>JAGPOW010003648.1:46008348-46040743 GCA_030014935.1 Caiman crocodilus
GCAAGAAGTTCTCTACTGAGCATGTCTCTATACCTGTGTTTAAGCCATGTACCTCATTTACATACATGTATGTTTCATTAGCATACTTTCTCTCCACCTCAGGGGTGTGCTTTTTAGTATTATAATGAGTTCTTTGACCTAATTAGCTGGCTTTTCTTATTTCTTCAAGTCTCTCTCTCACCCAGTTACCAATGCTGCCTCCTTATCACAGATGGCCATTCTTTACATAACTGTCTCTTTTCCTTATCGTGTTTGGGTGGAGGTTTTCAAAGGTCTTCCTTATACTGGCAAAGGATGTTCACATTACTGCCCCTGAGAGCATAGGCAAAATGGGGCAGGAATGCAATGGGCAAGGAGAGGTTGCAAGGAGTTAGGTGAATGGGTTTGGGATAGGGAGGTTGGGGGGGGGGGACCTGGGGATCTGCCCCCGCAGCTGATCTTCCCCCCTCTCCTTGCATCACTACTACGTTACTTCCTAAGGTTTTGGATAATTTCACATTCCATGCTAGGTTCATTGATTGTTTCTATGGCAAACAAAACTGGTCAAAGTAAACACTATTAGGATACAGTCAAAAGACAAGGAGCCTGAAAATTTTGATTTGTTTTGGCGAATCATTTTTTTGTCTTCTAAATAAGAGCCACTAATTAGAAAACCCTGTTGGCAAAATAAGACTATCTGTATTAGACTTTCATGAGTAAATTCATAGAAAGTCTTCCTCAAGGCAACAGGGAGGCCTTCAATTTACTGAAGATCAATGTGTGGCATGCACATCTTCAGACAGCCCTAGATACTGTGAATACAGGCTCCAATTCCATGAAAATCTGAATTGCTATAAAGAGATCTTAGTGGCCACATAGTATGGAATCAGTCAGTTTCATATAACAACTGAGGATCTTCCACTTGAGGAATTTTAACTTGTATGTGCTATAACAAGTGAGACCTTAGACTCTGAAATCCAGTTCCTTACTTTAATCAGAAGAGATTCAGTATTGACATTTGATGTCTTGCTCAGCACAGAAGCCAAACTTGCTTACCTGGCATACTTGGACAGGCTTAAATACCCATACAAGGGTTTGAATTAAGTTTATCTCTCTCTGTGGGTACATAGTCCAAACTATAATATACCTCTTTGTGTGCGTCTATATACTGCTTATGGCATGCTCTGCTCTGCTAGATTAAGCAGCAAGTGATGTAATACAGTGATTCATTTCCTATGCAGAAGATTTCTAACTTCACAGAAACTCTTCCAACTTATTTCCTGGTAGGAGACAATTGAAACATAAAATGGACAACATCAAAACAGGCATATTCTTATCCTGATGCTATAAAACATACAATATGAAAGATTTTATTTAACCAGGATTTGAGGAATAAATAGATGCTGTGGAACTATCTTTACATCCTTCCTGGACCCTACATTGATCAGGAATTTGTAGGACCCAGCCCCCAAAAGAAATAAAACCTCAAAAGGTATATGAAAAGGAAATATACCTGTTGGAAATTAAACCTGATCAAAAGAGATAAAGATGCTCTTACTACCTTTCTTATTCCCAGCAGCTACAATATTTAGAAGAGGATGAACATGAAAAGATAGTGTATATATATAGTGGTTTACCAGTCAGAAAAATTAATAATAATTATATATAGATAAGTAATTGCAAGAATAATTGTTAAAGAGAGAGAGATGTAAAAATAGATATATTAGTATAGCCACACATACATGAATAGCTGTGCAAAAATAACATTTTGCCCCCATCTCCAGAGTGACCAAAAAGCCTAGCTATGCAAAGTAAATATAAATTAATAGATCTGACATGTGCTTTGGCTCGATAATGTGAAACATTGCAGCTTTTTGAGATTTTTATACCAAACTAAGAACTGGATAGAGTGCCAGATAATGAGTGCTGTATCACCATGTATATGCTGTAATTGCACAAAGCACAGTTAAATGGAACAAAAAAGCCATCTGTCATTCTTCTTGGCAAATTTACTATTCCAGTCACAGTTACTTGTTCATAGAAAACTAAGTTAACAGACACTCCTTTCCCCTCTCACTTCTACTTGTCCTGTCCCTAGAGCTCATTACAGGTATAGGCAAATCTTATAGATCCTTCCATCAGGTCTGTACCTTCACCATAAACTACTGAATCCATTCCAAACCCCAGACTGTTCAGGTGTCTCCAGTTGAAAATACAATTATCAAATCCAGATAAGGGCCATTGATTGCACCAGTCAGTATAACATAACGTTTCAGAACACAGGTAACAGGGGGGAAAAGCACAAAGCCAAAATGCTGGTAGGTGCTAAGGCTGGTACTTTTATAATCCTATTCTTGTTTATGATCCAGACAGAGCAGGATCACTTAAGATTTATTACTACTAACAAATGTTCTTGTTTATACCTTTCAGACATGAGTCATCTTCAAAGTGATTATAGAGAAGGCAAAGGACCACAACCAAATGAAGATACATCTTTCAGCTCTGTTGCTTGGGTGACAGTTCCTATCATGACTGCCCTGATTCTTATAATAGCCCTTCTGCTTCTCAATCAGAAAAAGCAGTGGATACCTGTGTCTTGCTACAAAGCCCCAACAAAGGTACAGTGAAACTTTTATTTGTATAAGTCTCCATTTCTGAAAAACAGGAAATTTACCTGGAATGTATTTCAGGTACATTTGAATGAACTTAATGTCAACTTAATTTTTTCCCTGCATCTCAACCCATGTTGCATTATTTGTCACAGGCCAGCTGGGCACTATGAGTATATTGTATCAGCCACTGGGCTGTTTGGTTCAGGATCGAGGAAGTGATGTTGGGAGTGAATGACAAGTTTTACTTATGACAGTAAAGATGAATTTTACTTACAACAGCAAAAGATATAGTTTGCACGTACAGTAGTTAATAAAAAAGTTAAGCTAATAAACAGATAACCTAACAAAAAAAAGTTAAAAATTGACAGTGATAATAAAAAAGAGACACAAATTAACAAAGAATTCCCACTTGGTTAGCACCTTATCGATAGACCCTCAGTGTCAGGTACATGTCAAGTTGATTCACCCAAGTCAGGCATTCTTAATCCATGCTGTCGGAGGGAGATACTGGGGAGGGTCCTTCAGTCAGGATCTAGTCCTCACTCAGACTGGAAGAGATCCGGGGGCATGGGACAGCAATGACCACTCCGTTCCGTCATTTCTGTTGGTCACTTAATGTGCCTGTTCTTTTATATCCTGTCTATGCTAATCTGTTGGCTTTAGAGCCACTCACAATCTTACTTTATAGCTGTTACCCTACGGGGTTAAAAGTGTTAGGAATTATTACAATAAGTTGCTGCCCAAGCTTGGGTTTACCTAATAAGCAGATCACACCACATCACTTTGAAGTCTGAGATTAGCATGTTCCCACCCACCCAAGTTCAACACTTTGTGGTTAGGTTCGTTAATTTTACTGACTCTAAGCAAAATTTTGTTAAATCAGCTAAATCTGCATTTATTCTTTAGCTCTGCTTTTTAAGAAACTTATGTCGGTCTTATGACCGGTACAATCTGTTATATATATTCTTTACGGGTTATACTCCAGACAGGCAGGAAACATTTACAGGAAGTAGTTTCATAAGGTCTGTTTTAGCCAATATTTTCAGATGCCTTCAAAATCAAATTTCTTTTGCTAATGCTTCTGATTCTAGCCATCACAATTATTTCATAACACTTGTACTCAGTTGCTATAAATTATTTCTTGTGTAATGTCAAATAAAAATCACCAATTTGCCACTCGATATGAATTTTCAGGAGCAAGAACCAAGATCAGCAGACAAACAAATCTGCAGTCAAAGATTCTTCTGTGTACGTAGTTGGCACAGTTACTATAGCTCTCATCTACTTTAAATTTGCCCTCAAAGGATAGTTATTGTGTAAATGTATCAAAACATTTTCAAATTTTCTGCTAACTGCCATCTATACTGCTAAGACAGAAACCTCTAAAACACATTTAGGGTATAAGCAGATATGAATTAAACACCATTATTATTGATTGCAATTATAAAAATGAAATTGTATGAAAACTTAGAAATTAATAGTGAAAAAACACTTGAAACACTATAGAAAAATCATAGGTATGGTAGCACAGAAAAGCTTCATTTTGATTTCGGTATTAAAGTCTATTTCATACTAGTTCACCAACACTCCATTCATTTCTACATACCATAGACCAAGCAAGTGTATCTCATCCTAATTTATTATATGGATCACAACTTTACTATATAAAGATATACAGAACAAAAGCTGTTGATACAAAATCCATTGGTACTCCTCAGTATTAGCATATTATGCATGTATAAATTATCTAAGTAGAAATACTATGTCATTAAATGGTCATTAACTGATGATAGTTTTACAGTCTTTTAAAATGGCTGACCTGCCCCATCATGCTCTTTGAGAAAAAGCTAGGAATACTAGGAATCTCTGAGAGCATCCTGTTTCTTTTTCTCCAATGACAAAAATAGTAGGTGGCAACCATTTTGAAAAACATCATTTCTCGGTAGAATTCTCTAGAATAGTAATCTTCCATGGCTACTGGAGGGGGGGAAACTTCTGGTTAAAAAGAACAATGCCAGAAATGTCCAGAAAGCCTTAAAATCTTCCAATTCAGCCAGCGCATTCATTTTTAGGGAGTTTTAATGCAGGGAAGCTTGAAGAATCTACATCATTCCGTTTATGATCACTTGAGACAGAAGAGTCTGATGCAATATCTGAAATGTCTTAAAGGACTGGTATTAAAATTCAGAAGCTAACTAATGGATTCTAAATTTCAGAAGAATCATTCTGTACCTGAAAGTAACTGCTGTAATTTTGAGAGTTTATACATTATTCAAATGTAACAACGAATCTCTGTTTAAGTTCAAATTCAACTTTTTATCTGGACCATGACAGTCCATGGCTCTTAAACCTGAATGGTGTTTTTGTTCACTACCTTGTCAGTCATGTAAGAAGAACAGAATTTTTCCAACAGACTGCAATCACAGAGCACTGTCCAAAAGAAGTATTTTAAGAAAATGAGAAAATGAATAATATCTTAGAGGACAGAAGTTTGTAACTCCTCCTGCTGATGGATAGAAAGATTTTTACCCTGACTCCAGTTTTTGTGAAACATTGATCAACTGCAAGACAATTCACTACTAAGCTTAAAAAAAGCAAAAAGTTATTAACAAAGCATTTGTACAGCCTAACTAATGTTAACACATTCCCATAAGCAAAAGCCAGGAGTTGTTTGCCAAGCATTCATTTTGAACAAGGGTCATTCTTTTTCATCTTTCAAGCACAGTCATTACAGAAACTAATCATCTGTTCCCATGTAGTTTATTATTCCTTTTACATTGCTGCCTACTGAACAAAATAATATGCCAGAAGATATTTTTGAGCAAGTATGAGTTGCTGAAGCCAGTGATTTCAATTCTGTGGAGTCCCTTTCTCCAGTGGATTGATCCTTGGACTTTCTAGGTCACATCGTGTCTCACTATTTCTCTCCTTCCTTTTTGCAGTCTTTCAAGTTTACTTCCTATTTACTTTTCTCATATTACTATCTTTTATCCATGATTCCTTGCCCCTACCCTGACCTGATCTCTCTCTTCAATAGAGAGCCTTCTGTCCTACATCCTTCTGTCCTACATACGTCTTCTGTCCTTCAGCCTTCTGTCCTACAGCTGGTGCCTATTCTCTCTTTGCTTACAATCAAGATGCAAGTATTACAACATGTATAGGGGTTCAGTGAAATGCCATTAAGTGAAAACAGCCAGAAATGGATTGGGGGGGAAAAAGAACACAGAACCAGATTTAGTCCCCTGAAGCTGGAAAGAAGGGTAGGCCTTCCTTTCAGGGGTGTTTTCTGCCTCTTGCAGGAACTTCAGTACTGCTACACCTTCCCTAACTTAGCACAGAATTTTAAAATGGCAGATCTTTGCTCTGTTAATACCCTGCTGTCATGTCACTTGAAATGTCCTTATATATTAAAAAATGTAACCTTGTTTTGCTTTTTACAAAAGAATTTAATTCCTTATAGGACCATATTTTGAACTTTCTTTACATGGAAGACCAGTTTGCTCCATAACTAAGCCTCTGGGCTTTAGCAGGAGCCCTGCTCTAGGGTAAGGTGTTACCACTTAGATGTCAGGTTCTGGTGCCATTATTCCTAAATTGGAAAGGTTATTTAGTATTATTTGTGCGAACAAGAGGATAAAAGTGGCAGATCAGATTTGCTATGTAGTTAATCTCTTAGAAATCTTGTTTTAATAGAACAATAGTTAGAAAAATATCTATTTCTTCATTCTTATTTATTGTAAAAGCATCTTTGTTTCAGTCTCTAGCAGCACTGTAGTATGTAATACATTCAAGGCAGAATTCAGAAGCCATTTATAGGCAAGCTCTTCTTTGTAGATTTGTGAATTCACAAAGGGTCAAAGTTTATTAAAGATCTTTATCATAAAACATCTTGTTCTGAGAGTTGCTTCCTCCAGTAACCTTCTGATTCTTCCTCCTGCTCTCTGCTGGGTGATGGGATGCTTGCTAATAAGTGTAGAAAACTAGGAACCATCTTGGACTTCAATTCAATGTATGAAAAGGTACTCAAGCCATGTTTCACTCCTTAAGGAGCATATCAACAGCAATATTTAAATACCACCATTGTTTGCCATCTATTCTTCTTCTCTTTCACAGTCATTCTTAAATATGTATTTGTGCGTGTGTATAGACATGCATGCACACACATGTGTGTAATGATGTGCACATCAGACAAGAATGCAAATAACAGCCCTGGCTCAGGGTCATTACAATCCTAATACCTGATGCTTCCCTTTGCTTTCTGGCAATTGTGTTTGGAGCAGTCCTGAGTCTCCTCTTTGTCATTAGTATTCCAATAATTCAGTGCCCATTACATTTGCTTTGTGGGACATGATTTCCCTAGCTACATAAACACTTTAAGTGCATTGTAGTTCAGCCAGCTTTACGCCATATGTCTTAATAATTCTAACAGTATAAACATATGAGCAACCATACTGAGAGAGAAATTAATTAGGAAGTCCTTTATAATAGTAATAAATCAGGTTGCCCAGATCAGTAGTTTTGATCTGTTGTTCTTTTTGAAATCTTGCCTTCAGTGTTTTAGTCACTTGAGCCACACAACTAAATCCAATAAACATGGGGTTTTTTCCCCCCAAACACTGACAGTTTTTAAATAGAAAACACAAGCCACTTCCTTGAACCATGGGAAACCTATGTGGAGAAAGCAAAATAAGAAGGAATAATTGCAGGAACACTGACTATAAAATTTACTCTTACACAAATGAAGTTTTACTTTATAGCCAAAGAACTCTGCAGAATAACTTAGTACAATAAAGCATTCAGGTATAATATTAAGAAGCAATTCAACACACTAAAGCAGAAGCCGGTATGATAAATGAAAGGATATAAGAGAATACAGCTAAAGGAGAAAATGTAACATAACCAAAAAAGGCTTCTGCTATATCAGACTGGGGGGAAAATAATTAATTTAAGACAAGTTGTGCTAAAGTATTAAAAAATGAAGAGCTAAAAACCTGGGAAACCATTTTGCTCTCTAGTAGTATGAGACCACATTAATATTAGTTTCTTTCCTATTTAAGTAGGTATCACTAAAAGCTATAAAACAGTATATGTGGGGGGCTGCGGGGACAGGGCATGGTGTGTGCGTTTTGTGGGGTGTGAAGGACAGCCTCCTCCCCCCCCACACACACAGTTCACAGTACCCGTCAGTCACAGCAGCAGGCGGCAGGCCCTTGGGGTACTCATGGCCCACCCAGGCACTGCTGCCCACTTCCATCAGAGTCCAAGGTCTTGCACATGGCAGCAGGGAGTAGGGAAAGCAGCCAGCTGCATCATATTGGGGTGCATGAGTGCCAGGTGCTTCACATGCACTATGGGGAGCCCCACATGACAGAGGGCCAGCCTGGCTGCATTCCTCACCACCACGTGTAGCTCTGGCTAGAGCCACAGCACTGGGCAGTAGTACCTGCGTGGATCACAAGTACCCCCAAGGGCCTGCTGCTGCCACTAGCAGCAAGGCCTGTGCACCATGGCGGGGGAGTGTATAGTAGGGTCCCCATCCTCTGCCCACCTGAGCTCCACACTCCTGCAGTCCCCTGGGCATGAGTACTGCGCTCCTGTCAGCCCTGTGCTCCCTGCCCCTGCCCAGCTACAGCTTCTCCCCACCCCCGCAGAATCCTTACCTGCTCTCTGGAGTGAGTATTGCAGCAGGGAGATGACGAGAAACTGCTGTATGCTGGGGAAACGGAGCAGGTCCTCCAGCAGCTGCAGCAGTGGCAGCAGCAGCCCCTCCCAGAAACTGTAAGCCGGCTGGACCATGCCTTTCTACACATGAGGGTGGAAGTGAAGCATACAGGCTCAGCAGGGTACAGTTAGTTGGTGGGCACCCATGGATCAAATGAAATTGCCTGGTGGGCCACATTTTGCCTGCCCCTGATCTCTAACCCATGGTGCTTTCTGTGAAGTCCCATGAGCTAGACCGGGGAGCTTCGTGTCTGTCAATTTTAAAATGGTTAATTTGCCAACTTCTGCTACTTGCTGTATGCCTGCAGGCCGAATGCTCTCGTTCCTGTTGATCACTTCCTTAGCCTATGCAAGTTTGAAGTATTGCAAGAATTGGACCTTTTATAACAAAGAAATAAACAAAAAACAAATTAAAGTTTTGTGAACTCTCAGCCACAAAAGTTTCTCGCTCTCCTGCTATGGAAGAAGGATAAAAAGGATGTGTGAACTGAGTTTTTATAGTCTCTTTTTTTTTTTTTTTCAAACAGCCTTCTTGCCTAAATAATCAGCTGGTATACGTGGACTGCAAGAAAGGTACAATGGTCCAGGTGGACAGTTCTCAAAGGATGCTAAGAATTGCTGACCCGGATTCAAGATACAGTGGATTCTACAGCATGCAAAAACAGAACAACCTACAGGCAGATAATTTCTATCAAACAGTTTGAAGAATTGCATCCTTGCCAAGGATTTGAGAGAGAGCGCGAGAGAGAAAGAGAGACTGAGTCTGCTATTAAAATAAAACTAGAATTGTGCACTTGCTTAGTGGATTGTATTGGATTTGTGACTTCATGTACAGCTCTAAGACCTTACTGGGATGGGCTCTGACTCCTGCAATGCGCCAGAACAAGCATTCCCACTTTTCCTTGAAATAACTGACCAAGTGTTTTCTTAGAACCAAAGTTTTAAAACTTGTGAAGATGTATTTGCTTGTAACATAGCTCTAGAGATTGTTTGGGAGAGGGAATTTGGGGTGGGAGTGGGTGGTGACATGAGAGGAAGCTTTGAAGAAGAAAAGCTGGTCAAGCTCGGCTTGAAGAGAAAACACACAAAGGGCATTGCCAAGCATCAGGATGGTGGCTTTTCCTGTTGCTCTAAAACTGCATTTGTTGCAGCAAAGCCTAACCCCATGTGAAAAAACAACCAACAAAAAGGTCTGATTTCTTTTTCAGCTGTTGCTACAATAATATACTCCTAGAACAGAACCTGTCACATCACAGGTATGGTGTAACTGCAAATATTTTTCTATACGACAAGAAGCTGCAGTAGTTAACAATATAGCAAGAAAGAGGTTATAGCAGAATATAAAGGGTGGGTTTATTAAGGATGTATAAAATTATACCTTGTGCTGCTTTTTGTTTTTGTTTTGTTTTCTTCAAAAGCTGATTGGCCAGATTTTGGCAGAGTTAGCAGATGACTGAGGCATAAGTAATTCCTGATATGAGCACTGGATCTTTTGACAACAGTATTGAAGAAAGAAAGGAAAAGTCAAGAACACCATGCAGTTCCAGGGGCTTTTGTTTGTTTGTTTGTCTTGTTTTTGTTTGTTATTTTGTATTAATCTCTGGTTGTTCATACCGTTTCAATAGAGAAGAAGGAAAAACTATTTTTGTTGGACAAAGCTCTTGCTTAAACAAGAGAGTAAAAAAGAGACTGGTGTAAGGTTTTTCCTGTTGTTGTTCTTATTTACTGGTTATGCAGATTAGAAACTACTTCCATGCTAGGAAGCTGCTTAATTTTAATTGTATATTACTCAAGCACCTTTTTGAAGCTCAGAAAAAAGGAGATCATGCTTCTTTAAACTTTAGCAGTATAGGAATATTTATGTAAATATAATTATGCTAAAAAACAACAAAAAGTATTTGTATGCCTGTGTGTATGTATATATACATGTGTGTATGTATGCATATGTATTTATACATGTGTATGTACATATACACACTACATATGTATATATACCGTATATATAGTATTTATATATATATATATATACAGTATATATATTTTTTTTTTATTTTTTTCTTGTTGAATGTATTTTTATCTGAGAGAGATTTCACCCAGAGCAGAAACAGATAAACAGGCATTCCATATCAGTGCTTAATCACTTGTGAGTTTAGGAAAGACAAAAGGAGAGCATCTCATTCTACCTACAGTTTTGATTTGAAAGTGTTCTGTGTGTGTGTGCGTGTGTGTGTGTATGTACATGTGGGTGGGTGGGTGGGTGTGCACTCTTGTGTTTGCGTGTGTACAGTATGTGCACGATTATAGCAGTAAGCGTTGCTCTTGCTACTTGCTACATTTCAGGGTGTTTCTTATTTCTTTTCCTGCTTGGCCTTAAAAAGGCTTTTAATGAATGAGTTGGCTAGAGACACTGATGACAGTATACATGCAGCACTAATCAGTTCCACAGAATAACACCATCAGCTCCTGGATTTTATTTTTCAAACAATTGTTTGAAACAACTACTGGAATATTGTCCACATTAAGCTGGAAGTTTGTTGTAGCTTGCCTCATTTATAACTCTGACTGTATAATACAATGTTAACTTTCCAAACAGGTCTTGGCACTTTTATACTAATTACCCATTTGTGCATTGCCTTTTTTTCTTTTACAAATGCTTGTCATGAAAGACACAGATACCCAGTATGCTTAATGTGAAAAGAAAATGTATTTTTTGTAAAGGAACTCTCAAGTATTGTTGTAAATACTTGGTCAGAGGTTGCTGAACTTTAAAAGTGAAAAAAACTAATTTATTATTATAATGACCTAATTTATTAATCTGAAGATTAACAATTTTTCGCTTTAGAATATCAAAAAGGTGTTCTAGCTGTTTGCATCAAAGAAAAAAAAATAGGTATGTCATTAAGGGTCAACATTTTTTCCGTTTATAAGGTTTCAGTTTCCAAAAACAAGTAAGAAAAAAAATGTAGTTTCCCCAACATTTTGTACTTAATCTGATAATGAAACAGATATGTTTCTGTCCAGTCATTACAAAGATTCTGTCAAGACAAATCATCCATTCCTTGCATAAGAGTAAGCAGTCTTTATCCAGAAATTGTAAATGCTTGCTTTTGTTTTACAATCAAGGCCATATTCTGGAAATATTAGCAGGATATAGGACATGGTGTAAAATGTTTTTTATTATTATTATTATTATTTTATTTTTATTATTATTATTATTATTTTAAAGATATGATTTATCTTATGTGCTGTATCCATTTCACTCTTTTACTTTGGTTCCTGTTGTGCTCTTGTAAGAGAAATGCAGATATAATTTTCTGAAAAAATAAAATAGATGCATATGTGGCACTTGGAGTGCACTGCGGTTCGGCAGATTGCTTGTTTACTTTTTTAACTGTAAGGCGGTTTCTTGTAATTTGGCTCTTGGCAGCACAATAAAAATTTTAAACCTAGTGGTACATGTATTTTTTGTAATTTTTCATATGTCTTACTTCCATAAAATGTTGCTTGAGAAACTAGCTTATTATATCTTAATTAAAATGGGCCATTTTGCTTCCTTCATATGTGAATTTGCACATCATTTTGACCCAGAGTTATGTAATATTGGTTTGAACAAAGATAACACCAGCTTGACCTGTTTTTAATTGGGGACAGTTTTGTTGTGCAAGTCTTAAGTTCGCACCAAAACATTTTTCTAGTGATATTAGAAAAATGTTCATTAAATTTTAACAGTACATTTACACAAAAGTTTGCAGCAGTTCGTAAATAAAATCTCTCAGAAGAATAAAGTGGGCTCAATCCTACCACTTACTTCACAAGGCCTGGCCGCTACATTCATTTGGAGCCACAATGAAATCAGTAGGATTCTATGCACTGTAAGGGACAATTATGTACATTTTCAGTTCCATAAGAAGAGCCAGAGAGCCTAAGTTCAGTACTGGTGCACATGCTCAGGCCTGCTCTTGAGCTGCTGCGATTCCTAGTTTGTGGACTTGAGGGAGCATGAAGTGGGTACAAGTGGTTTTATTTCTCTACTATACTCCCCAGTTTACCCTGGGGGGCATATAAACCCAGAACAGTTCTAGATCTTGCTAGAAAAAAACTCCTCTGCCCCCAAGAAGAGAAGGAAATGGCCATAAGACTTCCTTCTGAGGCCCCCTTGCATAGCCTGCTGTGGTATCAGGGCAGGGTATAAGAGGAGAAAGTAGAACAAAGCTGTAGCACTGAGGTGTACCACATAACAAAAGCCACAAGGCCTCTCATCTTCAAAAATCTTTAAGGAATTGTATTTCATTGTCAAAGTCACTGATTAACATAAGTTTATTCCTTGTCCGTATCATGTAATACATCCTGCAGCCATGAACAAGAGGTCCTTTCACAAGGTGCACTTTAGCTGAGTGCTTTGGAAAATGCTGATTTAGTGATACATTTTTCAAAAATTTTTAGACTGTACAATCCTGCTGTTCAAATCTTGACATCATTATCTTAATTCATCATCCTTAAGTTCTTTGTGGTTTCCTCCGTGAATTTTTCAGTGGACACCTCAAAACAAAGCATTTAGTAAATGACTGAAACTACTGTTTAATACATTTATTCATAAAGTGGATGCATTCAGCCAGTAGCATATAATTAAGTGATATGTTTCACAAGATGTTATATAGCTGTGAAATTTTCAACTCTTGCTCTTTCAACACAAATAGGAAAAAGAAGAAAAAGGGGTGGGGAAACAGAGGATCACACTAACAGTATTCCTCAGGAAGGTTGTTTTTGGGAGGCATCAGTCCAGGATGCTCTGGTTCCAAAAGCCTTATAAAGAACATCTGGACTCCACCATTCTTGGTTATAAAATACAGCAATGTTAAAAAAAAAAACCAAACCAAACCTGTAAAGAGCAAACAGCTTCTTACAAGCTTCATTGACAAATTTTATACTCTTTAAAATAAAATATTAGAAGTCCCTATCATTAACAAAATATAATACATTAAAGTTGAAAAATATTTCAAAGTTGAAAATGTGACCTGATGAAAGATTGTGTGGTGTAACCTTAGTCAGAGCTCTGTGTGTTCCAAAATTCCATTGCTATTGAATTTGCCAAAGAATTCAGTCCTTGCCACAGAATTTCAGCTGCCATTGAAAAAAAAAATCCCGCCTTTGTGGTCGGAGAAAGAAACTTAGACATGTAAGGGAATGTAACTAATTGAGCAGGGTCTTCCCAGGATTGCAAAGATTAAGCCAATAATCTTACAAACTGCATTCACCTGAAGGAGGACCCTGTAGAGAAGGTAATTTCATGGCTTTGGAATTAAACATTTTTCCAAGATACCATGGAATATGGTATTTACCCATTTTTCTGCAGCCAGGCACTTCTCTTTATTGCTTCTTTTCCTGCCCTAATGGAGTCTGCCTAGAGTTCTTTCTTGCTCTCCAGCTTTCCCCACAAAGATGAATTAACTGGATTACAGTATATATTCTCTTCTCTTTGATGTACCCTGAGCAGGAGGCTAATTTGCTGCCAGAGAGCAAGGGGGAGCCAGAAGAATAAGCTGAGAGAAGCTGATGGGAAAATAGGGAAGCAAGCAAGGTCCAGAGACCTGGAACCAGCTAAAAACTCCATGCTTCCCTGGCACGTGTTGGAAGGAAGTTCTGAGCCACCTTGCCTGGATAACAAGACAGAGGCCTGTTGGCACTGGATTCACAACCCACCCCTGATACCCTGCTCTGGGCAAGTACAACCTTCAGACAGACCACTGCTCTGGTTGATAATAGGTGAATTTTACTGATACACTGATAAGAAATAAGAGCAATGCAGACAAAGCAACCAAAATGATTACAACATACATTACCCAAATTCCCCAGTGCCCAGAACATACACAATGTGAGTGGTATGTCTAGCCGGTACATAAACGCTACCTTTAGGTTCTTTGCTTGCATGTCTGACATCAGCAGCCTTGGAAGTGAGGAGCCAATGCCAACTTGCTGTTTTGAAAACTCCTCATTTTGTACTCCTCCTCCAATGACTTCATTTCTGGATATCGCTGATTGGTTTCCTTGGGGCCATCATGCTGTCCACATTCTGCTTTGTCAGCCTAAATCTTATCTTCATAAATCTATCACATGCACACACCTTAATTTGGTTATTTCATTTGAAACCAGAAATCCCAAGGGTTTGGGGGTTTTTTGCAAGTGGGCCCTGGAGCCAGGCCTATCTCTGTTATGAAAATAAGGTTTGAATGTTTTTAATTTCCCAGAATGTGCATGTCCATTAGCCTCAGACACCCTGTCTGACTTGAAAGCTGTGAAACAGTGCAACAAACAGGCTTTTAGAAATCAATTAACCCCTGCCATTCCCTTGAACCACTGTTCTAATACAATATCTATTTTACCTACAAGCCAGTTCCTAAAAACAAACCTCTAAATATCATTTTCTAGCCCTCAAAGCCAAGATGCAGTACGTGAAGCCAGATAGCCTAAAGACCATATCAAAAATCATCAACAATAATTGGACAATTCCATGTCACTGAGTATTCCAATGATGCATTCCAATAGTTGTACTTTTTCCTCTATGGTTGTTTAGGTTGACAATCACTGCCATGAAAACTGATTGCATTGTGCTACACACATATCCAGGCCTTAATTCTTATCCTTTATGCCTTTAAAAAGTCTCTTATTTTTCAGATATGCATCCAACATACTGAACTATGTTTTCAACCATGGCTACATTTCTAAAGTTACAAAATAACAATGACCTTGTAGAAAAGGCAGTTAAGAGGAAACATGTTCACAGCCTTTGAATATCTGAAGGGGTGCCATTAAGAAGAGGTAAAATACCTTTTCTCTGTTGCTGCAGAGACCGGTACAAGCCAATGTCTTAAAATTGCAGCAAAGTAGGTTTGGATTGGATATTAGGAAAAACTTCTTCACCATTCCACAGTAAGGCATTATAATAGATTGCCTTTGGACCTTGTGGGCTGTCCATCATCGAAGGTCCTTAAACAAAAGTTGGACAAGCATTGGTCAGGGATGGTCTAGAAGTAGCTATCCCTGTGCTCTACTATGGGTAAATGCTTGTGCTTCGGCACTTTGCTGGCTGCCATATGGGGCCTATAGCTATACATGGCAGGGCAGGGGTTTAGAAGAGTTGGGGTTTTTTTCATCTTCCTCAGAAGCATTGGGTGTTGGCTGCAGCCAAGGCTGGAAATTTTGACTGGGACATGCCAGCGTTCCTGCTGAGATTTATTCAAAGGTTCCTAGTTAGAGGATCTTGTCCCTCTGCTCAGGGTCAGACTGATCACCATATCAGAGTCTGGAAGAAATGTTAAGCCATGGTCAGATTGGTACAGACTTGAGGGAGGAGGGGGGTGGAGCCCTCTTGGATCTCTCAAGGATATTTTAACAACCCTCTTAGCAGCAGGACATTGGCTACTGTTGTACTCCTGGCTTTCCTGTGGCAGGTGAGGGTGTTATGCCTTGTGGCTGTGTCAGGCTTAACTGTGCAGTTTTACTGGTAGGTTAGACAATGAATTTGTAAAGGATGATTTAGGTAAGGATGATTCTGCCTCTGGCCAGGGGTTGGCCTAAATGATCTCTGAAAGTCCTTTCTAGCCCTACTTCTCTAAGATTCTATGAAGACAACTTTTAAGCAAAGAAGGGCAATTGTTTTAAAAATATGAATGTTTGAAACCAGCTAGTTAAAACTGTAATTGATTTTAAAATTAATTTATAAATGTAAACAGCTTAAAATGAAGGCCATTTCAAATGGTGTGCCATATCGAACTTACCTTTATCTCAAACTTCTAGCCGTCTTAAAACTGAGGCAACTTTAAAATATCCCAAATCCTAGGATATTACAGATGGAAATTGTTTTAAACTTGGGATTGTCTCAAACTTTTAGCCATTCGTCTGCAAATGTTCAGTTTTCCATAGATTTCATAGATGTTAGGACTGGAAGAGACCTTGTAAGATCATCAGGTCCAGCTCCCTGCCCCAGGGGCAGGATGTCAGCTGGGGTCAAAGGATCCCAGCAAAATAAGCACACAAATGTTTCTTGAAAGTGTTCAGAGTAGGTGCTTGCACCACCTCATTGTGGGGGGTCTGCTCCAGGCCTTGGGGGCTCAGATAGCAATGTTTTTCCTTATGTCTAGCCTACAATAGTCTTGCAGGAGTTTGGACCTTGTCATCCCTTGGGGTGCTTTGGTGAACAGGTGTTCCCCCAGATCCTGAAGCACAGCCCTTATGTACTTACAGGCTGCCACCAAGTCACCCCTGAGCCTGCACTTCTCCAGGCTGAAGGGTCCCATAGCTCACAGCCTCTCTTCATGAGGCCTGTTGTCCTGCTCTCTGATCATGCGCATGGCACTCCTTTGGACTCTCTCAAGCTTCTCCATGTCCTTCCTGAATTGTGGAACCCAGAATTAGATGCAGTACTCAAGTTGCGGCCTCACCAAGACAAAGTATAGCAAGGACTACTAGCTCAGGGCTACTAGCTCTCAGGAGCTTCTGGGGCCTAGCCAATTGGTACCTGAGGACACTACCTCTTGTACCAGCTGGACTGCTGAAGCAGCCGTGAGAGTTCCCTGCACCCTCTACCCACTGCAGCAGTCTGGTGGTGGGGACTGCTGCCTGGCTGCGACTTGCTGCACACCTGCCAAACCCGGATGGGGACTGCACAGCCAGTAGAGGCATCTGCCCCTCTGGACCAGCTGCCAGTGGACTACAGTTGCAGGGTTGGCCTTTGTGTGGCACTACTGCCATTTGTGCCCCCTGCCCGGCCATCTATCACCCGGAAGATGTTCCAGGTGTGGTGGCCTGCTTTGAACTGTCAAAACATGTCCTGGCTCCATTTGGCCAGGTGGTCAGCCACAGCCAGATCCAAGGTGCCAGGTCTGAGCAGGCAGGGTCCTACCACTGGTCTCCCTAGCAGGAATTCTGGTGTTCCCTATTGGAAAACTGAAAAATCCCTGATTAAAAAAAAAAAAAATCTCCAAATCACTCTCTAAAATACCCTCAAATCCATGTTCCTCCTAAAGTAAAACAATAGATCACTCACTATAAAGAGAGTGAGTGAGAAAGAGACAGCGATCAGCTGGACAATGTTGTATTGATATATCTACAGTGTTAAAGCAAGTCTCTTATCATAATAAAGTGAACCCTAAATACAGGTTTCATGAATTCATGAGTACATATTTTACTGCCCTCCCACAGGACGATGGCCCCCACATAAGGGCTGTGGCTCACCAACACAGGGTTAAGCCCCCACACAAGGGGTTCAGCCCCCCAACAGAGGGTTTAGCCCCCACACAAGGGCTACACTCCCCCAACAGGGGGTTCATCCTCCACACAAAAGATTTGGCCCTCCAAAAGGGATTCAGCCCCCCAAAAGGGGTTCAGACCCGTAACAGAGGGATCGGCACTCTCACAAGGGGTGACCCCCACTAGGGGGTTCATCCCCCACACAAGGGATATGGCCCAACAGGGGCCAAATGGCCCCTGCAGGGGCTACCATCCCTCCACAAGGCCCATATGCCCCACCCCAGCACCCTGATTGCTGCCCCATCTAGCGCCATCCCCCACCAGCTGCTCCAGCCCCTCAATGGCTGCCACACTCAGCCCCACCCAACTTGCACCCCCGGGCCACCAAGGCTACTCCCACAATCCCAGGTACCATCACTTAAAAAAAAAAAAACCAAGAAAAAGAACAGAAAAAAATGGGAAAAAAAAGCCTCTGCTTACCTGAGAAGAAAGGTAAGGATGGGGGGGGGGCTCCAGGGCCTCCTGGCAGAGCCCCCCAGGTAGCACAGGACAGTGGGGGAGCAGGAGGGCCCAGGCTGTGGCCGCTGGGGCTGTCAGCCTGCCTTGCACTGTACGGACGGGGCCCCAGGCAGCCACACAGCAGCTCCAACTGCCGGTAAGTGCTGGGCTGGTGGTTGTTTTTTTTAAGTATGGGGTGGGAGGGCAGGGATGGAGGAGTTTGGGGGATGGAGCTGGACAGGGCAGGGGTTGGGGGGACTAGGAGAGTGGGCAGGGCTGGTGGAGGTCCCCCTCACAGTCCCTTACCCCCTCCTCCAGCCCCCACACCAATCCCTTACTCACCAGCACCAGAGCCCTGGTGCTGAAACACACAGCCTGCCCAGCCATGTGTTTCAGCACCAGAGCGAGGGGCAACCATAGAGCCATTCTAGCAGCCAGAGCATCTCCATGGAGGACCCAACCTCCAAATGCCTAAGGCAACCGCTCCGCTTTTTTTTTTTATACTTCGGGGTTTTGTAGACCCGTGGGTATCAAAGTTTGCAGCGTGGGGAACATATTTTTGTTCCCGCAGATGCCTATTGCCCCACCTCAAAAGGGTTTGAGGGTAAGAGGCATGTGCGTGCTCCTGTGGATGCGCTCTTAGGTGCAATCTATCTGGGCCAGCTGATTTGTGGGGGTCCAGCCTCTCAAGGTGCTCCCTCGCAAGATCCATGCCAATGGTGGGCATATATTCATCCTTACCCTGGTCATCCTGCATCACGTTGAGCAGGGTGGTTCCTTTGGGCTAGTGAAAAATTGATGCAAAGTACCATATTTTCGCGCATATATACCATGGGTTATACATGATTTTACAAAAAAAACCAATGGCTGCGGGCTATGGATGGACTATTGTGCAGGGACCGAGCTGGAGGGCACCACTGCCACCACCTGCCAGGGCATGTCAGGGCCAGGCTGGAGGGCAGCAGCACAGGCAGGCTGGGAGGGCTGCACCGCTGCTGCCACAGAGGCCAGGGTGGGCCAGGCTGTGACGCCACTACTGCGAGGGCCAGGCAGAGAGCATCACCGCCTGCCGGGGCATGTCAGGGCCGGGGCAGGGGGCCACAGCAGGGCCCACGGGGCCCAGGCAGGCCTAGATGCACCACCACTGCCGGGGGGCCAGGGTGAGCTGGGCTGCGTCACCACGGGGGCCGGGGTGAGCCGGGCTGCATCACCGCAGATGTGCAGGCGGGCTGGGGGGAGCCGCCTCTCCTCCTCACCCAGGGGCTGTGGTGGGCCGGGCTGCACCGCTAGGGCATGTCAGAGCCGGGGAGGGAGGCAGCAGCACAGGCAGGCTGGGGAGCCACGCCTCCTCCGCGCCCTGGGGGTGCAGGGAATACAAGGGTCCAGCCTACACATGGAAAATTTTGCAAAAATGCAATTTTCCACAGGTTATGCGTGGGTGTGGGTTATATCCAGGTGCGGGCTATATGCATTATATCATTAAGGAGACTGGCTTTTTCCTGGGTGTCAGTAGTCAGCTGCTCCAACTGATTAAGCAGGGGTCTAATGTTGCCCTCGTTTTCTTTCGACTCCCCATGTCTGAAGAACTTTTTATTCTCCGCGATGTGTCACCAGTTAGAGTTCAGCTGCAGCCCTGGCTTTCCTAGTTCACTCCCTGCAGGTGTGGACCAGTGCAGAATACTCCTCCTTAGCAGTGTTTCAACTTACTTTCTATAGTTTATCTATAGAAACTAGTGGGACAAACTAAGTTATGTGTACAAAACTTCATATTCTAGTTAGTATATTTAGGGTTATACAAAAAGTCCCAATGTGTATTACACAGCTTTGTATTATATAACAATATAATGTAAGCATTATTTAACTCTTGAGTTTGCAGTAACACTTGTTTCCTTCTACCTTGTGGGAACAACAGAATCCATCAGCCCTTTCAGTGGATTGCCTCCAAGCCCTTTCGATCTGAGACCCTATCGCTTCTTTTATCATTGGAAGTTTAAAGCAATGTAGGAAGTTGCCTTACCCAAGAACTGAGATAAATGAAAACGTAGCTGTTAAGAAAAACAGGAAAAATCAGTGTTCATTGGAAAGCAGAAAAGCTCAAGGGAACATTAGAGAGCATTACTGCAGTTTCATGGGTTAGTACCCAGTTACTTCAAAGTGAAAAAGGGGTCTGCCTACATGTACAAGTCCAATCAGTTCTGAGAAGTCTAACAGCAGATGAACAACCTAGCCATCTCTTTCACCTGACCAGTATATTATTGGAAAAATGTTCATTTTATCTTGTTCTGAAAGCTGTAATTCCCTAGGAATTGGGTATCATATGCAAAGAGATTTGGATTTATTCTAAGGAAATTAACCCCAAAATAAGGATCTGGGCTTCTGCAGGCCTTTAACTGAAGAATTCTATCATGTAGGCACATGACAAGAGAACGCAGCACATTCACAGAAATGAAGATTCTGTATTATAAATAAAATTAGTAGTTTTATATGACTACAATGTATGCTATCCATTCTTGGCCAGTTGCCTGAAATTGTTGCCCTTGGATAAGTAGTGAATGAAACCAAGGCTATCTGGGTGTAATACTTTCTGAAAAAAATGGATGGTGCTCTAGGGGTGTACCATCCGCACAACCCAGAGCTCTACAGATTTAAAACTTTTTCTGTTAGATGCTGGCTCCCTCAGTTTACATAATGACAAAGGGGTTCCCCAACACTCCCAGATTATGTTTATATTTCATATTTAATCTAGGTTAAAAAAAAACAGAGCTAAATACCCTCAGGAGGCACAAAATGTGTTTAGTTTAAAGATGAATCCTTGATTCACTGTACAACCCCTACCTGCAGGAGCATAAATTTGCTCTTCCCATGAAAAGTAGGTGGAGGCTGTTGTGGTACTTGTCTTTTAACTGCACAGTGTATGTTTATATCAAGTTAGCTATTTTGATGAAGATCCTGAGAGAGATAAGGCACAAATATCTTGCAGTTAGACAAGGTTAATTCTATATTCCCAATCCGGCATTCACCTTGGCTGCACTACATAACAGCGCTGCAGCTGCATCGCCGTTACTAAAAGAGGGGTAACAGCTGCTGGGGAGGAAGACAACGAGGAAAGTGACGAATAACCCGGGCAGCCAATACGAAGCCGGAAGAGGACAATAAAAGAGAGGAAGAGACTTATGGAAGATGCCTTTGGGCATGCATTTTCGG
Organism: Caiman crocodilus; assembly: GCA_030014935.1. Taxonomy (NCBI): domain Eukaryota; kingdom Metazoa; phylum Chordata; order Crocodylia; family Alligatoridae; genus Caiman; species Caiman crocodilus. Next base: position 46,029,609 of record JAGPOW010003648.1, read on the forward strand.
AGAGAGATCAAGAGAGATACTCCAGACCGAAATAAAAGAATGTGAGAGGAATTGAGATGTCCTTCCCCTGCTCACGCCCGGTGGTGGTAGGAGACTGCCTCAACAGTGAGCGGTCTAATGAGCGGCAGAGCGGGAACCAACCACAGCTCCAAAGGGGACTTAGTACGGGAATTCCCCAAGCGAAAAGGCGGGGGGAAAAAAGAGAAAAGAGGAGACGGAGAAGAAGGGCAGAGAAGCCCTGACGGGATCCTGTAAGCCTAGTAACTCCAGGCTCTCCTTGGAGAAAAAAATGGAAAACAGAGACTGTGGAAAGGGAAAGAAAGAAAACGAAACTGACAAGGCCAGGCTTTAGAAGCCGGCACAAGCCGCTGCCAGAGGGGGAACCGGCCCGGTATCAGCCTCAAACAGCTGGTGATTGGCTCTTTAACTGCCGATCAGTGCAGGAGAGGAAATTGACGAGGCCAAGCTGAGAAGCCAGCAGAACTACAGTTCAGAGGGGAATCCCTGTGCCGCAGACAACGGGCGTTAGCCTTGTTGAGGACTAGTTATTATGTATCAAGCCAACCAGTAGCCCTACCTCACTCCAAGAAGGCAGATGGTGAGAGTGGTGGTAAGACAGAGCTATCTCAGTGCAAGGGAGGGAGAAGAGAGCCTGATTTACTTTAATAAAGCACCTGAGTTGAAGATCTGAGCCATGTAGTTGTTACTGGGGTACCGGGATCTAACGACATATACTTCTCCCCCCACAAATCTCATTAAGACCAAGTCGTGGCAGGTGAGAACTGGGGGGACGTTATCTGCGTACCAGATACCCAGGGCAGGCACTTGCTCACACACATTGAAATAAAAATATAGAGATGTTCCTACTTTAGAATCATAGAACATTAGGGTTGGAAGGGACCTCAGAAGGTCATTTAGTCCAACCCCTGCTCAAAGCAGGACCATTCCCAACTACATCATCCCAGCCAAGGCTTTGTCTAGTTGGGTCTCTAAAACCTCCAAGGATGGGGAGAGATTCTACCACCCCTCCAGGTAACCTGTTCCAGCATTTTACTACTCTCCTAGTGAGAGTTTTTCCTAATCTCTAACCTAAACTGCCCTTGCTGCAACTTGAGACCCTGGCTCCTTGTTCTGTCATCTTCCACCACTGAGAACAGTCCTGCTCCATCCTCCTTGGCACCACCCTTCAAGGTAATTGAAGGCTACTATTAAATCCACCGTTTTCTTTTCTCCAGACTAAATAAAGCTCAGTTCCCTCAGTCTCTCTTCATAAGTCATATGCCCCAGTCCCCTCACCATTTTCACTGCCCTTTGCTGGACACTACAATTTGTCCACCTCATTTCTGTAGTGGGGGGCCCAAAACTGGACACAGTACTCCAGATGAGGCCTCACTAGTACCAAACAGAGAGGAAGAATAGCTTCCCTCAATCTGCTAACAATGCTCCTACTAATGCAGCCCAGTATGGCTCTAGCCTTCTTGGCAACAAGGGCACACTGCTAGCTCATATTCAGCTTATTGTCCACTGCAACCCCCAGGTCCTTTTCTGCAGAGCTGCTGCTTAGCCTGTCAGCTTCCAACCTGTATCAGTGCATGGGACTGTTCCATCCCAAGTGCAGAACTTTGCACTTGTAAGAAACCTCACAAATTGAACCTCATGACATTTCTTTTCATAGTTTCATAGTTGTTTGGGGCTGGAAGGGACCCCACAGATCATCAGGGCCAGCACCCCTGCACTCAGACAGGAAAGACTGCTGGAATCAGATGACCCCAGCAAGATGGCCATTAACACACTTTTGGTCCAATCCTTCCATTAGTCTGGGTCTCTCTCAATCCTAGCCCTTCCCTCCACTATATCTAGTACTCTTCCCACCTTGGTATCACCTGCAAACTTGTTGAGGGTGCACTCTCATCTTCCAGGTCATTGATGAAAATATTGAACAAAACTGGCCCCAGGACTGACCCCTGGGGCACTCCACTTGATACTGGCTGCCAACTAGGCGTCGACCCATTGACTACTAAAAACTCTTGAGCCTGATGATCCAGCCAGTTTTCTATTCACCTTACAGTCCATTCATCCAACCTGGACTTCCTTAGCTTGCTTGACAGAATGCTGAGGGAGACCGTATCAAAAGCCTTACTAAAATCAAAGTATCATGTCCACTGGTCTCCCTACATCCATAGAACCAGTCATCTCATCATAAAAGGCAATCAGGTTGGTCTTGCTGACTCAATGACTTGTCCTTGGTGAATCCATGCAGACTGTTCCAAATCACCTTCTCCTTCAAATGCTTGGAAATGGATTCTTCCAAGACCTGCTCCATGATTTTTCTAGGGACTCAGGTGAGGTTGACTGGTCTGTAATTCCCTGCTCTCCTTCTTCCCTTTCTTAAAGATGGGTACTATATTTACTCTTTTCCAATCATTCAGTGCCTCTCAATTGCCATGAATTTTCAGTGGTGACAACCAGCACTCTGCAATCACATTGACCAACTCCCTCAGCACCTATAGTTGCATCACATCTGGCCGCATGCATTTGTACACATCCAGCTTTTCTAAATAGCTATTCTTTCACCACTGTTAGCTGCTCACGTTTTTCCCAAACTGTGCTTCCTGGTGTCGTACTCTGGGATCTGACCTTGCCTGTGAACACTGAGGTGACAAAGACATTGAGTACCTCAGCCTCTTCTGCGTCATCTGTCACTAAGCTGCCTCCCCTATTTAGTAAAGGAGCCACTCTTTCCCGGATCTTCCTTTTGTTACTGATGTACTTATAGAAACCCTTATTACCCTTCACTTCTCCCACTAGCTGAAACTCCAATTATATTTTGGCCTTCCTGATTTCATCCCTGCAGGCTGGAGCAATACTTGTATACTCCTCCCTAGCTGTCCAAATAAATCTGGCTAAGGTGTCAGCTTCCATAACATCTGGAGGCAATAAGTTCCACACTTTAATTACATGCTGCGTAAAAGAGAACCCCCTTTTGTTTTAAATTTACAACCTACTCATTTAATTGGGACCCCTAGTTCTTGCAGTGTAAGAGAACAAGTGATAAATCCCTATTTCCTTTCTCTTTGCCATTTAGTATTTTGTGAACCCTCATAATTTCCTCTTCAAGTGTCGTTTCTAAATGGAATAAGCCCAGCCTCTTGAGTCCCTCTTCATGTGAAAGCCCCTCCATATTCCTAATCATTCTCACTGCCCTTCTCTGGAGTTCTCTGTCCTTTTTGGGGCATGGGAATGAGAACCAGGTGCAATATTTCATGTGTGAATGCACTATGGATGTATAAAGGGACACGATAATGCTTCTCATTGTGTTCACAATTCTTTTAATAATCTCTAAGAGTTTGCCTTTTTGGCTGGCTTCTGAGCACCAAGCTGATGCTAGCAGCAAACCTTCCCATGGACTGCCATATCTCTTTCTTGGGTGGTCAGCTGATGCAGGGGCCATCACCCATCTACCTGCTCTGATCTGGTCAAAGGTCCAGGCAGGGCATGATCTCTCCACTGCCATGGCAAATGGATGCCATGCTGTGTTGCATACAGCCCAGCCCAGCCGCTGGCTTCTTTACTACTCATTCCATCCTGGTAAAGCACGCACCAACTGCAGAGACTTCCTCAGCCTAGCAAAGGGGTTTTAAACCCGAAAGCTTGCTTAAAAAAAAAAGTTTCCCAACTATTCAGGCTGGCCTAATAAAAGATACCAGATTCACCCAAAGAACCTCGTCTGCCTATGCTGGACACTGAGCACTCAAGTGCAGATGAAACAGGGCAAAGCAAACCGCTCCTGCTTGGCTGCTCATGGTCTGCTCAGAGCCAGCCTTAGGGAAAATAACACCCTGGCCTACCTTGTATTTTGGTGCCCCCTCCTCTCCACGTCAGCTCTACTGCTGCAAGCAGAGAAAGGGCTGTAGTTGGGCAAGAAGGCCCCCACAAACAGCTGGTTGCTCCTGCCCGGCACCAGACCTGTGATCTCGGGCTCCCCCAGGAGCGCGTGTACGACCCACGCGGCCTTGCCCCACCCCCGCCTCCGTTAACAAACGCTGCGACCGTTCCCCCGGCCCCGCCCCCGCGTTCTTTCCCCTCCCCCGGCGCCGGGGCGGGGCGTGCAGGCCGGCGGCTCGGGGCGGCTATGGCGGCGGCGCAGCCACGGGATGCCGGGGACTGGCAGGAGTTCTCCGGCTTCCAGGCGCTCGCGGGCAGCGGCCCTGAACCGGCCGGGGGCGGGCCCGGCGACCTGGCGGCCCGGCTGTCCCTTTGCTTCGAGCCGCCGGCTCGGGGCAGCGGCAGCGCCGACAGCTACCCCCCGCCGCTGAGCGAGCCCAGCGCCCTGCGCCACGACGAGTGAGTGCGCGTGCGCGGCCGGGTCTCCCCACCCCCGGAGCGTTTGGTTTCTTTCGCCTGGGCTGAGCTGGGGCGGGGGGAGCTGGGCAGAGGAGCTGCCGCAGGGGCTGCTTCCCTGCTCTTCACCCCGGGTGCAGGGGCAGGCCGCAGGGGGGCTTCTCTGGAAAGACCCTGAGCCAGGTAAGACCCCTTGCTCAAGGCATCTTTCTCCCTTCCCCCTCCCTCCCCTTGCTTGCCTGCTGCTGTCCCCAGGTATGGGGAGGCTCAGCTCAGGGCTGCCGTGGCGGGCAGGTTCATCCTTGCAGCCCGCGGCCCCCCTCTCGCCCCCCAGCTTTCCCTGTCAACCCAGGAGTGGGCACAGAGTGGGCAAAACCTACCTGCTGTTGCTGCTGTCTCTCACTGAGAGGGGTGGAGTGGCTCTGGAGCCTTCCTGCTGTACGTGGAGATCCTTGCCTGCTTGTGGTAGAGCGGTGAGGCTGGGAGCCAGGGTACCGCCACCCCATTACTTGTGCTGCACCCACCTTTACAAAATCCTGATTCCTCACCACCTAGATGTGGGAGCTTTACTCCACAGTAGGGGGGTGCACTGCAGGCCCAGTCCTCCCGGCCACTAGGTGAAGTCATCTGGGTACTTGTTTAGTGCAACATGTGTCCACACTGTTGATGGGCAGTGGGGGGAAACAAACCCATAATGAATGTGTATCAGCTTCTGACTTAAGGCTTGGCCAGAGTGCCACAACTGTAGATGCTTCCTCAGCCGGACAAAGGTGTTTGTACCCAAAACCTTGCTAAGAAGATTTTTTTTCCAGTCATTTGAACTGGTCTAATAAAAGATACCTGATGTACCCAAACCACCTCGTCACTCACTGAGGTGCAGGCATTTGTTTTGTTTGAAGATTTTCTTAATGTATTATATTTTCCAAAAAAGAATGTGTCTTTTCTTAAAGGGGACATACTTTCTTGAGCTCCAAACAGCTTCTTTAATATTAATTTAACTTATTTCAAAAACTCAAATCTCTACCTTTCAGGTGAAACTAAATAGGGAAGGTTTTAGGCAGAAAGCAGTATGTTTAAAGTTGTGGCAAATGAGTTTGTAACTGTACTTTGTTTGTAAATTTTGTTCCCACAACATAATATTTACTTCACTCCAGTGCTTTTCTGCGTTGATTCATAATATTGTTTTAAATCGCACAGTCTTCACATAGGGCTTTTCTGTACTGTCAAAAGGTTGCAATGTTTTTATTACCCAGGGGGGTAAGTTAACCTGTCTGAACTACACCAAGATATACACAGTGAGGACAAAGCACTCGAGTATTTTTATTTCATGGTAATCTCACCCATCTACAGGCATCTGAAATTCAATCTCTAAGTTTCACATTGAGTCCCATCACCTAGGTATGGATGTTTTGGTGGGGTTTTTTCTGCTTTTATATCTCTGCCTGGTTCACACATGTAAGTTACCCTAGGGTAAAAATGAAAGTTTTAGCTCTGAAGACAAATCCTGTTACAAAAATGATTTTTGTCTCAAGTGTTCGTAGTCAGCATTTGCTAATTTCTGCTCTGCAGGTTCTGGCAGCAAAGCAAATTGGAATAAAATAGAGGGGGAATGGAAAAGGTAAAAGAGCCATCATTGGTAAAATTCAGCCAGACAAAGGGAGAACTTACCTACCCCACAGACAGCTTTTGATTACGGTTATGTAACTAGTGATGCATGCTGCATAGTTCTTTCTTTTATCTCCCCCTCTCTTTTTTCAAAATGTTCCTGATGTACACACATTAGCAAATTACTTTGTCTCTTTAGAGCCAAGAAAGATGCATAAACAAAGCTGAACTTGAAGGTTTTATTTCTTTAACTTTAAAACACAAAAATAATTGGTCATAATATTTTTTGGGATATGCGGAGGCAGGGAATATACTCATTGACAGAGACAGCAACAAAAGATATTCTTTTTATCTTAATATCAGTTGTTTTTCATTTTGATGGCTGCAAATTTGTTATTTCATTCTTATACATAGGATTTGGAATGCTTTGACTGATAATTATGGTAATGTCATGCCAGTTGACTGGAAATCCTCCCACACCAGAACTTTGCATTTGCCAACACTAAATCTTGCAGAAAAAGTGGTAAGTTCTGACTGGCTAACATCTTTTTAGCAACAAAACAGAAGAGGTTGTAAGTGTTGGTTTTCTGAAACCCTTATAATATTTTTATTTTTCATGCTTACACTATCATTAGCAGTACGTTCTCCTTTAATGATATATTTCTGCTTCCCATCTTCAGAACTTTGTCAGTAAAGTGACAAGTCAACAAATGGACCAATTTGCATACGAAAAGGAGCATGGGAAAAGGCTGTGAAAGTGGTTTTGTTTCACTTAAAATCATTCTTCTCTGTTGTGTATTGAGTACTATCTGAATCCTTTTGGAAATATTCTTTTGCTTTGGTAAAGTTAGCATGAACTTTTTCCCACCAAGGTCTGATTCTCCAGCCAGATAGGTACAAGCAAAACTGCGCTTGTGGATCCAATTGTAGGATCCAAGTCCAAATATGTTGTAGTCAGTTCTTTATGAAGCAGAGAATTTGGTAACATTTTCCTCTTATTATTCGACAAATAAAATAGTTGTGTTGGAGAAAAATGTAAAGAGCAGAGGGGGAAATTAGCTAAAGAACATAAAGAAGCCTAAACGTGCCCCTTGTTCTATAGCAGCGCTCTACAACATTTTTAGACTCAGGGTACCCCTTGGAAAATGTGAGCTCACAGCTTTTGTTGTTTTTTAGCAGTGGAAAAATAATAATTCGTTTCTGTTGCAAAGGACTCCGAAAGACCACAGCAGTTTAGAATGTTTATGACACACTCATTTGCAATCTCTGCATTTATCTTGTGAATCGTATAAGTGCTTGCATACCTAACAGTACAGTGCTGCATCCTTGGAAAGATCATCTAGCACTCCAGGGTACTGTTGTAGAATCATTGCTTGATAGTCTATTGAAATTAAAAAATATAGCTGAGGAAAAAAACTAGGACAAGTTCTGCAGGTATTCTGACACCAAGAAACTGGACTCTGAGCCAGCGTTCTTCGTGTAAAACCCATGAGAAAAGGAGGACAATTTTGAGCTCTGTCATGCTTTTGATTAAATGAGGTAAAAGTGAATCCACTCCACAGGAAGCAAATGGGGGGAAGAGTTGGGATAAAAAAGTAAAACCGAAAGAAACATTTATAGGGTTTCAGGGGTAAAATGGCAATATCAGGCAGCACTGCCTGGCAGCTGTCTCTTATGTTTAGCTTCTGTTATGTGTATTTATTTATTTGGACTTATTTATCGTAGTTTATTTTGAGAGTTCATTGAGCTGCTCTGAATGGGTTTATAATTACATCTTTGCAGTCAAAATATAAATGAGTGTGTCAGTGTCTTTATTTCAGGAGACACAGACTTTATGAAAGGGACTCTTGCTTGGATGATTCCTGCCTTGGAGTATGTCTTTTGTCATGGGGAAATCTAAATCTAAACTAAAATCCCTAATCCATTATCAAAAGGATGCCTGATATCATCTTGAATAAGATGAAAAGCATCCCAAGACTCCAAGGTGAAGTTTCTTATAATCTGACTGCTAGGAATTTCATAGTAGTGTTTCTTCAATTAAACCTGTGTTGAGGAAGAAAGAAGGGTAGAAACATTTTCCTTCCACCCTGGCTTTTCATATGTGGTACTGTGCAAGTAAGCAGAAATCATCTATTCCTTGCTATACGTGTTTGGTGATTGAGTCTTCACTACCTAAATCTGTATCCATAGAGTTCCAGAGCTGAGTGTTTCTGGACTGAGAAATATATCAAGATGTGACTGAAGATATATATATATATATATCAAGATGGATAGTAGCTGAAAAAATGTGCATCCTGGTGCATCAATGCTGTATAAGTACTGGTCTTGTGGTTTGGTGTTTAAGAAAAGTTATGCCTTCTCCAGCAGATGCAGCAGCCATTTAGGATTTTGTCATCAGAAGTTAAGATTACATGATTTCAAATAAGGTGGTCTATTATGTGACAAAAATAGTTACATCTAGAATTGATGCCCTCAGCATTGCAGTACAGTATATAAGATAAGTCTGAGGATCTTTCACATCCAAACAATACCTTTTGGGGGTAATTGGAAGCTAATTTTATAAAGAGGACACAAGACATTTACCTGTTAAGCCTATTCTCCAAAGCTCAGCAGTATCAGTGTTCTGAATAATGGCAGGTACCTTCTTGTGAGCACAAAGCAGATCAGTATTTAGGGGTTGCCCATATCCTCAAAATGGGGATACTCTGTGTGGCTCTGAAGTTCTAAGTCTTGCATCTTCAAAGCCTATTAAGTTTGCTTATTTGGAGTGGAAAGAGGTTGAGCACATGCCTTCTCTAAAATGCAAAATGGACTTGATTTGGTAGATGCCAGGGCTCCTTCACAAATTCCATAAATTCTGGAAGGACTGGAGATACTCAGTGCCTTACAGAATTAATCTCTAAATTGCATTGTAACTGTTGAATTGGACAGGGAATCATTTTGTTTTTAAATGTGAATTTGTTTTATTATATACTTATGGCCTGATTTGAATCTCAAAAGAACAGAAATTCTTTTGCTGCCTGACATTTGGAGAGTTGGGACCCTGATTCTCCTTTTTCAGTGACAGTTGGCAGGGTTCTCAAGAAGAATGTATATTTGTATCCACCTATCACAAGTACGCTGAGAATTGCTCTGAACAGCACAGGGCTTTGGGCACTTGTTTAGCACAAGATACTTCACAGATGATAGATTTTACAAAAGCACTTGAAGCTAATTTTGGAATGATTTGGCAAAATACATTCTGATAGTAGCATTGCAGACATGGAAAAATCTAAATTGATCAAAAGTGTAAAAAGTACCCTGACATTACACATTCAGTGATGATAGATCTTTTTTTGTACCCAGCATGACAAATGCTGAATGCCTTGAGTTTGAACAAGTGGCTATAAATGACATGTTGAATTCAAAATTTTCACAATTTGTTTAAAAGACCTGTGTTGCTGAATTGCCAACTGAGCCTTCCGTACATTTGGCACATTCAGGTTCATTTGACTGAAACATTTTAATACAATGCTAAAAAGGCAAATCATTTTGAAGTATATCAGTATTTTAAGGCAAAATTGTAGGCTTAACATTGGTAGCTAAGGGAATAAGAGGATTTGATTGTTGTGGGGTTTTTGTTTTACTTACTGAGTTGCAAGCTATTCAAAGAATGTGTTTTTATGTATTTGAGGGATAAATATTTATATAATTATTACCATGATATATATGGTATATTTTCATTTAATAAAACATGTACAGGATGTGTTTCCAGGAAAATATGGTTTTGTTTTTAGGAAATGTATTCGTAATTGTTGCTTACATCAAAATTCTGTTGTCTTTCAATATATAAATGTCACTGATCTTACAACAGTGTTATTTTATAACAGATTTTAGTTTTATCAGACTTTCTTGTTAGCTTTCTTGTTCATTACTTTGATGTCTTCCATTTGAAAGAGTAGAGAACAATTACAAATAATGGACTTAACACTGCCTTTTCTACAAATGTTTGTATGGCATTCAGTGGGGTGGCATGTGAGTGGCTTCATTGCCAAGTTATGTACTTTTTAGCATATTGATAAAACAAAGAATGTGGATGCTTATGTTTTTGACAAAAGTAAATGTTGATCGCTTTGATAAAATGTGTTTCCTTTGTAATTTCATTTTAATTGTTATTGAGATTTTTTGGGTTTTAAGTACTTAAAAGCAAGAATCTAATTCAGGTTCCATTATTTATTATTAGAGACTTCTTATAATTTAATTTCAGCCCTTGCCCCCTCTTTCTTTGTGGTTTTAGGTAAACGATGGTTTGAACCTTGACTTGTCAGATGATGAAGAACTGAGGGAGCAGCTAGATATGCATTCTATCATAGTGTCCTGCATCAGTGATGAGCCGCTCTTCACAGCAGAACAGGTAATGTATCCAGTGTTACTGCTATGTGTTAGCTCTTAATGACATACCTTTTCGTTTAATGGATGCTGAAAAGATTTGGATAGAAACTGATTGAATGCTTTATAGTTACATAGGTAGACAAGGTTCCTTGGGTGAATCTGATATATTTTATTAGACCAACCCAAATAGTTGGAAAATAATTATTAAGCAAGCTTTCAGGTTCAAAAACACTTTGTCAGCCTAAGGCAGTTGTTGTGTGCTCTTCCTGGATGGAATGAAAAGTAAAGAAGCCAGCGGCTGGGCTGGTATGCATACAAGACTGGTAGTCAGTGAAAATGTAGATTGAGGAGTCGATGGGTGAGAGACAGGCTGGAGAGGCAGGGGGAAGGGAGAGAATGGGGATGAAAGTGGAGAGATACCTTGGGAGTCAGATGTCAGGCAGGTTATAATGCGTCATAAATCAAATGTCTATATTTAGTCCATGATTTTTAGTATCGAGGAGGTTGATGAAGTAGAGTTCATAGGCTTGTCTGTGGGGAAACGTTTTGTAAGTTTTCTTTGAGGATAAGGACTGAGAGATTGGCGAGAGAGTGGTTTTCTTGTGAGAAACATGCCCCTACAGGTAATTGTGTATTTCTGTCTTTGATAGATTTCCAGTGTGCATTCATTCTAGTGCGCAGTTGTTGTTTGGTCTCTCCTACGTATTTTCCATCAGGCTTTTGGTGCATTGGGAGAGGTATATTACATTTCTGGAGGTGCAGCTGTAAGATCCAGGGATGCTAATGGCTCTGTTGTGGGGTGTAGTAATAGTGGGGGT
>JAGPOW010003648.1:46040843-46132261 GCA_030014935.1 Caiman crocodilus
TGAAGTGTATAAGCTCAGTACTATCTTTGGGTTTGTATTCTGAGTTGTAATCTTGTTCCTGTATATATGTAAGGCAGGCTTGGATGCCATCTTGGTGTGGGATGTTGGTATATAGCCTGGTTACATCCCTGGGGGCCAGGAGTGTGGTGCTGGGAAGGTGGTCTATGTTTTTAAGTTTCCGTAGAAAGTCTGTAGTGGCTTGTACAAAACTCGCTGTGTGGGTGACAAGAGGTTTTAGGATTGATTCAATGAAACCTGATATTTCCTCAGTTAGGGTCCCATGGTTGGATATGATAGGTCTGCCAGGGTTCCCTTGTTTGTGAATTTTAGAGAGCATGTAAAAACTCCCCGGGTTAGGTAGCAGGGGGATCAAGGTCTGTAGTTTTTGTAGTCTTGATGGAAATGATTTGATGGTATTGAGTTTTTTGGTGAAAAGCGGAATAGGATCTTCTTGTAGTTCTTTGTAGTAGGTGGTGTCAGAGAGCTGTCTGTTGGCTTCCTTTATGTGGTCTTCACGGTTTAGGATGACTCTGGCTCCTCTTATCTGCTGGTTTTATTACTATTTGGTGGTTAGATCTTAGAGATTCTATGGCTTTTTTTTCTGGTAGAGAGAGGTTGTTATGGTGATGTGTGTTGCTGATTATTTCACTGACTGCTTCTGGGAAGGAATGAACAATGTAGCAGTCAGGGTTAGGGTTTTGTCCACTGTGAGGTGTCCAATCTGATGTTTTTGGGGGATTTTGGGCATTGTTCTTTTCCTGAATGTTGTCAGAGGATGAGTTGTTGTTGGGTGTGGGTTCAGTTTGGTTGTGGAAATATTCCTTGAGGTGGAGGCATCGGAAGAATTCTTCTAGTTCTCCACATTGAAGTATTTTATTAGGGTGTTTTTTCTGAACAGAAATTTAGGCCTTTAAAAAGGACAGATTTTTCAGTTTTGGTAAGCATGTGTGGGGAGAGATTGATAATATTTGTGGGTTGGTTGCTGCTTTCAGTTTTATCAAGTCTGAGGTTGGAGTGTTGTAAGGTGTACTTCTTTTACCTTGCATGTAAGGTAAAAGAAGTACTGGTTGATCAGGTAGAACATGCTTTGCAAACCAGTGTTACTAAACTGCTATCATAAAAATGTAGATGGTTTTAAAAATAAAATTATAAAAAGCTAAATGAAGTCATAATGAGAAGCATTCAGATTTAAGCCTTATTTTTCTTCATGAGAACTTGCAAAACTAATATGAAGTGCCTTGCTTGGAACACCACCATATAGAATGAAAACGGAGTAAAAGTTTTTAAACAAAATCAATACTCAAGTGGTTTATTATGAAACTAATGAGAGAGTTTAAAATGGGTACTATAGTACCCATTTTATTAATCATTGTCTTTAATAAGATGGAACCAGAAATTAAAAAGTGTATTAATATTTGTAAATTTAGCAGGTTGGTGGGTATTAATCAATAATCAGAATATTTTTATGAAAATGGACAAAAGGAAAAATGAACAGAAAACAGATTTAGTTTGGAAAGGGTAAGCCAATGTAGCTGGACAGGAAATAATTTAAATAATAAATTCTCAGCTTGAGGGATTGAAGCCTGGAAACAAAGAATATTGAAATACACCTAAAGTGGTAGTGTAGTCATTAAATGAACAACAGTAAATAAAAATTAATATGCTGTGCAGCAAAAAACTGCACTGTTCACTTACAGAACTGGAAGATTAGCTTTTTCTTTTGATAGGCCTGGTATTAACACAAAAAACGGTTTATATTCAGTAATGCATACCTATCTAGTAGTAAAATATAAGAATCGTAGAAATTAAGGGCTGGAAAGGGCTTTAGAAGATCATTAAGTCCAACCCTCCTGCTCTGGATAGGAATACTGCTGAGACCATATGATCCCAGCAAGGTATCTGTCCAGTCTCCTCTTGAAGACTTCCAAGGTTGGGGACTACACCACCTCCTTGAGAAGTCTCTTCCAGATTCCGGTCACCCTTGCCTAAAGAAGTTCTTCCTTGCATCCAACCTGAAGCCATTTTCTAGCAGTGTATTGCCATTGCTGCTTGTCCTCCCCTGGGGTGCTCTACTGAACAGTTTTTCTCTCGGCTCCCAATATTCGCCCCTTACATACTTATAGACAGCCATCAAGTCCCTCTCAGTCTTTTCTTCCCACACTGAACAGTCCCAGATCCCTTAGTCTTTCCTCATTATTCTTGTGGCCCTTCTCTGCACCCTTTCAAGATTAGCATAGTCAGAGACCATATCAAAGGCCTTTTTAAATTCCAAGTATATGACATCAACCGCCTATCACACATCTAAGAAGACGACGAGGTAGGTCAGACATGACCTGTCCTCAATGAAACCATATCGGCTATCCTTCAGTTTCATGCCTTCTGCCATTCTCTCACAAATGGACCTCTTGATAATTTTTTCCAAAATTTTACCTTGTATTGAGGTCAGCCTGACCAGCCTATAGTTTCCCAAATCCTCCCTACTCCCTTTCTTAAAGATTGGCACCACATTGGCCCTTTTCCAGTCTTCTGGAAGTTGGAGAATGTCTGCAGAAGAACAATAAAAATAACTGAGAGGCTGGAGAGAGAGACTTGCATAGAAAGAATAAGGTAACAATAACATTAGTTTTAGTGTACATGTTCAAGGGGCAGCATAGCCCTCTATAAATATTTTGAAGAGTAAAAATATCAGGAGCTAAAATAATTATTTATGATGGTACTAAATGGCTTAGTTTGAGGAAATGGGATGAAATTAAGAAATAAAATTTATACTGAATATCAGGAAAGGGGATTCAAGCTCATTCTTGAAGATTATCCACCAATGAAGATGCATAGGTCTTTGTATAACTTCTCAAATTCATCCTTTTAATATTTAGTCATCCACCAAACTGAACATATTCATCTTGTATACTTTTTGTGAGAAGACCAAATAAAATATTCTCATTTTCTATTTATATTCTAATTTTGCATTAATCAGCCTGAATCCAGTGTCAAAATGGCTTTGCTGTGCAACACTGAACTGTGCTTACAGAAAAATATATCTAAAATTAGAAAACCTTACAAATAAAAAGATAAGCTAGAATGTACCCACAGTACAAGTCATTCCATTTCACTTTTTATCCCAAGTATGTGTATATGTATGTGCATTTCTCTTTTTTTGTAAAGGTAATTGAAGAAATAGAGGAAATGATGCAGGAATCGCCTGACCCAGATGATGATGAAACACCCACTCAGTCGGACCGGCTATCCATGCTTTCTCAGGAAATTCAAACGCTCAAGAGGTTCAGTACAAATAACAGTTATGAAGAGAGTAAGAAACCCTGGTTTAATATCCTGCCTTTAACTTTTTGAATACATTTAATCAATTAAAACAAATGTCCACTTATAAAAAGAATCTGCATTTAAAAATATTACTAATAAAACTTGAAATGAAATAAAATCTAGAATAAAACCAAAATTAATTTATATAAAGAAAAAATTATAAGGCTTGTCAAGCATATCCATTTAATTTTGAATGTAAAACTTTACTGTGAAAATATTTAACGTTTTGCTATCGTAGATTTGGCTCTTTATAGGAAAAGTGAAAAAGCAGCTATCCCTGTAAAGTTTATTGAGAATTGCAAACAGTGGTAATTGACTTTTGAGGCTACTGGATGTACTTTGCATTTCCAGAGATGAACTAATACTCACAAAAGCAGTAATTGAAAAAAAGCAGACTTTGCTGTTTCAGTGACTGTAGTGCTTGCATTTTAGTATAAGCCAGAGCAGAAACAGAAGAAAAAATGTTTTTTCTACATGGGCATAATGAGCTTGACTAGTTTAATTTTTGTGCGGGATTAATGTGATAGTTTTCACCTTTTATTTTCATAAGCTAAGTACAGGTATTCTAAAAGCTCAAAGTGAAAGTGGTCTAGATTTTGCACCTTATTCTAAGTGCCCAAAGTTAGGCGAGGAGTGAATGGAACAGATGTTCACCCTTGCAGTGAGGGAGGGGAGTATGCATGCTGCCTACAGTGGCCTTGGCCAGCAGCCCACTGCACTTCCCAGCCATGCCTGCCGCTGTCCCAGTGACTCTGCCATCCCAGGAGCTGCCCAGCACTGGGCCCTGCCTAGTATGTCACAGGGTCATGTGTGTGGGTGCAGCCAGGCTCAGACCCCCTCAGTGCACTGGTCTAACCTAAACTGATCAAGTCTGATACCACAATGATTCAGAGCTATCTTAGACTGGGATTCCTCATTTTTAAACCAGTTTGTGCACCTGAACTTGTGTACAGTTATGGGGTTTTGATCAATTTCCAATCATTTATACTAGTTTGTGTAGGGACCTACCAAACTCATGGGCCCCAGCAACCAGTTACACAGGTGTAATGCAGCTGGTGCCCCCAGTTTCATGGCCATATATCTGGGGCAGCCATCTTGAAGGTGGAGCAAAGTGCCCCCCTATGCCTCTAATTGGCTGAGGGATACTACAGCTCCCACACCTCCCAGGCATGGATTGAAAGCCCTAGCTGGAGCTGCCTACCGTGTTGATTTGCTAATTCTGTCCCTCTTGAAGGAGTGGCTGGCAAAAATTATGGAGTAAACAAACAATTTAAGTTTGGCAATTAAACAATTTGCGTACCCAACTGAGTTGTAAAGCAAGCTACCTGGCTAAAATAAAGCAACGGAGACAATGAGTTTTAAAAAATACCAAGTGTAAATGTTGTTAAAGAGGAAAACCAGTACTATACTAACACCAACTATATATACTTTATTAAGTCAGCACTTAAACTATTCACAGAAAGACCTTGGGAAAATGAAGTTATACTATGCACAACATGAACTGGAAGGAACATCAGGTATATACAGTTTGTTACAGGACATTAACAAAAGCATGCTACTGAACCCATGCTAACCTTGAGAGAAACTATTCAGGAGTTAAACATAACTATGCTGCACCCAACTGCTTTTGAGAGGGACACTACCTGCCTCTGTGGGGTGAATGCTCATCTGTAGGCAGAGATGGCATACTCAGCAACCACTGAGTTTGTTGGGATGCCTAGACAGCGCTTGGCCATGGTGTACAAGTAGAGAAGCTGGTCATGGGCGGAATCCCA
Source organism: Caiman crocodilus (assembly GCA_030014935.1). Taxonomy (NCBI): domain Eukaryota; kingdom Metazoa; phylum Chordata; order Crocodylia; family Alligatoridae; genus Caiman; species Caiman crocodilus. Next base: position 46,045,937 of record JAGPOW010003648.1, read on the forward strand.
AAATTCAGGCATACTCACAGGCATCTGGCAGTCCTGTGTAGTTTGTCAGTGGCACAATCACCATCATGGTCTGCCCCCACCCCGGGATTGCTTTCAGAAGTTTAGGGTCTCATCTCAGCAGAAATACCTGACTGGGATCCAAAATGCGAACAGCATATAGGGTAAGGCAACTGATTGTCTGAACCATGGTGGAAGGGATGGATCATACCTGTAATAGCTATAAAATTCAATCAATATCTGGAACAGCTCCCATCTCCATTGGTTTTCCTGAGGACAACTTGACAGCTTTTGTGATGCTGTCCTCCATCAAGCTGATCAAGTTCATCAGTTTGTTATATGCCAAATGCATCACACCCTACCTTCCTTCAAACCATGTCAGGAGCTCCATGAACCCAGTGTCATTCTCAGCAACAAACGTCACTTGATCCTGAAGGTCAGCTTGCCCCAGCGGATACCAGTGCTTGAGCAGGCACCAAGTTGGGCACAATGTCCAACTTCTCGCTCACGGACTGCTAGTAATACTACATGTGCTTGGCATGGTAATGGGCCGCACTGAACCACAAGCTCCACAGGTGAGGACAGGCTCCAGTGGCAGGGACATAGTGGCATGTGGGTCCCCATGTTGACTGGCAATGGAGTCCCTGTAGCAGATCTTACACCTTGGACAGTGCTTGCAGATTTTTTTGAAGGAGAACAACAGGCTGGCCCCCTCAGGGAACTATGTGAACCAGATATCACCTACTAGAGAGAGAATGTGTGCATCGCAGGTGACGTGAACATCGTTGGGCAGCATTCTTTCGAACATGTCAGAGAAAACTTTGCGCATGTATGTGGCACTGTTGGAGAGGAAGCCTGAGACCTAGTTAAAGTCAATGCCGTGTTGCAAAGTGCCTTCACTATGGCTTGAGACATGGTGGAAAAATTGTCTGAGGTGAGGAGGACTAGCTCAGCCTGAACTACAGGGAGGTCCCTGTCAGTCCAGCTCCCTGGTACAAATAAAATTTGCAGCAGGAGGTTCTCCTAAGGGTCGGTGGCTTCATCATAATCTTTTTAATGATTTTCCCCTTGTCCCCTTGAAAATATTAGGAACAAGCTCATAGTTAACACAATTGTCAGTATCAGGAAAGATATTCTTGGGCAGAGGCCTTGCCATGCTTTTCTTAGGGACAGCTGTCTCCCTAGAATTTGCAGATATTTTTTTACTTCTTATAAACGTTGTGGGTATCAAAAATTGTGACTATTTCTTCAGTTCTGTATTCCAAGAACCTAAAAAAAAATCATGGTGTACTTTGATATTCCCAATAGCACAACGTACTTTCTTTTCTGTAGTTTAAAAATGAAGGTTTTTTTGGTTTTGAAAGTGTAACTACCTACAATGACTTACCAATCCTTTTATTAGTTATTTTCGTACACCTAAAGTTTGACAGATGATTTTTAGGTATTATGCAAGACTACTTTTCATTTACTATTTTAATTATTTTTCAATAGGAGTAAAACGACTGTCTGTTGCTGAATTAAATGAACTGCTCGAAGAAATTGAGACTGCCATTAAGGATTATTCTGAGGAGCTCGTACAGCATTTGGCTCTACGAGATGAGCTGGAGTTTGAGAAAGAAGTGAAAAATAGTTTCATTTCTGTTCTCATTGAAGTACAAAACAAACAGAGAGAGCACAAGGAATCAGTGAAGAAGAAAAAGAAGCTGAAAAATGGTAGCCCTCAAAATGGCAAACAAGAAAAAGGTCATATGCCTGGAACAGTAAGAATATATTTGTATCTACTTGCAAAGTGATGCATGCAAAACTGCACTTCTTTATGTGCTTAATGTCATACTTTCATCCAGTGAGGAAGTAATAGCTCTACCACAAGTGCATGGTGCAAATTTTCCCCATATTTCAAACCAGGAAGGCCAGGTTCTTCCTGTCATGACACATTTTGTAATTCCTACCTGCCAAATTTTTACTTTTCCTAGCCTCTGAACAGAAACTTTTGTTTTTCACACTCAGTTGGAATCAAGTATGCACTTCTCAGAAGTGGTCATTGCTCATACCTCTTTTCCTGCTTCATTTTACTAAAGCCAAAGGTCTGTAAATTTTGATTGTACATACTGCATCATGTATATCATTGTTAGCCATGCAGGAAAAGAAGTACGATATGCCTGTTCAGATTATGGTTAATTGATGAATGGAGTTTGTGTCCAGAGACTGAAAGAAAGCAAAAAATATAGACTCTGTGCTTATCCCAGTAAAATTCCTAGGATCTTGAATGTACGTAAAATCAGGCTGAAAGTAAGTTGTACAAATTTACAAAGACAAATTTGGCCCTACTGTAATATCCACTTATGTCTTTTAAAGTTAGATTAGGTAGAGTATTAGAAAATAAAGGGAAAAAAACATATTGGGAGGAAATTAGGGTAATCTAATAGCCATTTTCTTTCTGTAATTCTTATTAGCTTAACTCTGACAAGTTTTCTTCCTTTGATTGTTTGTTGATGAACAGCAAGCCAATCAGACACAGTCCAAGCAAAAGAATTTCATTTGTGCATCATTTACATTTTTTGGGTGGTAATATATAAAGAATACTTATATTTTGTAGTCTTGAGATTTAGATGAAAATACAGCATAAAGGTAGATTTATGCAAACTTTCAGTAAATAGTGCAGTTCATCTGGTGATTAATTGCAGTAGTGTGTCATGTGTATGTCATACTTTAATTATCTAAATTTTTTTAACTCCTTGCACTGGGGAAGAAAAGGTGAATACAGATTTCACAGTATGATATTACCAAACTCTTTGATCTGATAATAACAGAAATATATGTTTCTCTATACTTGTCAGTTATATACTGTAATGGTTGTTAATGACCAAGCAGAAGAGGGGATATGTAGACTACTTCGCAGTAGTTTAGTCAGTACAAAGCAACAAAAATTTAATTTAAAAAGAAATTTTAATTTTGAAGTAAAAAGGATTTCTACAACTAAAAGTTGATAAGCAAAGCTGACACTTAAAGATGTGCTTAGATAGTTTACATGATTGTCTAAAGATCATATTTATGTTTTGACTCAAAACAAGTAGAATCATGTTATTGCTGGGGAAATGGTTGGTTGATACATTTTCTTAGCATATCCCTTTTGATATTTCCTTTACTTTTTGATAATCCTAACTAGCAATACTTGTCTATTTTTGCCAATCTCATTGTCTGCATAACAGATCTGAGCATACCAAATAAGAGAAAATACAGTGAACAGTGGGTATTTTAATTGATGACTAGGAGATGTATAAATGTAATATATTGATAATTGCCTGTGAAGGGCAACTGTTCAGTCCACATTAAAAATAAAATAAAGCACCAACCTGCCTCTGTGAAAACTTTGATTAATATTTCAAAACTGTATATAATTTATATATTTAAATCAAAGTTTTCTCAGGCATCTTTTACCTTAGATGAAAAGAAACTATTCTCTGTGAATACTATAAAAGCCATTAAAAAGTCAATACTCAATGGTTACCACAATTAGCATCACATTGAGGCAGCTTTCCTTAGCTATTTCAATCTGATGCTGCTGTGTAGTGGTGGTTGCCAAGTACTGACTTTATTTGGCAGTCAGAATAGGAACAAAAAAGAAGGTGATGATTAAAAAAGGAAAAAAGGGAGGTACAGGAAGTAAGATATAAACATAATAAATGAAATTTATATCAAGCCCTCAACTGCCTTTGTTTTGTTTGCACCATTGCTCAGGCTGGTGGATGGTTCTGATCTAAGATCTTCAAAGATTTGGCAGTGTTTTGATGAAAGTAGTTTTGCTTGTTTCATCTATATTTTGTAAAGATAGATAGCAAACTCCTTTAACTGCTGGGGTGATACATAATTTCAAAACAGCTCATTTTCCATCTATTATTCATTAAAACTAAAGAACAGGGCAACTTACATTCGGGGCCATCCCTAGGTGGGGCAAATTGGGGTGACTTCTCTGGGCCTCATACTTTGGGGGGCCCCATGGTGCTGGGCCAGCTTTGCATCCGACTTCTCACCCTCCCGCCACTGCATCCAGGTCCTGCACAGGCTGATTTGCCCTGGGCCCTGCACCCTGCTACAGTCATCTCTGCTTACACTGGTGCACTAACAAGGGTGGCCAACCAGCAGCATGAATATCACAAGTGGTATCAGCAGCCCTTGTATGACACAGCAGATTGGGGAGGTGACAGGCAGCATACAGTGGCAGATTGGACAGGGAGCAGAAGCCAGAGCAGCAGATCAATAAAAGGGTCTGAGTGGCACTCAGAGAGGGTGAGGCTAATTTGTAGCACCTGCCAAAAATGTTGACTCATACTGACCTAACACAAAGCTATGCACTTGTGAGTTCTGTTACTGTTGGGTAAATGAGTCCTTTTCCATCAAGGGATCTGTTAATCTTTCAGTGATCAGAAAATGCTCAAGTGTAGTTAACAGCCATGTCTCCAGAATGTAAATAGTGTTCCCTAAGCACAAGTTAAATATATAAATCCAATCTTTTGGGCTTCATCTTTGGGATTGAGATTCAAATTATTTATCTTACTGCTCAGTTGTTGTAAGTCTCTTAGAGAGTTAATGTAGATGACTTGAATGTATTCTAGATGAATATGGCCTCTTATTCTCAGATGATTATCTTCGTGGATATGCCTGGATATGCAGTTGCAGAGCACATTTTACTCTGTGATAATCTGTAACATCAGTACAGTAAAAGCTCTGTTATTCAGCATCCCCCAGGAATGGGGGATGCCGGATAACAAACTATGCTGGTTAATTGAGTGGCCTTAACAGGTGTCATTGCCTGCTCTGGCCGCTGCTTCTCCCACCGCACCCAGGGCATTGCTGCCCCTCCCGTGGGCCCTGTGGGACAGGGAGGCAGGCCCTGTGCAGCTTGCTGTGCCCCAGGCCGTGAGGACTGAGCAGCACAGGCTGCTTTCCCCTGGGCTGTGGGGGCTTGGAGAAACCAGAAGTGCCATGGTGGGCCTTTCCAGTTTCACTTTACCTTGCAAGCTGCCATGCCGGTTAGTAGAACATGCCAGTTTATAAGGTGCTGGATAACAGAGCTTTTACTGTATGAGGTTTTTCTTTTTTCTAATACATTTTTGTTTGACTAGAGAAGATATGCTTTGTCTCTTAAGCACATGATTACCTGCCACTTTTCAGTATTTTTTAGGTATTATTTTAAGAATAAGAAGACTTTTCTAATTTGAATTTCCAGTCAGTTAGTACCTCGGTGCTTAAAATGGCTGATTCTTGCCTCTGCTTTACCAGCAGCCGTTTGTTGTACTCCCTCTGACACAGCTATCCATTAGTTTCAAAAAAGTTATCTCTCATTGATGCTTTGCCTCTGAATTTTTACTTCTGAATTCTCTGCTGTTGTAGAAAAGTTGAAGCATTGGATGTTCAGTCACATTGCTTCAAAAACGTGTATTGCATTTTGAAGGAACTCTTATTCTCTGAGTTTTAGAATGTTCTTGTGATGTTATCTGTAAGTCATCTTGCCCTCTACACACTGTTTGCTATCTCACAAATGACCTTCCATATAGGGGGTATCCATAACATGTCACTCAGACAATATTTGCTTGCCTCCTGCAAGAGGAAGGAGGATGCTATCTTTGAAAGAATGAAGCAAGATTTGTTTTAGCACTGCACTTGATTTTTCAGAGCTGCTAACATTAGCTAGGCTGTATCAGAAGGCAGGGTAGATTTGCCCCTTATAGATTAACTGAATCAGTGATATTTTGTAAGCTTGCTTCATGAAAACTTATGCTTCATGAAAACGTCTCTGATTTAATTAGTCTATAAGATGCAAATCTACCCTGGCTTGTGCCTGACTTTAATCTAACACGGCTAACTACCTCTCTCTCTAATGAAACATGCATAAAAGGTGGGATGAAACATGAACTGCGTTATCTAAGATCAGGGCTGTCCCGGCTTCTAAGTGGCTGGGGGCCCCATGGCTTGGGCTGTGTCAGTAGGAGCCATGGACCTTGGAGGCAGTTCCTGAACTTGCCTTTATCTCTCCAACCATAAGCTTCCCTGCTACACGTTATGCTTGTGTTGTACTGCAGTACCCTGCCCCCTGGGATCAGGACAGGAAAGGGAAGACAGAGGGAGGGGGAGCATGGAGCCCCCCAGTTGCTGCTTTGGTGCTGCAGGCAGCCTGAGCAATGGTGGGAGCAACAGCTAGGGCTGCAATTTAACTCCTCACAAGTCACATGCAGCTTCCAGGCCACCTTTTGGATGGTTCTGATCTGAGATCTTCAAAGATTTGGCAGTGTTTTGATGAAAGTAGTTGCGGTTCATACATTGTAACAAGGCATATTGACACCTGATTAACTCTTAACTGCCCCTGCTCTAAAATTATTCCATGTTAGGTGATATTCCAGTGGGAGAAGGTAGTTGCTTGCAGAGGATTTAAGTGAGTCCTTGCTCAGTTCTTTGAAGAGTCTTTGAATATGCAAAAGTTTGGATATCTCTCATTTTGGCAAGCTATTTGAATTTTATTAAAATCCAGTAGTTTATTAAAGTACCTTTCTCTCCATCACCTCCAAAATCTTTTGTGTATACACTTGCATTACTTGTGGTATTGAGACTAAGTTTACAGTTGTGTGGGTATAATACATACTAAGAAGTTGGCCTATGTTTTTAGGAAGTATTAACTTTAAGTGTCTTGATTAAAATTCAGTAAAGATTCTGTAGAAATGAATAGAGCATTAAAAGCTTTCTGGGAGTTCTTGTTTGAGTCATAGAAAAAGCAATTTATGTTTAAATTGAGATTATCTTCCAAATGTAAAGAATTGAGGGAGTTCATGAAACCTTGTGTTCTCCATAATCTGAATGTGTAAATTTACTTTAAGTTAAAATTTTCGTGATACAGTTCTATGCCCCTGGTTCCAGGGTGACTTTGGGCAAGTTGTTTTTTCTCTCTGGATCAGCTTCTCTGTGATTATAATGAAGAGACTGATACTGACCTTTCAGATAGTACTTTAAAATCATTGCTGAAAATCTCTTTCTAATAGCTAGGCAGTGTTAATTATATTAATAACTTGCTATAAATGGATCCACAATGGCCATTGTACTGAGTTTAGCCATGGTGGTTGTCTAAATCACTATCATTTAATCAATAAGAATAGTTAATTGGTGACAAGGTAAAGATTGGAAACACTGTACTAAACACAATTCAGTTTCACTCTTGTTTTCTACCAGTATGTTTAGCAGAAATCTAATTTAAAAAAAAGACTAATGTTGAAGGGAAATAAATTCCTTGGAAAAAGAGAATTGGTATAGCTTGCTTTTAACAAATGGGAGATTAGCTGATTTTAAACCTTTATAAAATTCACTTTTAGTGCTCAATCATAGGATATCATAAAGTGGTACGTTGTGGGGGTTTTTTTAAAAGGTTCCCTTGTGCTTTTTGCATTTTAAATTTATATCAACACTGCTTTAGTTGATACAAAATTTGAAAATATAATGTACTTTTTACTGGAGCAAGTGTAAATAACAGATAAATATATTTTAAACAAAATATTTTTAAAAAATAAGTAATAATCCAGTATTGTAATTGCTGTTCTACCCATAACTTTCTGATCAGCTTCACATAAATTACTTTCCTCTTTCTTGGGTTTTTTTTCTATCTGTAAAATGAGGAAGTTTTTTTTTTTTTTTCTTACTTATTTCACAAAGATACTTTAGGAGGATTAGTTGAGGTTTTTTAAGACTTACTATTTAAAGCACTTAACAAATGCATATATTCTAGGAAGGGAGTTAAGATGGTTTCAGCCCTTATATATTTCCTCTGTTTCATTGTGTTTTAAAATTACACTGAGTATTACATTAATATAACATTTTATTTTCCGTTGAAAAATAATTGCAGGTGTGTGTGGATGTGTGATCACAGGTCTCTGTGGATAGCCTGAGGTTTTTAATTTTTTTTTAGTTTGTTAGCTTCTGAATTTCACATCTCAGGGTGAATGTCAGAAGTGTGGATCTATTCTTTCCTTCACTCAGTAAGAATGGAATGCAAATACTGCAAAAGACAAATTTGGTAGAGTAAACTTGGGTTGGTTTTTTTTGTGCTTGGTTTCCACATACTTCTGATGGAGCTTGAAATTAATATATATATTTTGTTAACTAATTGTGTGCACTTTACAATATCATCATTCCAGGGATATAGCTTGTTGCTGTTACTGTTAGAGGAAGCACAAACACATAACATGCTTCATGTAGAATGAATGTCAATTGATGTGTGTTAATTCAAAAAATAAATTTGTAATATATCATTAGGCTTTAAGACAATTAAATGTTAGAAGGATCCTTCTAAATACAATAGGGTTCAATAATAATTTCATAAAAATAGGTATACGCTGAAATTAAACTCTGGAGAGTTTTATTCAATGTATTTACGTTATTTAAGTTATTCTTAAAAAGGTCTGAAAATTTGGTTCTTATTTAAAAACAAAGTTTGTATAGACTGAATAGTGAAATGCATTTGTGTGTCAACATTGAGTCTGTCATGAAAATTTTGCTTCTGATTCAATATATGATGAAAATATGCAATTAGGTCTTATAATACTTCAAATCATAATGTTAATATTAAACTTTTCTTAAAATTTTCTTCTGCATATGAACAGCATACAACAGTGCTTAATATATTCTAACAGCTTGTCTGTCTGATCTTTCTTGTGTTGACTTGGTAAACACTTACTAATAGTCTTTGAACTTTCTCTGTCTCCTTTTTTTTCCTGCCATATATTTTTGCTACTTTTTAGCGCTTCAGCATGGAAGGGATATCAAATGTCATTCAGAATGGCTTCCGCCACACGTTTGGAAACTCAGGTGGAGAGAAACAGGTGCTGGGTTATGCCTCTTTTTCTCTTTCTTTGTCTGCTGGTTTCTATAAAAATTAAAATGAAGAAAGATGGTAATACTAGCATGTTTGGACCTATAATCAGTGCTTTGAAAAATAAGTACTGGTATACCTGCCTCAATTCTCCTTGTCTTTTAGGGCTGTGATCAGCCTATTATGTCTCTCTCTCCTTAATAGGCAAAGACCAATCAAAGTTTCAAAGGGCACTGAAATATGATGCCTTGGAGACCTGTATTTTCACATCCTCAATTTAAAAAAAAAATAATAATAATGCATGCTTGAAATGAATTGCATGTGTATGGAAAAGTAATTCAGATAGTTAACACACTTCAGTCTTAAGCTTTAAGAAGGCAGGATGACATCTAAAATACTATGAGAATGGGGTTTCCTTCCTTAGTGGCCAGAATCCATTCTTCTGAAGAGAAAAATTGTACCTGTGAAAATTAATGTGTAATTCCTCCTTGATGTTAGAAGTGTTATGTTAGAAGTAGCCAGTTATATGGAATATAAATATATTGGATAAAATACTTTATTCAAAGGTAAGTTTGTATGCTAATTAATTATTTATGAGACTATATCTCAAAGGAGACTATGCCTGTTACAGTAAGTAGCTGTCAATTTTTAAATGTACTTCACCAGGGAGGTTTCTATCTTATCTCTCTCTGTAATATTTCATTACCTTATTTTTAATGTAGGCCATAAATACTTACATTATGAACGTTAAGACTGTAATATGTATTTTAGTTATTTGTGCCAGGGCTGTTCAATTGGCAGGCTACATGTGGCTTGCAAGGGATTAAATTGTAGCCCCCTGGGCTCCCACCCAACCACCATTCCCTCCTCATTGCTTTAGCTGCTTCTACAGCCACATGTGTTTCCCTCTGGCTTCTTCCCCAACTCAGGAGTTGAAGTAATGCAGTGTAGTGCAGCCTGCAATGCTGGCGAAGCCCATGGCCTGGGGCTCTTGAGAGGTTCAGTGCAGTAGCAGTGCCCACTAGGACTGTGCAAAGCTTCAGTTGCTGATTTGATTTGGCCTGATTTGGCAGCCGAATCTCTGAATCCGAATTGAATCAGGAGACCCTTTAATCTCTCTGAATCAAATCAGAACTCTCCAAATCAATTTGGAGAGATTCAATTATTTGGACACAGACACAGCTTTAAATGTTTTTTCTGTGCATCTCAAGGTACCAGGCAGCTCATGAATGCTGAGATGCTGGGGCAGATGGAGCGTCCCATGGGAGTGCAGGGGGGTCCCCAGCGCACTTAGCAGCGGACCCAGAAGTGGACCAGAAGCACTTTCAGCCCACTTCCAGATCTACTGGGGAGCGCGCGGGGGACCCACCCCCCCTCAGCTCAGTGATTGGTGCCTCCTGAGTCTAGGGGGAAGCGGTGGAGGGATTCACCGCCGAGCACACAGGGGGCCACCCCATGCTCCTCTGGGATGCTCCATCTGCCCCACCATCTCAGCATTTATGAGCCATTCCTGGTACTTCGAGGTCTGTAGAAAACACACTCAAAGCTGTGTAATTTCTGATTCTCCAAATCAGCATCGAATCTTCAAATTTGGTTCGGCTGAATCAAATCAGGACAGTGATCTGAATCAACAAATCAAAACACTGTCCCCAATTCAGGCCAAATCCAAATCGAATACGGCCCGTTTTGCACACCCCTAGTGCCCATAGCTGGGAAGCTGAGGATGAGGTGGACTGCCCTGGCACATAGTGCAGCAGGGATGAGAAAATGGTGTGTTAGCAGGATGCAGAGGCACCCAGTGCAGCAAGGGGGCATGGCCCCACTAGTGCAGCATCCAGCTTTTTAGAAGTTGAACAACCCTGATTTATGGTGTTGATAAACAGCAAGATTTTTTAAATGTAGCAAAACTAAGGGTTGATCTAATTCTAGCTGTTCTCTCAAGAGCAAGCAATTTATTGTTTATTTCATAAGGACTGCCAGAAGCGTCAAGGGATGATTGATGGAGCTCTTTCTTTTTTTCTTTTTTTTTTTTTTATTCTAACCTCAGAGAGAAAGGGACACCTAAGCTCAAGTTGGAAATAGCATGATGTGGAAATGCTAGGGAGTCCTAGACTCTGGAGAAGGCAATTTTTGGTACAGTAGAATAAAGGGTGTAGACAGCAGTTAGTTTCCATGTGCTACCTCAACTTATATTTGCAAAAGTTAAAAATGTGTTTACAGAAAAGGAGGTTGGATTTGAAAGCAGACCTGGTTTACCTGAGACCTTGCAAGTAATTTAGCGAGAAGAAAATGTTGATAATTCTGCCTTTTCTAAAGGAAAGCTATCCATATTGGTCTTGCTGTTAGTTACCAATGTTAGTCTGAAGTTAGGCAGAAGGCAGGATAGGGTGACACCTTATATACTGACTTATTTAGAGTGATGACCTTTTGTTAGCTACAGCTTATTTTATTAATACATGAATTTCTTCTCCTTTTGAGAAGGAACTAACGTGTTCTTTTTCTTCCATTTAATGTACCAGTGGTACTGTGCAAGTGCTTGGAAAGCAAAAGATATTTTTCATAACTTTTTTGCTAGTTTAGTGAAAACTGGTTTATGCACAGGTGCTAGGGAAGGCAGTCACCAGTCCTATTACACTGTGGTTCTCTTCCACTTTGGAACTGAACATACCATTTTTAACCTTGGATTTTCATCCTCAGTTGCTCAACTCAAGGTAGAGCAGGGGTAGGCAGTGTTATTTGGCTGACATGCTGAAAAACACCACAATACCTACTTTGGAAGATGCCGGAGTGCTGGCATGCCAGAAAAACAAAATGAGGGCAGGAGGTACATGGCTGGATTCCCTGCTTGTGCCCCTTGCCCCCCACCCAAAGCCCCTGCTCCCCAGCTCTGCTGCTCCCCAGCCCTGATGCCCCTTGTCCCCCAGCCTGGGCTCTGTGGCTGTCACCAGCTGCCCTGGTTCTGGGTAGCTGCTGGAGCCCAGGCTGCTCCCAGTGCAGCATCCCAGCTGCCTGCTGGGAGCGGCCTGGGTTCCCGACTGGCAGCAACTACCCAGAGCCAGGACCAGCCACAACCAGGAGGCTGCAAACAGCTGTGCCGGGCTCTGGAGTCCCGGTATCGGCTCTGTATCAGTGCATGCAGGTGCACCTCAGCAGGAGGTGGGGGAGGGGCCTGAGGCAGCACAGCCCTGGTCTCTGCCCTGCTCCCGACACAGAACCTGTGACAGAGCTGCAGCGCCTGGTGCAGCTATTTACAGCCAGCCTGGGCTCTGGGCAGCTGCAGCAAGCAGCAGGCAGGCTGCAAACAGCTGCACTGCACTTCACAGCCCCAGCATCAGCTCCATGCTGGCAGCAAACTGCATGTGCACCTCAAGAGTAGACAGTGGGGCAGCGCAGCCCGCCTAGAGAGTTTTGGGGTCGTTTCTTTAATCTTCACTCCCTACCTCCAACATTCTCCCTGCATAGTGGCCCGACTTCTGCATTTTACTATTTGTTTTAATTTCCTATATGTTTTGGCTTGACTTTTGGTAATTGTTACTTTTATCCCTGCACTTTGTAAGTTTCATGATGGAGCTTTGCTGATCAAATCCTTTTTTTCCCATTCCTTACAGGCCCTCTTCTTATACCTAGTATTCTTTTTGACATGATTATTTATCTAGTTAGTTCTAGAGCTTTCCTTCTCTCATCCCCCCACCTATCCCTTTACTTGAGATGCAGATTCTGGAAGGCTTTTATATCTTTGACATAAGAAGTATGAAGCATCCTCAACATTCAGTTAGGTTTTCAGTTAATTAGTTTCCTTAATTCCTATATGTCCGCCCTTTCTTTACATTTCTGCCTGCCTGAATCCAGCTGCATCTCTGTCCCTTGGATTTCTTCCATGAGTTCTGTCAGAAAACATTTCCTGCATAAGTACCCTCTTTCATGTGCCCAAGTCAAGGATATTATGTATATCCTGCAGTCATATGTGCATTTATCCTCTTGTTTCTAATCCTCGGGTCATCAATAGGTGTCAGTAGGCATCATCCTCTTTTCTTTGTAGTTCATAGCCAAAAAGAAAAAAGGTTGAAAAGGCCCCAAGCTCCTTTTCACAGACATTTCACAGGGTCACTGTTTGCTGCTCTGTGGTAGAGGTGGCAAGCTTTATAACCTGGGTCAGTCATGACTCCATAAAAAGGCATGCCACTTAAACATCTATCATTAGTAATCAAAGGTAGAAGCCACCAACACAAGCTGACCTGGAAGATGTCAGCCACAGTCACAACACACAACCCCCAGAACAGGTTCTACAACTGAGAGCCTTCAAGCAGTATGCAGCCAATTCATTTATTTCCCTTCCTCCTCCTGCTTTTTTCCCCTCTCTCTCCTGCCCACTCTCCCTCCCCACCTACCAAAATAGGTAGGATCTGTTTGACAGAGGAGGAGATAATAAACCTTGTTTAGAATCGGAAGGAATTCATCCAAAAGAAAAAAAATGTTGCCTGGATGTCCAAAAGTTTCAAGAGACTTGCATAGGATGTTTTAGGGAGTTAAGCCAGTGAAACTTTTTAAAGATGAAAGGGCCTTCCAGATCTGTTAGATCATAAATAAGTTGGCAAACTAGTCAGAAAAGAGCATCTTACTACAAGAAAGGAACACCTATAATCTTAGATGTTAAATTTTGGACTAGAACTTTATATGTTCATTAGGTTTGAAATGGGCAGAAAGAGGGAAAACCTATTTAGAGAGACTTGCACTGGAGTCTTTTGGGCTTCATTTTATCTTACAAAGTAAAATACGTTTATACTTGCAATCTTGACAAAATAGTATTCCAAAGCAGTACTTGAATATAGATCTCATCCACACTAAAATGATTAACTTCTTAATGAGGTCCCAAGCATTTGGGCTGAAAGAAAATTGAAGATAAATGTGTGGGGTTTTTTTTTAACTGTTTAATTTTGTTATCTTTTACTTCTGAGTCTGTTGAGACCGCTTGGCTATAAAATTTCAGCATCTTTTTCATGACCTAAGAGTTTCCAGGTAGAAATTCTGTGTTCAGATTATTACTTTTCTAAAGTTAGTTATTTGTTTTTGAGTGATATCTATTTTTTTTTCTTGATACTGCCTTCAAAATATTTGGCTGAGAAATAACTAAACCATTATGTGAGGGCATGACAGCAAGAAAAGTTTTTGTTCTGTCTTTATCTGATGTTTGGGTAGACTAGCCAAGCATCTGGAATTGTATAAAATGTCAAGGGGAGAAATTTAAAAGTATTTCACGTTTTAAGTTTTGATGTTTTGTATTCACAAAACCTTTCCAGCCAGAGAGGATTTTGCATTACGTTTGCACTGCAGAGGTGTTTGCATTTAATTTCAGCTTCTACAACTTGCATGTGGATTTCTGTGTATATGTGGCTTCCAGCTTATTCACTCTCTACTGGGCATGAGTAAAAATAACTTGGATTTCCAAGTTTGGTTGACTTTTATTAAATATAATGGCATTTTCCTATGAAAATGGTATCATCCAGACTGCTTGAAGCAGGAATCGTCTACAGAAACCACAAATTGCAAAGGAAAAAAAGGGATAGATAAAGCTACACAAGGCAGCTGGAAGTACATAGGGATATTTCTATGAAAACCATTTAAATTCTGGCAAGGTTTTATATGCAGTTAAACTTCTAAAAGAGATCTTATTAGGATAGGAATTCTTGGTTTGTATGTCAGTAATATCATTTTTATATGAGATGCATAAACTAGAGATGCTGCTTATGACACTGTCAAATGACTTTGTCCAAATTTATAAAAAAAACCCAAACCAATAATGATGTACAATTTGTGAGTATTTTATAAACTTTTGTGTGCCCAGTTCTTGCTACTGGCTGTGCTTTGTACAGCAGTGATTGGAATCAGAATGTTTAAAGGCACTTTAGGACCAGAGGGTGCCTGTAGACATGCTGTGGGGCTGCTCTGATGCACTGTTATTACAGGGTGTTGGAGCAGACTTGGTTAATTGAGTCTGCAGGAGTGTGGCAATTACTGTGCTCCAGCCAGCCTCCATGTCTCAAGTATTAGCATCCCTGAACTTCAAAATGGCAGCAGAGGTGCTTTAACTAAAGTTTGTCAAACAAGCTTTAGTTGAAGTGCCGCCACTGTCACAATTTTCGAAGTGTGGGGGCTCTAATACATGAGCTGCTGTGGTGCTTTAATTAGAACAGCTCTTGGAGTCTCTTTAAAGCTCCCCCTCATCCCCAGAGTACATGTGTGTCCAGAGTTTCCAAGTAGCAAAAAGTCTTTGGAAAAAACAGTCTGACTTCTGCATTGTTTGCTTAACCAAAAATGTTGTATCAGAATCTCCAGAGAAGAGAACAAAGAATAACATGCCTGGGGCACTTGGTCCAATGAGCTAATCCTTGTGTTGCGAATGGCCAAGTATAAATTGCTTATTGCCTGCTTGCAGGATGAAGTATTACCAGACCGAAATTTCAAGCCCAAATAATTGCCTCAAGGTTATAAAATAATATTTTAATAGAAACGTCTTGCTTTATTTAAAAAAATCTCTTTGCAACAAGAAGTATGAAGAAACAATGCAAAAAGTTGTTTCAGAATTACTTATTTGTACCTTATGAACTCTTGACCATAATTAGTATAATTCATATGATGTATATCTTTTTAGAATACGTATGAACAATATCAGTTTGTATTTGTAGTGTTGGAGAATATAGTTTTTCTTAATTTTATTTTGTAGTTTCTGTTTCATGTTAAACTTAATGTTTTTCAAAAGTTGTCTAGACTGTTGACAACATTAATAAAAGTGCTAGTATTTCTTGCTGGGTTACCACAGCTATGGGAGGAAAAATCCAAATGAAGATTTTTATTAATGAGGAACTCCACATATTGCATTTCAGTTTGTAGATATCATTTCAAGTCTCAGCATTTTCCTTAATTTGATAAAATAGATTTTTTATGACTGATTTAAGATAGCAACCTGAAAATAGTTTCTTGCAAAATATATTATGGAAACTTTCTTATTTTTGCATTAGTTAATTCTAATAACTGACATTTCTGCAAAATACATTTTTAAATGTGCAAGAAAGGTATGCTATAACAAAAATTATTGACAAATAACTGTTTTTCATTAACAGTACTTAACAACTGTCATTCCATATGAGAAGAAAAATGGACCCCCATCTGTTGAAGATCTTCAAACATTAACCAAAAGTGAGCAAAAATTCTGCCGTTGAGCCTTTTTTATCCATGCTAGCAAACAATTAAACCAGGAGTCATGATTCATTCCCCAGTAACATGGGATTTATTTAAAATTTCATGCGTCTTAAGCCAAAAAATTGTAGTCTACTTGGATCTTTTTCCAAGCTTTTCTCTGAAACTTTGAAGGCTAGATTTTTCTTTTAAACTAGAAGCTAAGAGTCTCATGTAATGACTTCACTTCAAAAGCTGGAGCCTTAAAATTATATCAAATGTTAAGAGAGTTGGCAGCACTGTATCCTCAAAACACATTGT
Source organism: Caiman crocodilus (assembly GCA_030014935.1). Classification (NCBI taxonomy): domain Eukaryota; kingdom Metazoa; phylum Chordata; order Crocodylia; family Alligatoridae; genus Caiman; species Caiman crocodilus. Next base: position 46,062,279 of record JAGPOW010003648.1, read on the forward strand.
CTGTCTATGGATATTGTGTGAACCACAAACTGAGACATACCATTAGCGTACTGATTTTAAAATGATAAAAGACACCTGTTATTTAATAGTTGTCAGATAAATACTGTTTCAGTGTGTTAATATAGTTTTTCTCTACCTGTTTTTTCATAAAGGACCAAAATTGAGACAATATAAGAGGGCTTGACTGTTGACAGTCATTTGAGTACCTGTCCTCAAAAACAGGTCCAAAGGTCTCCTCAAAATGACTTGTATCATTTAATGGTTATTAACAAAATTGTTATACAAATGTAGTATAAAGAGTTAGCAGTTTTATTTTCTGCAGGCTGGTTGAAACCTGATTCTGTGATTCAAAGAAAAACTTCTTGACTTGTTCCTTATTTCAGTTATTATTTAAAGTTTTATATTATTCTTTAGCTACGAACACTAAATCTTAAACGTAAACACTAAACACTAAATTTCAATGTAAACAGCCTGTTCCTAATTATCATATACTGTAGTGTTCACAAATTCTCACACAAGGGATTTCAAACTTATTAAATGTTACTTCTCACTAGAATGCTTTACTTTTGATGCTTACATTCCTCTATCATTGTGCTGAGAATATTTTACAAAATGCTACCTCTCACTAGCCACTTTTGAATATCAACAAACAGGCAGGTATGTGTGGCACAGGCAGGTATGTGTGGCAGGATGGATAATAATGAGAACACCTAATCTGATATTTCATTGCTCCAAAAAGTAGCAACAGAATTATCTTCTGTTATATAGCATAAGCTTTATAGCTTTCTACTTCAAAGTGTAAACCAGGCATTTCATATAAAAGTAGAATTTTCTTATTAATAATTTGATCAACTGTTAATGAGAAACTAAAACTACATTCTTTAAAGTTCTGCAATAGTCGATTTGATTGAAGTTGGATTTTTGCCAGTAGGTGGTTTAGTCTAGGATGATTCATTCTATCTAGTTGATCAAAATCACCAAAGGATTTTTTTTTGGTTTTTTGGGGTTTTTTTGTGGTCACATAGATTTTTTTTTTTTTTTTTTTTAATTCATCCCTCACTAACTATTGGACATTGTAGTCAGTAGCTAATGCTGCATGACAGGTCTTTGATTTGAAATCTTTGCACGTTCTACATTGACAAGCACTTTGGTTACCTTTAAACCACATGAATACTTTCAAAAGTTATGAACTATTTTCAGTAATAAATGCAGCATCTTCTTGGATGGTAGTAGCCTGTAAAGTTTTCTAACATTTTCACTGCTCTAGTGGCATTGTTGCTTACAGTCTTCAAAAATTTAAATCTATTAATGCCTTTGACTTCCCAAGAGTTTCTTCTTGTAATAACTGCCATAGACTGTAATGAAATTGAAGTGAAATCATGATCACCATAAGAAATTTTACGTAAGAGTTGTGTTTCAGAATCTCAGAACTTATAGTTTATTGTTCAGATAAACTGTTTTGCTTTATAATATTAATAACTAGGTAACATTTTTGAAAAAAAACTAACTTGCAAGTTAGTGCAGAACGAGTAGCCATGTGAACTCCAGGCAGAGGTGCCAAATATGTGGGGGCACTGGCCCTCCTTGAGAAAGAGGGCTGTCACCTGAAATGCATAAAACTTTCCACATGTCCATCATTTTAGCATCCATTCATCCTGCTCCCACCCTGCCTAGCAAAAATACAAGTTGGTGCCTATAAGTCTAGGAACTCCCTTCCTCTGCCTCCTTGATTTGCTATGTAGAAATCACAGACTCTCTTACCTGTAGATGGGAGGAGGGAGACTAAAAAGCAGTGTGGTGGCAAGACTGATCATCTGTAGTCATTTCTTACAGAGAAGGATTTGCTCAGAACATTACATAGTCTAGGGAAGCTTATGCAACTTTTAGGAGTCACAGCTGAAGACAAAGTTAGTGTAATAAAATGTAATAATAAAGGGGAATAAAACTGAAAAAAATGGAAACATCAACAGATTTCTGATTTGCATATCCAATTTAAAAGTTTTCCCCCAATAAAAATGCTATTTAAGAATTCCAAAACTAGGTTGGCAGCTGTGAAATTAAATGAGAAATGTTGATACTTTATCTTTTCTTTACTGTTTAAATGAAAGTTCACATAAATAAAAAAGAAAATCTCTGTTAAAGGAAACATCCCTAAATAATCTGTTTTGACTTTTTAAAAACTTGTTATATTTGCACTTGTTGACCTATATTCCAGCCTTCATATGCATTCACTATTGACTTATCCTGAGTATTACATATCTGAAAGGACCAGAACTCAGGTGTTTGTCATTCTCTGTCTCAGTGTTCTAATTGTACATTTCCTAACTTATGTGGTTTTAATATCCAGTTGAGTAGTTACAAAAATATTTTCAGTGTGGCTGTTTGTGACCTCTTTAATTTAAAAATAACAATGTGAATGATTGCTTTTTTTCTCTCTTTCTCCACTCTGCCCCAAAATATTTTTTAGTCCTACATGCTATGAAAGAAGACAGTGAGAAACTGCCAAGTTTGTTAACAGATTACATTTTAAAGGGTGAGTATACCTGTTAGATCCTGGCTAGTGAATACATGCTTTCTTTTTAAGTTCCTGTGTGATATATATCATAAATATTTAAAAACTCTATTCTTGCTGCTTTCACTCATCTGTTTTGTCTTTTGAGCAGGCTATACTTTTATTCATACGTTGTCATGTGCTTAAAGACCTCCAAGCATGTTAACCCATAAATAAAACAGTTGTGATGGTAATTTATTTTAAAAGAAAGTTGAATTAATATGAAGTAGAAGGTACATGCACATAGCAAAATAGCTGTAGTGCATCATGCAGTATCAAAAACAAGTCATTTTAGGTCTAGTGTATAACACAAAATGTACATATTGAAAATTGTATATTATACATTTTTTCTGAAATTGGCAAAATATTTTAATGGTCTGGAAAAAACTATGTTACTAACATAGGGTCTTGTCTAAAGTGAAAATTTATTTCTAGTTACTAGTATTTTAGTACTACTTGTATTATATAATTGTCAGTTTCTTTACAATTTAAAATTATATGTGTTTGTCACATGTTTCCTTGCATTGTACAACCAAGACAGTATCAGTGTGCCAAACTATGGGAATTACTATTTGCTTTGAAAGATTGTTTTACAATGTAAAATTATGAAAATTTGTTCCAAATATTCATTCTGAAATTATGTTCTTAGTTCATCATATTACTGCTTGGTTATTCCATACTTTGCTCACTAGTGTCTCTTAGTTACCATAACCAATTTTATTTATTTACTAAAATATTTTGGATAAAATATAAGTGTTAGTTCACTTGGTCTTTCTCCATAAATTAATCCCTTCATCCTTGATTCTGTTTATTTGCCATATTTCTGTAAAATATCCAGTAAAAATATCCAGTGAAATGTCCAGAATTTATGGTACTTAAAAATAAAACACTGACCAATCACATCTACACCTAGATCATAGAAAAACCGTAGCTCTATATGCTCAATTCTAGCATATGAATAATCCTAATTGGGTGTTTAAAGTTAAGCATGTGCTTGAATTTTGGCACATTTTAAAGCGTAGTGTTTAAGTGGAATTACTGTGTCCCTTCTCTAGAATATGATGCCTTTGTATACAGTTAAAAAGCATGTACTTTTTGTTGCCAAAATTGCTGTCCCTCTTTTCTGTTAGGATTATTATTTTCCAAGGTTCTTTATTGTTTAAAATATTATTTGATTTAATCATGCTATAATTTTTGTTTTACATTGTTAAGTTGATTCTTCTGTTCTGACCTCATAAATATTTGCAGATCCTTTCTGATAACTTTAATATGTTGGTGGATTATTTTGCTTTAAATAAAACTCCTCTGCAAGGCTTAGGGATTCTTAACAAATCATTACTATTCCAACCAAGTCCTAAGAGCACAAAAATAGTCATTCATAGAAAGCTCTAGTAGCTAGTGACCAACAAACATAAGTTCTCTTCATTCATTATTTGGCAAGGCATACCTTTGGCTTTTTCCAAAAACAAAATTAGTGAAATTTCTTTTGCATTTTAAGTGGTAGAATTCAGTCTGTGGCTGATTTGCTATCTTATTAAAAAGGTCAAGCTGGAACACCAGTCCAATATGTAATATTTTGACAATATAGCTAGAGCATCCCATTTTGTCTGATTTCCCTAGTCTTGCTTTATCTTGTATAGCAAGGATTTGTTAGTCAGGGGTATGCATACCCCCAGGAGTACACGCAGGCAGGCAGTGATGGAGTGCCACCACCCTCCACCTCCCAAGAGCAGGACCCAGGGGTGAGGGCAGCAGCTGTCCTTTGTGGGCTGTCCAGGTGCTACCCAGCCAGCCAGACATGGGCAGGGGGGAGCTTGCACATGGCGGCCACCACTGCCATCCACCACCCCATGCCACTGCCATGTGCAAGGCTCCCCCTCCCCTCGCCTCGCATCCAGCTGCTGCCACTCCCTCCACTCCTCCAGAAGTGTACTCAGAAGGGGTATGCTTCTTTAAAAAGATTGAAAACCCCTATTATATAGCATTAAATAGCAGAATTTGCTGAGGGGGTTACCTCTAAACTTCTAATTTAAAATGTTGCTTTATTTTTGACAGATAACATGATGGGTTTTTTAAACCTTATCTGTCTGTCTTGTTGGAGTTACTTTTTAAAGCCAGTATTTCTGTTTCTAAATCAGATGTGGGCAAACTATGGACTCCAGGCTGTATTAAGCCCACCAACTGATTGGTTCTGGCCTGTGGGCACATGGCCTAAAATTGATTGCATCTGGCCCACAGTGCTCTTGCATGGGGCCAAGCCCCACTTGCTCCTATCCGGGGCAGCCCACGACATGCTCCTGCCTGGCTTGGCCCCAGCCAGTGCGCACAACTATCCGGCAGGGCTGCTTCTGGTGCGACTACAACCAGCTGAGTACTGCTCGGCTCCTCCTCCTGCTCCTGCTGTGCCACTCCAGGCAGCATGGGGATGCGCACTAGGCCAAAGATGTGCAGCCAGGTAGAGGGAATCTGCAGCCAGACAGCTCCTGTCCCAGCACACAGGGTTCCAGCTCCAGCTCCTGGCTGATTTCCATCTATTCTACCTCTCTGGCACAATGAGTGGCCACCTGCAGGTGGCTGAGTGGATGGAAGGGGCCAGGAGCTGAAGGTAGAGCCTTCAGTTGGCTAGTTGGGGAAAAGCCACCTGGCTGCAGCTTCCCATCACATGGGTGGGCATTGCTAGTGTACATGCCCATGGGTTCCCTGCACTGCCTGCTGCCCAGAGCAGAGCAGCTGGGGCAGGAGGAGAAGCCACTGGAGGCAGGGGGAGCTGAGCAGTACCTGGGTGGCTGCAGCTGCTCTGGTAGGAGCCCAACCAGAAAGCTGTGTGCATTGGTCAGAGGCAGGGCAGGCAGAAATATGGCACAGGATGCCCCAGGTGGGAGTGGGCAGGGCTCGGCCCCACATAGAGCGCTGTGCGGGCAGCCACAGGCCAGACTGGGGGGGATGAGGACCACACATATACTGCAATGCCCAGGTGAGCTCTGCTGCACATGCCCCCTGCCCCTCCGTCCCCCTTCTCTCCCCCCACATCTGACTGGCTTCCAGGACCTGGTGCACAGGCAGCCTCTCACATACATGTTCACTTCCCCACCCCACGTGCCCACCCCTCCACAGACCGTCACACGCAACTCCACACCCTAGACACCCACATGCTCAACCTGCCACACCCACACATAACATATAAGAATAAGCCTTTATTTTGTGCTATTATGCAGTTGCCTCTATATATACTACTCAGAAACATCAAGAGATTTTTAATATAATTAAAATGTTTTAGTTGATGTTTGGTTTTTACTATATGAATTGTTTTTTATCTGTAATTTATTAAAATGATGTCTGCTGAAAGAATGTATGTGTGAAGCTCTCAACAGCTTACCAAAACTTGTCAAATGGCACTCAAGCCAAAATAATTGTCCACCCCTGTTCAAAGCAAAGAAAAAGCTTAATAATCTTACAGTTTTGGAATAGAAAATAATTTGTTAAATTTGAAGTAATTTGAATGTTTAACATTTTGTAGTAATTTTCAGTTATTTAAATACTGATCATCATGGACACATCCTACCCTATTATTTTCATCAACTAGAATTATGACTGATGGGTTAAGTGATCCACAGTGTATCTCGGGCAGTTATCAGTTCAGACCTTTGGCATCATTGTCATAAGTAATCCTGGAAGAGTCATCACAGCCACAGTTGAAAGTCTTCCAAAGGTTCAAACTCTCAATAAATAATCAACTCTAAACACCGTATACAAAGGTGAAAATTCCAGATTATAACACTTCCTGTTATCTGAAGAAATTGTGGTAAATTGAATTAATCTAGTCTTAAACATAGGCAGTCTTAAAGTCTAGACTTATTAGTGTTGGGGAATATCAGAATGGTCTCTCAGGAAAAAGTAGAAGAGAAAAGCAGAATGAACAACAGAGTGGGGAATAAGTTCCCAGTGGTATTCTTTCAGATCAGTGCTTGTTGCATGTTTACTTGAGGATTAACACCTGAAAGGTGTACAAAACGATCTTACAAAGATATGGAATTTGTTCTCCTAGTCCAAAAAAAAAGAATGAAGCTGTTGTTTGTTTAGAACTAAATGTATAGACACACAAACTATTGACACCAAGATAAACTGGACTGAGGCTTTGCCCCCATCAGCTGCTTTTCAGTAACTTACTATTCACACCCTGTGATTTTGGTGAAGAAGAATGTGGGGTTGGATCACCAAAGACCTCCTCACTGGTTCCAAAGGAGGAAAAAGAGATTTTAAATCCTACTGTCATATTATGTCAGGAAGAGATTTAGAGATTTTTTTTTTTTTTAATAATCCTTGGATTTCCCAGTAGTTATGGCTAAACAGAATGTCAGTGTTAGTTTATAAAAGATAACAAGAAATCAGTTAATATTAATGGATTTTGTACCACACTGAAATATTCTAAATCTTTCAGAGTGGGATGGATAAATTTATAGATCTTATATACATTTAGAATGCCTGTTTGACATTGAGCTCAGAGATGTATCGAAGAGATATGTGCAGCATGAAGTTTGAGGGGGTGCTTTGTTTGAGGGGGGGGTTTTTTGGTTTGTTAGTTTCTTGTTTAGGAGGCAGTTTTACTTCGGTCACTCAATCAGTGAAAATTTTTTACTGATTGAAATAAAAATGCAGCAGCAATAAGTGTCCTTCCAAAACCTCACAGATGTACAATGATTACCATTACAAGAGGGTTATTTCTTAGATAAGCTTGGCCACCAGAGAATGATTTAGCATTTATTGAGTTGCCTTCTGTAAATATTCACTGTTGATTTACCCTTTTTAAAAAATGCCTCAGATTTATTAGGGAAAAGTATGTACTTATGAGTTGGGAGCAATTTTGGGCTTGAATGGTGGTGGTGCTTTGCAGCTCAAATTTTAAGTTTTGTAAAGAAATACGCTGACACCAGCAGGAACAAACCATTGGTAATAATTAAAGATTTCTATTTTCACCGTTATGTGTACAGCAGAAGAAATCATACTCTTTACAGTGTCTGCTTAGAATGACATAGATATTTGGGAGAACTCTCATACTATAAGGACTGAATAGGTAATGAAGTACTCTTTAGTGAAGTACTGACATGGGCAACTAAATAAGGCTGTGGAATCTCCTGGAGGATTTTAAGAAAGGTTAGACAAATCTCTGTCAGTTGTGGTCTAGATTACACTTAGGCCACTTACAAGTATTGCATTTCAATCAGGAGAATCATGATTGTCCTGGTAGAAACTACAAGTATATACAGGTGTTTGTTCTATTTCTCTTGGGAGAAACATGCCCCTTATGGGAGAAGGGTCTTCCTGGAAGGTCTCCCTTGCAAGAGACTCCCATAAATGAATACTTGTACAGTTCTCTCCAAGTCTTGTCCCAGGTGGGTACTGGAGGTGGCAAATTCAAAACCAGTGGGGATGGGCAGCAGGCTCAGGTTCCCACCCCCATGGGCTTTAAATGCCCTATGTGCTGCCCAGAATTTCTCAGAAACTTCTGTCACTAGAAATTAATAACTCTTTGTGGCTTTAGTCCTGCTTCACTGCAAGGGTTAGATGATATGTCTGGATACCATCCTTTACATCACCTCCTCTTTATGATTCTGTAAAAATAGCAAGAGATGCATTACCTTATGGTAGGCAAAGCTACAAACATATGAGGAGATTTCACAGGTTGGATCCAAAGGGTAGACATTTTTATGTTTTATGTATACATACCAGTTGGAAAGACAATTGTAAGTATTGTCTGAACTACACAAAGGAGTATATGGTTGCACAAAGTACATACTTCCTGAAGGAACAGCATCTATATCTATTTCCCTGACAATCAGGAGGTAAAAGTAGGCTCCCACTGTTATCCAGGAACTGCTTATTGAGCTCTGCCAGTCTTGCTCAAGCAGAAGCAGTCAACAAATGTAGACTACCACTACGCAAATGAATAAATTTCCACTGCGCCATATGAGGAAGTGAAGAAAGGATTCTCTGAATTAAGGAATAGATCAAAATATGTTTTCTCCATAGGGAGGCTTTAAGAAAGCACTGATGCCTACATATTGCAAAGTACATTTGATAGGTGTCTACATATTACAACACCAATAATGAAGTCAGCCTTTGACATTGCTTGGCACTAGGAGAGGATTTTCCCTCTGCATCAGCAAGTTAACTTTCAAGAAGTTGTGAGCTTTCCTGTTCTTCTGATGGTATGTCCCCACAAACAAAAAGTGTGATGAAGAAATACCTATGCTTCTCTTAAAGCTAGTTGGAAGTAAGTTATCCTGGATGCATCTACAGGAGATGTTTACTGAGCAGTAGACTACTTAGCTGTGCAATAAATGTCATATATCTACATGTGGGCCCCTGTTGCACTGGAGTAAACTAATTAACTCTGCTGTGGAGTTTTTTCGTGCACAGTAGCAAAAAAAATGTGACACTGACCAGCTGGCTGGGACACAAAGGTGCTTCAGTGCAGGGGCTGCCTGCCATCTGCTTCTGCACTGAAGCAGCCTTGTGCCCCAGGCAGCCCCTCCACAACACTTTGAGGTGGGAGGGAGCAGCCCTGGGCTGGCAGGTTGACCCCCGGGGTCTCTTGCCTACCAGGGCTACTCTGACCCAGCTCAACATGCTGCAGTCCCGAGCACGTGTGTAAATGGCCCACCCAGAGCAAAAAACTGGAGCAATAAGCTTATTGCTCCAGAGTTTATTGCTTTGCATTAATATGCAAATTAGATACACCCACTGTTTCTCAAGCAAGTCCACACAGTTTTATGCTGATGCATCTAGTTTCCAGTTCCCATGCTGATGTATGAGAACCTGTAAGTTAGTGGGTTCAGGATGCATTGAGGCTTTACTTCATGCAACTAAATGTTTCTAGCGACTGGTCTATTATCTGATGTTACAAGGAAAATTCTTTAAAAGGATTATGGCCACAGAATTAAACTTTTCAAAGTAATTCCTTTAATCAGTCTTTGATGGTGCATTATCTAAGAATCATTTCTTATTATTTAAGAATGGTTAATTTAATTCCCGAATTTCAAGGCAAAGTGTTTGAAACTGGATTTTTGAAGGACTAGGAAAAAATAGGACCATCTTAACTAAAAAGAAGACCATAACAACTGTGAGCGTTTAGGCTCCTAATACCATTGTCCAGATGAACAAGCAGAGGTAGTTAGCTGAGCTGGTCTGTCATCAGGCAAGAAGGCAAGGTAGGTGCCGCCTTCTTTAAGAAGAAGGCACCTTAAAGACTGACTCATTCAGAAAGGCATAAGCTTTCATAGGTGGCAGTCTGCTTCAGAAGCATGTGACAAAGTAGGCTGGTGCCTCTGAGACCCTATGCCCTTCTGAATATGTTGGTATGCCTTCTGACACAAGAACAGATGGACACTAGAGATTGATACTTTTGTGTCTGGTAATGATAACTGGCCCAATTTTGCTATAACTGAACTGGAGTTTTTGGTAGTAAGATGCATGCAAGACAGATTTCTTAGTATCAAGGTCTAGTCCAGGATTAAATGCAGAAAAAAAGGTTATTTACACCATCAAAGGTATTCATGTGTGTTTAAAATCATTTGACTTTTGTGTCACCAAAGTCCTTCTTTTTCCTAAAAGAGTTTTATTTCATAATAATGGGGCATTCTACAGCTCTGGGTGAAATCTTGATAAGACTAAATGTTTTCAATACAGTTTGGTCTTGTTTTTCTAGTCCTGAATACTGTTTTTCATAACAGAAAAAATAGTGCTTTTCTAGTTAAATGTCTGTTCTCCTCACCGAACCATTATATCAAGGCACTTTTATCATTAATCATTATGATTAAAGCAGGAAGAAAATATTTAAGAAATTGAACACATACCAATTAGTACGTACAGTTGATGGGCACATTAAGAGGATTAAAGTATAAGCTTGCCACTGTGCTGACAATTTTTGCTCAAAAGTTACCAAGAACTTGGTACTGAAGGGTGGAAAACAAAAAAGGTCATAGCGATTTTTCAAAAGGAGTGATTCTAGCAAATGCCATTTTCACTATACCTTAATGTAATGCATTGTGTCCCACATGGTCTGCAACTGGATCTGGCCTGTGGAGCTGTGTGATCCACCCATGAGTATCAGACCAATCCTGCATGCCACATGCAGTGTACAGGGTTGTACATTACATGTGACACCTGTAAATGAACTCTGCACACTACTTCCAGAGCTAGTCCATATCAAGCCATGCCAGAGCCAGCACACAGGACTGGTCTTGTGGGGTGCGACATGCAGTGTGTGCCTCATCCCAGCCCACTGTGCCATGGGCAGGACCCTGCTCTGGGGCTTGCACTGCCTGCAGCACATGGGCTGGACCCTGTGCTACAGGCACAGTCCGCAGCACCAGAGGCCAACACAGCACAGGCACTACATGCAGTGTCCTGCCAGACAGGCCCTGCACACTATCTCCAATGCACATTGAAAGCCTGGGGCCCAAACTGGACTTGCCCTAGAACTAGTGAGTAGGGCCAGTCTGGCAGGGCATATTCAATGTGCATGCCATGCCAGTTCCCTGGTCTGTATGCAACACCCGCACTGCAAGGTCCAACCCACGCATCGCCTGCAGTGCAGACCCTGGTGTGGGGCCAACAAGTGCTGTACAGAGCACAGGGGACCAGCATAAGAAGATGCTGCACTAGGCACCCTGCCAGACCAGCCCTGCATGCTGCTTCTGATACAGCCTGATCTGGCACACAGCCAGACCCAGAGATCCTCATCTAGTCACACAGCTGGATAAGTTTATATAATGCAATAAATAGTGAATGTGAGGAAGATTTGTGAACCAGTAGAGAAAAATGGAACCATGAGTAGGAGCCTACCTCACTCAGGAGCATGGCTGGCTGTTTTTGTTTGGAGAGTGTGGGGCTGGCCACCATATTCATGAGCTGATTATGGTGGCCCCTCCTTCCCCTTCCCCCTCCCCCCCACCTCTAGCTGAGGGGCCCCGGCAGCCCTGCTTCTTACCACTGAATGGTTGCAAAGGCTGTCTCATGTGGCCCCATCTCTTGCTGCTAATTGATTGACAGGGGTCAGGCCACATGTCAGGCAGCCCTCTCAGCAATGCCAGATTTGGTAATTTCTGTGAAATCACAATTTTGGTAGGTCCCTAACTGTGAGCAACAGAGCTGGTAGAGTGTGTTAAATCTTGTCAAATGTTAGTTCTGTTTTGATGGAATAAAAATCAGTCCGTGAAGTATGTAGATATTCTCTGCATTTCACAAACATTTTTATATAATATGTTGCCAGTTGTACATTCAAGTATGGTTAAAATGGGTTTGAGCCTTGACATAAAGGGAGTAGTATCATTTTTGTGAAGGATTAATCAATGGTTAATGGTAACTCATTAACTCGGCATTGGGATGTCCATCTAACCTGTAGTTTTCATTTCTTCATATGGTATTTAATATCTTCATTAATGTATAGTTAATGATTATGTTGACCTACTCACTTAATTAGAAAGGGTAGCTTGGTCAAATGCCAAGGGTAACGAACTGGAATCCCAAGGACCAGCGTTCTAGTTCCAGGTATTCTAGTCATGTGCCATAGAACCCAGAGGCACATCAGTTCACTTCCTACATCATTAAGTTAGTATCATAAAATAAATGATAAATTATGCATTTGCATTAGGTATTGGGTGAACTAGCTAACAGAAATAATATGGGCAGAGGTATAACATAGAAGAAATAATAAAAAATGTATTATAACTTTAAAAAAAAAAACTTGAGCAGAAAGATATAAGACAATGTCTGAAATGTTGGAAGGCAAAATCCTAAAAAATAGCAATGCCAAAAAGAGGCCTTGAGAGCAGATAGATGTGAGCATATAATTCAGTAAAGTAGTTGGAAAAAAAACAGGGTAGCTCAGGTCCTAGACAGATACAGCATTTGAAGAGCTTCAGGCTTTTTTGAAGTGTTTCACAGGGCAAGTAGACAGACATAGATGGCAAATGTTAGCTCATACACTAATGACACTTCTACAGTCTGTATAATATGTACTATTTTCAGTCTACTGTGGTGAGACATATTAGATGCTAGTGAAATATATAGCTCTAACAGTAAGTTTGGTGATGTTAAATTCTAAATAGATAACCAGTTATTTTTTTCACTTCTGTGAAGTTAAATTTTCAGCTTTTATAATGTATTATAATATATTAGCTCTATGATAAATAATGCAAATAGAAGGCCAGTAGGATTTCTTTATTATTGATATAAGGACACATATATTAAAGTAAGGATATATATTTTAAAAACACTATTTTGAAATCATATGCAAACTTTTAATTATGAGAGTCTTTTTTGAAATATTCCATTATTACAACAAAAAAATTGGCTAGCCTAAAACTTGCATCTAATCTTATCTGCATATTCTTGCTTACTTGATGTACATGAAAAAGTAGTTATGATATAATGACAGCTCAAGAAATATGTAGCTATTGATATGACTAGCAAAAAAAAAAGGAAATACGTGTATTTCCTTTTTTTAATTAAATTATTTTGCCAAATTAAGTTTTTGTTAATTTTACTAGATATTGAAATTTAAAAGATGGGAACCTATGTCATTTTTGCAGTTGTTTCGTTTGCTTATCCTGCATGTGATCTCTTCAAGTTATCCATAGACTGAAACGAATTTTTTTGTTTAAATATAAAAGGGAAAATTAATCTGGTGTTCAATATTTTTTCTTTTATTTTTTTTTACCAGAACCACTTTGCTCAGTTAACAAAGAATTTTTTATGTTTTTATTTATTTTTAAGTTTTTGAATGCTGTTGTTACACCTGACTTTATTTGTTTTTGTGTTATGCTAGCATTGGTTTGAAAAGTGGATTGCTCTGAGGTTTGTGTCTTTTACGTGCGAGACAGGAATGAGAAATGTGAAGGACATGTCTTGCTTCCCCACTGTATGTGATCTGTCGGGTACACACAATGGACTGATATTGTATAGTTAACATTTGAAATGTATAACAGCTCCTTAGGGTTGTTGGTTATAGCTGTGTTGGTCTAAGGACAGACCTGCATTTTGGCTTCTGTTCTACCCAGGAGAGCACACAGAACACCAACAGACACTCCCTATGCCTGAAAAAGGCTGTTTGTGCTTTTAAGCTTGCAAAGAGCAATTTCCCCAACTATTTAGTTGGTCTAATAAAAGATACCACATTTACCCAAAGAACCATAATACACGCTTTAATATTTCACTGCATGGCAACTCACTGTATATCTTGAATGTTTCATGAATACAGTTAATGCTTTAGAACAGAAAACTCAGAACATAAATTGCATAAACCCCCAGTCTAAGACATGACCTCTTAATTTAACTCATTTCTGTGTAACAACCAAAAAAAAGTAGTGGGTTTTGTGACGTGTGTGTGTGTACGTAACACACACATACGCGCACACATACGCTCTTGGGGTAAGGGAGCATAATTAGCAGTTTCAGTTACTCTAGCAGTAACTCTATTTTGGATAGGATAGAATTAAGCATTCAGTGTACTGCACTCTACAATATTTTTATTGAATTTTATGCATATATTGGTCTTTTGCAGTTCTTTGTCCTACATGAAGAAGGCTGCTTTTCTTCAGAAGTAACCATCCTCCTTCCTATGACCAGAAGCACTCCTTGAACAGTTCATAGTATTTTTCTTTTTATTTGGCACTGTATCTAAACATGTATGTATTTACTTTCTGTGTGTCTGAACAATGGGCATGATGACTGAACTCATTCATTTTAACTTAATAGTGCAATGTACTTGAGCATAGAACAAACACTGTACAGTTATACTCACAAATGTTGTTTTGGCTTTTTAAAATCTATTTTTACATTGTACAGCATGTAGTAATCCCTCCCACACCTTTTATTGGTGTGAAAGGGAAAAAAAACTTTAAATAATGTAAATAAAGTAAGCTTATAGTTTTAACTAATTTACAGTAAAATCATCCTTGTTTCCTATATCAAACATATAAGAGGGATCACAGCCAAACCGGCACTAGAAGGGTCTAAGGAAGTTCTTCAGTGGATACCCCAAAGCATTGGAAACAAAAAAAGTGCTCAGTTTTAAAAGCAGCGATGTGGATTAAAACAATGATATAGCATTGTTCAGGCATTGAGCAAATTTTACAAGGCTTTGACAGGAAAAAAGAATCACAATGTGGCTGCAGCCTTTACTCATTGCTTGATTTATCTGAACATCAAAACATTATGTAATATTTATGTAATTCATTTCCTTTTGTTTTTAGTCTTCCAGTGTTTTTTAATCATGACAATCCACTGAGATCAGATATCCTGCATTATTGCTGCTATCATGTTAAAAGTTTGATCCTAATAGAATACTTCATAGGCCATAGTATATAAACAAGAACTTTTACAAGGCTTTATGTGAAAGGATTGAAAAAGTCGTCCTAAATTCCCTTCAAGTATTATGTTAAAACTTTTCATTATTTTGTACTTGTAAGATTTCCTACAAATCTTTTTTTTTCTTAATTCTCAGTCTGGGAAGATGATGTACCTGCACCTAGCTATCATTGATGAGAGCATATTTTAAAAATCTTTTTAAAGGTATGATTTTATACCTTTAATATCATTGATGATTTTTGTCAAACCTATAAATTAAATCAGTGATCTGAAGGGAAAAGTAAAATACTAACATAAAGAAATAAAGTGGTTCTTTAGGTTTCATTCTTCATTTATTATGCATATATTTTGTAATAGACTTGAAGAGATAGGGACTTTATAGCAACATAGGAAGTTTTGCTTTTAAGCAAAGATTTTTCTTAAGAATTTGCTTCCATGAAAAAGCCTTGGTGAGAGAGAACCTGTAAAACTACCTACAATGCAGTATTTTTACAGTCTGTTTATTAATACCATGTACCATATGAGTTTTCAGTTTCATTAGTAGAATACACTAAATATGATCATGGCTCTGTCACTCAATTATGCATTTTTTTCCTCTACATGCAATTACTATTATTGAACCTTGGTATTATGTGTCTGTCATACCTGTCACTGTTTTCAGGATATTCAGAGTTCAGAACTCTTCAGCACTGCACCAGCTTGTCAGAAGCAGACAGTTGTCTCCCTGTTCAGGTGGATCATGGCTTTGTGTGTTGCTTGCCTTTTCAATGAGATGTTCACATGCAGTTGCTGATCTGGTTAGGTCTGTCAGTTTCTGGAGAGTTTGGGTTTTGGGGGGAATTTTTTGACTACTTTTATTTTACCCTTCCTTTAACAGGTCCTCCTTAAAGAAAAATGTCATTTGTTTCCTTAGCTAGTGTTATGACTTGAGCATGGCTCTGTATGTGTTCCTGTAGACTGCTGCTTTTCAAGCTGCTCTGTTGTAGTTCTTGGCTCAGAGAGAGAATCCTGTTCTCTTATTTCAATACAGAAAGGGAGACACTGTGGCATAAAATATGGTGAGCCCTATCATTGTTCCCTGAAGCACAGCTACTCAAAGATATTTCATCAAGTTGTTAGGTGATAAGATTTGGACCTAAAAGGTCCAGAACATTCTGGCCCTGATCCAGAGAAGCACTTAGGCATTAGAGTAATCTTTCTGAATTCAGTGGCACTACTAATGTCCTTATAGTTACACAGGCATAAGTGCTATGGTGGATCAGAGCCAGAATATTCAGGACCTTGCAGAATTAAAGCCCAAGGTCTTTATCACTCAATAAAATTACTCTTATATTCCAGGAAGGGACACGTAAGACAGCAGAGCTGAATGATGGTCTTACTGGGAGTTGATGTTGGTAGAGTGGAGTTTTAATATACAATTCTAACTTAAGTTCCACTTCATGCCTTATTGGTCCCAGATTCATGGAGTGTCATGTACTGGAGTTAAACTGGCAGGACTATTTTTTAATATATTTCTTTTATGTCCTTAAACATCAATATTTAGACCCAGGCAAAAACTCCCTCTGAGTGCCTGTATAAATCAATTACAGAGAGAAAGAAATAATGAAATATTTTTATATTAGTACTTTTGTTGTAGGGGTGTTTTATGGAATGTTCTACCTTGCTTATAGGACCCAATACTTTGCCATTTTGAAATGACTGCAGAATATTCTATTCCCAAATTTGTCTGAGGAACACAAACAAAGTAAAATGGCAGTGTTTAATTTTAATTTAACTCCCTGGCATCTTATCGTTTTAATTACTATGCTAGCTAAAACTTTAACAAAGCTACTTGTTAGGGAATTCTAAAACAAGGTTTTTTCCACATTTAACATGTGGGAGCCCCTCATCTTAGAACTGAGTAGAAGGGCACAGGGAGAGCAAGTGGCTGCTGTGATTCAGGCTCCAGCTCCTTCCTGGGGTCGGGGCTGTAGTCCCAACTGCTGCCTGCCCCCCTCCTCCTCCTATCCATCTCTGTACCCCACTATCTTCCCCCCTACTCCATGCAGCCTCTGTTCCCCACCTGCACCTCTTCGTCCCTGCTTCCCCATCTCCCCATGGGTGCCAGCAGGCTCTGTTCCCATTCTAGCCTAGGGCACTGAGCATGGCCTTAGCCAGCCCCCCAAGAAGTTGTGCATGCCTCTGATGGAAATATGTAATGCTAATGTGGGTCAAGCCCTAAGGAGGCAAGTTTTCTTTTAATAAGAATAAAACAAAAAGCCTGAATAAGTGGCATTAAATCACCTGAAGTGCTTGCTAAAGATATTATATATGTATAACTGTTTCCCAGTTCATTGGATTCAGGTGCTTCATTTGATAAGTTTACCTGCTGGCTTCCTAGAATCAGCTTGGATGAGGGCAGGCTGTCCAAGAGTTAATCCAAATAGACAGAAATCATGCTTATTGGCTAGGAAAACAAGCAGAAAAATGACATTTAATAGTATCAGTTTCCTTCTGCTGAATGGCATTTCATCTTACTGCATTCTCAGCTGCTTCTAGATAGACACAGCAGGAAGGAATGTTTTGTCATACATACTAGGTCAGGAAATTGTGACCTTTTTCTTGGCGTGCAAACCTTACCACAGAAATTTACATCTCTGTCACTTCTAGATTAGATTACCTAAATATCATCTATGCTTTAATGCCACCAAGAAATTGAAACTCGTGTAGAATGTGGCAGCTTGAGGGCTTAGTAGCAGTGCTTACAGAGAGAATCCAACATCTGTGCAACATCAGTATATGGCTTCAAGTTAATTTCGAGAAGCAATATAGTATGTTGGTTTTGATCCATAAAGCTCTGGAAAATTAAGTCAGTTGATATACTTTAACAGTTCAGTGAGAAAGGGGTTGGAGACAGGAATATTCAACTGATAAATCTACAGATCTGAAATATGTTTTCCCTCATCAATATACCTGCACCCAGATTTGCTGACCATTACATTTCAATGCAAAATTCAGCTCTTCTCCCATGCTTTTTCTAAGAAAATAGGCTGCATTGGACTGTAAAATTGCCCTAATCTGGGTACATTTAGAACATTTTTTATCTTAATTTGTATGTTTAATATTTTTGTCTGGAGCTGCATCTGAATCTAAAGACATTTCAAAGATTATCAGAATTTCCATTACAGAAAAACACAAATAGAAATGAAGCCTGAAAAGCATCTATCGGGATCACGAAGGGGGTTATTTTGGGGTTGGTGGTTGTTTACACATTTAAAGCCTCAGAGAAACCATTTACTGATGGAAATGCAGGTAAACACATCTGGTTTAATGTTAGGACAAGCCAGCTCGTTACTCCCAAGTTCTCTTCATATTAGGCTTTAATGGATTCTAGGGAGTCTATATACTGCATGTGCAATAACAGGTAAGAAATGTTCCCTGAAGACACAAGCTACTAATTATCCTACAATTTAATTTTTCTGCCCTAAGCCAAGAAATTTGAGAGCGGTATGTGCCAATGTTTTGTCCTTGCTAGAAGCCTAATCTCTTGTCCCATTATCCAAATTCCTCACCTTCAGTTTAGCTCAAGGCTTGTTTTTCCCCTCTTCATTTTTATTCATTGACAAATAAAGGCTGACTAGGTAATTGAACTAGTGCAAACAACTGATGAAGAAATCTCATTATGAAGGAGACATACTTGTTGCATTTTTCTGTTGTGTTTCTATGACACCCCTTAGAAATGTGTTTTTTAGCATTCAATACAAAAATGAAAATTCTAAGTCTTCCTCATATATATATAACCATTGAGCTTAAACTGTTTTGTTCTTTTCAATCCAGTCACTTTATGAACTTTATTGAATAAAATTTTAATTGCAGAATATCCGTTCATTTATTATTTACATAAAATGTTTATAGATTTTTCTAAAGGAATATGAATAACTTCAGTAATAAATCCTGACTGTCTGCATATGATAAAATTAATAAAATGTAAGTACAAAGTTCTTCTAAAATAAAAATGAATTGCACAGAATATGTCCAGATATGGTTTTGGAAAACAAATGAGATTCTAGATTTGGATCTCTCAGCAGTGTTACATCATTGTAGATACTGACTTCAGTGAAATTCTTCCCTATTATATCACTATGGCCGCATCTACACATGCGCTTTACTGCAGAGTAGACTAATTAGGTGCAGAGTAAAGCACCACCATCTACACATGCAACAGTATTAAGCCTCAGTAAACTAATTAATACTGCCATAAGATAGTACTGTCCCTCACAAAACTATCTCACGGCTGAGTAATTAACTGTAACTAAACTCGTGTAGGTGCTGGCCATGGGCATAAATTGTACCCAGACAGCAGGGAGCTAGACTCCTGCCTACCGCCTAGCCACACAGTTCCATACTTTCAGCACCCTCATGCCCCAGCTGGCTCTTCCACTGCCTGTCATTGCCACCCAGAACCCAGGGCAGAAGAGGCCCTGGCATAAACTGCACCCCAGTTCAAAGTGTTGCTGTTCCAGGTGCATGTGTAGACTCTGTGCCTGGGAGTAATTTACTCCAGTTCTAATTGCTCCGGAATTTATTCCTTCAAATTAATTGCACATGTAGATGTCCTGTGTGATCATAAGGAGGTGTGCAATTTTATAATTACCAGATGTTTATAATCCTATTATACATTTATATAAAAATGTTGTCAGGACCCAGAACTCCTTGCATTTCAAAGTGTTTGTAGCATCTAACCTCTGTGTATGAAACATTCAAATAACATTATGTTTACAGTATAAAAACCAAAATAGAAAATGGTTCTATGGAGTTAAAATCGCATTAACTTATTAAAGGTCTTACTCTTTAAAATGGCTGTCTTTCTTCTGCCAGTGCCTCTTGGCCGAAGTTCATGTTTAATGAATGATCTTAAAAGCTGGCCAGAATAATTCTATCCTCTGGCATAACCCACCTATCTAGTTTAGTTTAGCTTTGGAATAAGACAGGGAAAGGTTTTCTAAAAGAGATTAACAATTGGCTCTTGCCAAGAGAGTAATATCTCCCAAACAAGCACCTGTCCTAGAAGCTGTGCACCCACCCCAGCCAAGGAGTGGGGGGCTGGGAAAAGCAGTGGAGCCACAGGCACAGCTCCTAGCTGCCTGGCTCCAGTGTAGAACCTTTTCCCACCCCCAGCCACACCCCGCTGCTAACATACCATAGAAGCTATCTAGTCTGCATCACACCAGAGCTGGGTTGTTCCAGATCATGTCTCAAAAAGGTTGCAGGCTACTGAGGTAGAGAGTGCATTGGACGATGCAAAATCTCTGTTACTTGAATAATGCTGAATTAAATTAGATCAGCAGCCACACTCATCCAGGCTGGTAGGAGATTCCTAAAACATAAGGATTCCTGATTTTTTGTGGAAGCCCCTCTGAAGACCTGGTAGCTGCTTAAGCAGCCAAGTGTTTCCATAGCATCAATTGTTCCTTCCACAATTGGCTGGTGTAAGTTGTCCCAACTAATGATATTGAGGCAGGTGTATACAGAAGCTCTGACACTGGTAATTTCAGACGTATTGGATATACTTGTTTCTTTCTTGATAGTGCCACTGACACTTGGCTAACTACAATACCCACTTCCTTCTCTTTCTCTAACATTGCTAATCTGGATAATGGTGAGGAAAAGTTCTTTGTGTTTATTTAGGCCTGGAAAACTTAATCATTGTCAGAGTCATTGGAACTTGATCTACAGCTGAACCAGCATAGCCAATATGTGAAAAGACCTGTCCTTTGAGGTGTCACTTCCAGTTGGGTAACAGGTGTCATCTTTGTGAGAATGATAAACACAAGAACACAGAGAAGGTAAAATTCCAGGCTGCTAAAATGCTGAAAAGCCCAGGACATTCTCTGCTTATACTCTGGTAAAGCGCCACAGTGGTATACTCCTACACCTGCTATAGTTGTCTTCACTTCTGTTGACTGAGGATCCCAGCTTGTTTCTGTATTTGTAATTGCTGAAATGCTGTCACAATAAAGGATGAGATTTTCAGTTATGAGTCTGGTATCAGCAATTGCTTTGGCCATGAGCTCTAACCAGTTTCTGTGACATTCATCTCTTTACCCCTTGGAAATCTCTCTACACTTGGTTCAGCAGTCTAAATTGGTATCTGTTTCTGGAAAGAAATACTGATTCACTGATCAGTGATTCTTTGTAATGGAGTTGGGAGCAGGAAGAGAACTATACCTTGCAAAGCTTTGCCCACAGCCCTGTGCCCATCCAGTTGTGGTACAAGATGTCTAGGAACTTCTTAATGTGATCATTCTTTATTTTATGCATCATTCAGCAGTGAAAATTATATTGTATTTTTTGTGTTACTAGTCTTCAAAGTCAACAACCCTACTAGCCCACTTAGAGTGCATTGTGTAAGTTTATGTATGGTTCATAGTATAAAGGTCACTGATACAACCATTAGGACTAGACATGCAAGCACCATATTTACCTAAATCCAAGATGACTTGGAATTTAAGACGATCCCCTTGATAATTAGATTATATAAATAGAAAATTATAGATTTGTTGTGATTTTTCCATGTATAGCATCTACGTAGCAAAAAGTCATCTTTGTCCCCCATCTTGTGTGGCAAGGAAAGCAGTGGTTAAGGTGAAGGACTAGCCCCTGTCTCTTGCTTTCCTGCCTCTTTTCCCCTCCATGTCTGTCTCTCCTGCTGCCTGTTCCTCTGTGCATACCTGCCTACTGCTACCTGCTCCATATCCCTTAGCCCCCATGATTGTGCCTGCCCCCCACCTCCCTGCTTCCCTGGTCATCTGTTCCCCTCTTCAGCCTGCTTCTATGCCTACCATCCACCCACCTTACCTCCTGCTGCAGCTCTGCTCCTCCACGGCAGTCAGCAGGAGTGTAGCCCCAGCCTGGCCAGGGAGAAGCAGTGGGAGTTCCTGGCAGAGCCAGGTCAGAGCTGGAAGGAATGGAGCTGCAGCAGAAAGGGAGGGAGGATGGGAGAAGCTGGGTGGAAAGGAATATGAGGTGCAGGGCAGGCACAGGCACAGAAATCAAGGGGGAAGGCTGCAGGTTCCCCCTGTCCCCCCAGATTCAGCAGTGTTCCCTCCACCTGTGTGCCCCCCCCCCCCAAGGAGCCTTTCCAGCCTGGGACAAGCCACAGCTCAGCTCCAGCTTCAGTCCAGGGCCAAAGTCTGCCGTGGACTGGTACTCCAATCCAAGACAAGGCTATTTCCCTGCTGTGCTGGTTGTGGGGGTGGGGAACCTCATTGTAGATTTGATTAAATATGGTATTTTTCATGGATTTCATAGGCATTAGGGCTGGAAGGGACCTTGGAAGATCATTGAGTCCACCCCCTGCCCAAGGGGCAGGAAGTCAGCTGTGGTCATAGGATCCCAGCAAGATAAGCATCTAATTTTCTCATGAAGGTGTTGAGTGTAGGTGCTTGAACCACCTCTGGTGGCAGACTATTCAAGAGCTTGGGAGCTCGGACAGTAAAGAAATTCTTCCTTATGTCCAGCCTGAAACAGTCTTGCAATAGTTTATAAGCATTCAACCTCGTCGTCCCTTGGGGCGCTGGTGAACAAACGTTCCCCCAGATACTGGTAGTCACCCCTAATAAACTTATAGGTGGCCATCAGATCACCCCTGAGCCAAGTACAAGGGGAGAGTGATGTCCTGGGATTTGCTTGAGAAGCACCTATGGATGCAAGCCAGTGTTTTGCTCGCTTTACTAGCCACAGCATCTCATTGAAGGCTCTTGTTCATCTTGTGGTCAATGATGACCCCCAAGTCTTTTTCCTCCCAAGGTGGAGAACCTTGTATTTGTTTCCTCCCAAGGTGGAGCAGGCCTGCCACAAGCTAAGCCCCACACCTTCCCTGAGTGTCACTCTGTTCTGCTTTCCCTGCCTGATCTGCTGCTGTGCTCCCTGCTCCTTCCTCAATTTGCTATATGTGTCACACACACGGGCTCCCTTGCCACTTGCAAGTTGATCACCCCCTAAGATTTTACACAATTCTGCCCCAACATGTTAGCAATACTTGTACTATAGACCAAACCTTACATTTGCATCTCTGAAGAATTTATGCTTGGCCACACGATGGCAGCATTCACTCATGTCTGAAACAGAAGAGCCCAAATCTAGCAATACAATACAGGTTTCAGTAGTGCCTATGACAGACATAAGGATAAAGAAATCCGTTTATGATAGTGGTTCAGTATATTATGAAATCACAAACAGTGGATGTACGCATCTATGTGTGTGCATATAAAAACTATTTTTGATAGTGTTGACATTTAAGCTGTGATGGCTTAGGAATAATGCAAGAGGCAAGGATTTTGGGGGCGATATCTTTGATTAGACCAATTGCATGGTTGCAATAAAGTCAGACAAGTTTTGATTGCTGGGCATTCTTCAAGTTACTCAGTACAGACCTCATGAATGTCTTGCATTCAAAAGCTTATCTAATTCCCAAGCACGCAACTGGTGCAGTAAAAGATATCACCCAAAAAATCCTTGCCTCTTACAGAAGAAACCTGTGATTTATCATATCTTTTTACTAAATTTATTACACTGACAGTTATCACTTGGTTAGTGAGAACAGGCTGCACAAGAAACGTTCTCTGAGCAATAAGTAATGTAAATGTTTTATAATAGTTCAAAACCTGCTTGTCTTATGACTTTTAATACAGTGATGTAGCTTGCAACTTAATTTCTCCTTAAAATCACCGGACCAACCTCATCTTCATCTCACTTCATAGCATCTGATAAAGCAGGCTATCACTTACGAAAACTTAAGCTTCCTTGAACTAGTTAGTTTTGAAGGTACTATCCTGCTTGGCCTTCTCCCTGACTTCAGACTAACATGGCTAACCACCTCTCTCTTCACCTCTTCTGAGCAAATTTCGCAATCCTCAAAATAAGTATCAATTTCACCTTAGACCTAAGCTTCTCTTGGCTAAGGCCAGACCCAATAAAGACTTAGATACCCAAAACTGGTTATTGGCAGATTTTTAGGCATCGCAGTACAAATCTGTAAATCTAACAGCTATCTAACTATGGAGGTGTCTAAACTCATCAGCAGAGATCTGGGTTTTCCACTTGCTGTGGAAAAATGTGGATTTTCTCATCTGAAGGAGAAAAATGAAAATTTTCCTTTTTAAAGGAGAAAATGTGGGAAACTGCAGGTTTCCCCTTGCAGTCTGGCAGCCTTCCAACCTGCAAAGAGCTGTTTGGGGATGGGGGGAGCAAGGGAAGGCTATTGGAGAAAGGGGGCACCACATTCATGTACGTGGCCTGCACATAGCCAAGTAGGATGGTGGTGGAAGCAGCTCTGGCAGCCAGATGCAGGTAAGTCTACAGGGGTGGGGGTTGAAGAGCCAAGGCTTGGGGACTGTTTGGGGAGACGTGCGGGGGGGGGTGTTATTTGTGTGTGTGGCAGGTTTGTGGGGGAGGGGGGCAGTGACTGCCACCACTGGGGATGAGCTATCTGGGTGCTAGGGCTGCAGCAGGACAGGGGCATCTGAGGCAGTGCCCGGCACCACCAGCAAGACTAGCTCTGTGCTGTTGCCAGCAGGACCTGATCAGAGATGCCTGCCCCTCCAGTTGGGGGAGGGGGTAGGGAGGCTCTTCAGAGGTGGCAGAGAGCTGCATGGGCTGACCAGTGGCACCTGGGGCAGTACCTGTGTTTGCAGGGGCAGGGTAGCTGGGAGATGCATCCCAGGGGAGTCGTGTTTACCCCAAATAATTTTGTATTGTCTGCAAACTTAGAGATTTCACTGTACACCCCCATTTCCAGGTCATTGATGAAAATGTTGAACAAAACTGGACTCAGCACAGATCACTGCAGGACCCCACTTTTGATTTCCCTCCATCCTGAAATGACCATTTAGCCCTACCCTTTGCTTCCTATCTTTTAATCAGCTCTCAATCCACAAAGGAACTTTCCCTCCAATCCCATTGCAATGCATAATAAAGCAGTCCCAAGAGGGGCCCAATATGATAGATATTCTCTAAATATGCCTAACAGCCTGTGACAGGCTCAAGCCCTTCGCAAAAATGTAGTCATCATTGCTATTTTATTATTGAGCTTTGGATAGAGGAGGTAGTGGTGGTGATGGTACCACAGCCAATCTTTTATATAGCAGCCTGATCATTAGATCATTAATTCTGCAAGATTCATGTGACCAGGACAGCAAGACTATGTAGCCAAGGAGTCAAGAAACTAGTCTGGGTTAAAGCAGTTCTGAGTGTTGGTCACTGCCTCCAGAACTACTGAAGCAATTTTACATTTAATATAAATTGAATAAAAAAATTAAAAAGGAAACTACTTGGTCAGCAGGGACTGGAGCTGGAGACTCCTTACCCATTACAGTCCCATTCCTTCTTATGTTCTTTCCTGGCCAGTGAATCTTGCATTCCATTCTCCACAGCAGTGCAGCTTCAACAGGAGAGGTGGAGACTGCTCTAGGCTAGCCTAGCCTGTAAATGCTTATGGGTGGTTAGGCAGACAAGGTTCTTTGGGTAAATCCAATATCTTTTATTTAGACCAACTAAAACAGTTGCAAAAAATCTTTTTTGCAAGCGTTTGGGTACAAACACCCTCCTTCAGGCAGAGGAAGCATCTGCAATTGTTTTGTGTTCTTCCAGGATGGGATAGAAATTAGATGCCAGTATGCAAGAATGCCAGTTGTAAAAATGCAAATGTGTGGCAGACAAACTTGGAGATTTCACTGTACACCCCTATTTGTGGCAGGCTGGGCAACTCCCTTCTCATCAGTGCAGAGGCAGAAGAGGATCCTGGAGTCATTATTGATGCCAAAATGAACATGGACTGACAGTGCGGGGATGCAGTCAGGAAGACCAACCACACCACCTCATGTATCCACAGATGCATCTCGAGCAGGTCCAAAGAGGTGATCCTCCCCCTCTAAGCAACACTGGTCAGGCTGCAGTTGGAGTATTGCATCCAGTTCTGGGCGCCGCACTTCAGGAGGGACGTGGACAGCATGGAGAGGGTCCAGAGGAGGGCCACCCGCATGATCAGGGGGCAGCAGGGCAGTCACTACAAGGAGAGGCTAAGGAACCTGAACCTGTTCAGCCTCCACAAGAGAAGGCTGCAGGGGGATCTAGTGGCCATTTACAAACTAGTCAAGGGGGGACCAGCAGGCACTGGGAAAGTCCCTGTTCCTCAGAGTACTACCAGGAGTGACAAGAAATAATGGTCACAAGCTGGTAGAGGGTAGATTCAGACTAGACATCAGGAGGTGCTACTTCACAGTCAGGGCGGCATGGAGCTGGAACCAACTTCCAAGAGAAGTGGTGCAGGCTCCTGCCCTGGCACTTGTTTCTTTTGGCTATTCTGGGGTAGTGTTCTCTCTCTCTCTCTCTCTCTCTCTCTCTCTCTCTCTCTCTCTCTCTCTCTCTCTCTCTCTCTCTCTCTCTCTCTCTGTATTTAAAAAAAAAAAAAGTAAGATAATAATATCTATCATCTAAAAAAAAAAAAATGACCAGAAATCAGGCTTTCTCTTTTTAATTTGTCATATACTGTGAATGGAATAATTCTTTACCTACCTTCTTTGTGTATTTTTGAAAATCACAGTCAAGCAGTAACATTAGAAAATCTGCTCGCTTATTCCATGTTTTTCAGACTGCTTTTGGGGGATCAAACTTTTTGCTGTGTGCCATAGGACCACAGTAATCCACTGGTGCTCCTGAAAAAACAAAACTAAATAAGGATGGCATTAGCCCACATGGGAAAAGGTGGTAGTACAAAATTTGCAAATGCATTTTGTCAAATCCTTATCTTCCTACTTGTGTCATTTGCCAAAACTGTCAGAAGAAGTGACACACATTTTAAAAAGAAGAATGTGCTGCTTGTGTGAGGGGGGAACTTTCTGAAGGTTTGAAGAACATGGCTACATATTTGTACAACACCAAACCCAATGGGGTCATGGTCCACAACTAGGTCTTCAAGCTGTTACTAACACACAGGTGCTAATAATACTAATTTATGGATGCTGAGGCTCTCAAACAGTATCAGATTGATTGATCGATTTGTCATCCTTCCCCTGGCCCTGCCCAATTCCATTTGCTCACTGTCAATGGGCTTGATCTTCTTTCCCACATTGTTTCACCTCAGGAGGATGCCATTGATTTCAACAGCCTTGGTCTCTATTTCTCTCTGTCTCAAGATTGTAACTGAATCAGAAAAAAAGTTAAGCTGACTATCAAATAAACCGGTTACATAAACATATCTCCTAGTAACAGTAGAATTATCCATTATGATCTATCCTAACAATCAATGAAGTCATTGGAATTCTGCAGGTTTCCATGGGTTGACACTGGACATTGTTCCAGTAAGCTCTGCCTCAAAAAGGCTAAAGATCTTGTAAGACCAGATATTAAGAATATAACTTTTTTGTGTTTGTGTAAGCTTCAAAAATGCGCCAAAAGGCTTTGGGGAAAGGAGAGGGAAGTCCTGAGCTCACTGAATTGGACAATGAAGAGGCAGGAATAAGCAACACATTACAGTGTCTTGAAAACAAAGATCAGGTATAAACATTTTCTATGCAGTGCAACAACAGATCTTACATGAACCAACTTCTCTTTAATAAACTAATTTCTCTCTTTACCTGTCGCCTATGATTCATTCTTCCCTCATCTATTCATTCCAAATGATTTAGTCTCTTTCTGTCTGGGTGTTCCCTTCCAGTTTGATCACTTTCCTTCCAAACTGTCCCATTAATCAAAATAATGGCAGTCATTTTATTTTAATCCACAGAATTTGTTATATCAGAAGCTAGTAAATCCTTGCTTTCTCACATCTGCCCATTTCACCTTTCTTTTTCCTATTCTTGCAGTTGTCTCTGGAGCACCAGTTTCACACTTGGATAACTCTGGAGAGAAAAATCAATGCTGTCACCCATCTGAATAATGACCTAGCCCAGAGGCTGATTGATATCACTTCCAACAATCTCATCCAGGTAAATGCATAAGATAAAGAAGAGGAAAAAATACTTTAAACTAAATCTGGAACACCATATTTGAATCTAAGCTTCATGCTTTCTCTAGGTAACAATACCATGTCAAGAAACAAAAGAATAGTTGTTTGTATTGCTGGGATGTCATTTGACATGCACATGTGCTTACATGACTTGAAAATTTATCAGATACCATTACCAAAGCATATTCAGACCTGAGCAGTAACTAAAAGAAATGATTCCAAATCTCTGTGACTCTCTCCAAAATTCCAGTGCTTGTCTTATTTTCCAATAAGAGTTGGAAAGGTAATTAATCTGTCGAGAATAATTTTTCATGTGTAATTTTGAGTGTATCTAATGTCACCTGAATTTCTTTGTTCTGATGCAGGAGCTAGAAGAGAAACTGGAGAAAGCTGCCATTGGCGTTTTGGTGGCCACTGCAAAGCACTGCCCAGAAATTGTCTTGGCTAATCTACAGGAGCGGATCCAACCAAAAGCTTTGCCCCACCACAGCATCCTCTGTGCTATGGTGAAACTCTGCCAGCTCAAAGGTACCATCTCCCTCATTTCCTGCACTGTAGATTTCTTTTAAGCTTGGCAAGTATTTGATGTCATTTTCTGTAGAACTGGTTTGACCCTGTTAAATAAGTAAGAGCTGAGATTTTCCTTTGTGCCCTTCTGATCCCCACACTGTTGGCTGGTCTGATTGAATTTTTTCAGTTTTTCCATGGAAAATGGGTGAAAGGGGTTGCTTTTTGCAAAAATGGGTCTGTTCTCCATGGAAAATTTCAGGTCTTTTCATCAAAATATTTCAGCCAAAAACTGTTCTGGGGGGGTTCTTGGCCAAACTTAGAATTGTAATACCTCATGTTAGTTGTAGTTTGTTTCTCATATCCTCGTTCTCCATCACACTCATATTCACACTCATATTCTCACACAGCATCTCAGTGTTATGAGACTGGGTAGAAACACTAATCTTTTCCTTCAGCAGATTTCCCTTTGTTCTGTACTGTGGCTGTCAGTATTGGCCCCTGAGGAACAGAAAGCAACTAGTCAGCTAGAAACAAAGCTAAGTGCATTTTCCTTTCCTCTGTTCCAGCCATGGCTCCTTATTTTGGTGCAATGTGGGACTGTATTCTGCCAGTCTTGCCTCTGGTCCAGTCAAAGGAATATGTGCTGCTGTTCTGTGACGGTGAGCATATCATGATTCCTCATATTTAGTTTTGCTGGCATATTCTCATTCACAAGCCTGACTCTCACTTCCCACAGATGTTATCCTTGAGTAAAAGGAATGCTGTTCTAGTTTGTTGTTCCCTTACCAAGTGATACCCAACTGACTCCTGATTAGATTCAGAGATGTAGAGAAAAGGGGCCAGGTGTCGTTGGGATTTTACAGAACATACACACATGATCAGAAAATACTTGATCCTGCTTTCTAGGCAAAAGAAGGTCATTTGGGTTCAACTTTAGGACCTCGTGACAGAGGGCTGTCCTAAGGCCAGTCATGACATTGGCCTGCCCAACTGTCCAGGGCATTTTGCCCTGCCTTGCCTGCTGGCAGGCACCTTTAATGTTTCCAAAACATTGTGTTTATATGTAGGAGGCTTCCTTAACTGTGGCCTTGGTGTACTGGGCCAAATGCATGGCTTTGAACCTTCCCTACATCGTTTCCCATGCCTTGCAGATGGCATTTAAACTGTTGACAACTCCAGCCTCTTGCCGAGTCGAACTCTGCCCCTTACTGGATCACTAACATTCTGCCCTTTGCCAAGACTCAATCACTCTGCCCACCCCTGGGCTTCACCCATTCCACCCCACTTTGTGCAGCTCTTCAGGACCCATCCTGGCCCAGTCCTTTGGGTTTCATCACTCACACTCTGGCTGGCCTACACACAGTCCCTCAGGCCACTACTCTGCCACTCACTGGGCTCCTGGGCCTTATGCCCCTTGGACCCACTCAGTGGGCTTTGGCTCTTATCTCAGGCCCCACTCTATGGGCCTAGAACCTATACTTCTTTGTCAGGGTGTACTCCACTAGACTTTCCTCTCCATGGGGTACCCAAAAGTCAGTGGGGACTTAGGCTTTCCAGCACCCCATCCTCACCTTTTGCTAGGGAGGTACATATGTAGCTTTTCCTGGAGACTGCCCCCCATAGGCAGCCCCACGCCACCATCCAACCCCAGCAGGGTGCAGTTTCAGGTCTTACCCAGGACCCACAGGAACCTCCTTCATCCCCATAGCTGTGTGACATTGCTCCACTGGCTCCCTAGATGTAACTGCTGGCTCAGCTTCTAGGGCCTGGTCTTATAACCTGGTTGCCTAGCCCTCCTCCAATCGGGCGGGGGGAGGGTCTCCTTGCAGTCATGTGACCACCTACTTGGACTAATCACACCTGCCAGCGGCTCCACCCCTTAAAGTGGTGGGCACCAAGGGTGCTCTGCCACCACCCTTTTTCACATTGGTTCAACCTGCTGAAGCTACAGAGGCTGCTTTCCAGAGGAGGTGCCTTTCCAGTAAAGGTACCTAAAATGAGGTTCTTACTGATTCAGTTTTGTTCTGTAATCTGTATGTTAACTTTCCACACAAAACAGTTGGAATGCTCCATTGTTTTCCCTTCATTTTCTAATTCCTTTGAGATTAAAGCTCAACACAGCATGTGAAGTCCTAGATTGGTGAAACACATAAACAAAGCTGGGTATTAGTTCTCAGAGTTGCCAGGTATTTTTTCTCTGTGGTGCCTAATGACTGTGCCCCATTTCTTGTCTGTGATCAGTTTATATCTCTCTCTATATAGAGATATAAATATAAATGTATCTGAGATCCCAGGCAGAGATTAGAGGGAGTAGCTAGGGATTCTTCAGAGACTGTTATCTGACCAAACAGAATGTATATACAATATGTTTTTTGTTTCTATTATGGATGCAGCAGAGCTTTCTAAAATAATACTGATTATTATTAGCTGTGGAATAACACAAATCCTTTGGTTCTCTATGTAGTATTAAGACACCTGGCCAGTTCTGTCTCCAGGTATTTAGCAGAGCCACCAAAGGAAGTTGGGGAGCTGGACATTACTAGAGACACTGCAGCTGCCCAAGCCCATGTGACATTTCTAGTGCTCTTCAACAATTGGTTTCCAAGTGCCCAGGGAAAGGTGAGTGGAGGAAATCATGGGCAACAAGAGCCCTTTAGTAGAATTTGAATCTGAAAGGTGTCTGATGCTAGAGCCCTACAGAAAAAAACCCTCTATTTATCTATAGCACAGAGGAAGCACAGTTACACCATGACTGATACTAGGTGTCAGGGCCTGCTTCCTTTCTCTGTCCCTTTCACTCTCTCTCTCTGAAAACATGCCTTTCTTTTGATGTGGACCACTTGGGCTAAACATCAGCCATGTCACCCAGCCCACAGGGCTTTGCACAGGTCTAGAAATTTGATGACAGGGGAGCAGTGGCTGTGTTAATTTCCACAACTCTGGAAGCTCAGAGTCAGCATACAGGGTCATACCATGGTCAGATTGGGCATGTGGGGCTGGGCTGGCCTGTAAAATTGCATCCATACAGAGGCTGCAGAACAGGGTGGGCCACCTGGGCCATGGCCCAACCAGTGTTTAGCACAGCGATTCTTAGCATGAGCAGGGCCCAGCCCATTGGCTTCAGGGGGCTGTCACTCTTCTGTCCTGGCAGGGCTGCAGGCAGCAGAGTGTGGCTGCCATTGCACATGTGAGGGAGGGAGAGAGGCTGTGTTTAAATTGCCATGCTAAACATTGGTCAGGCCATGGCCTCTGCACCCATGGACTGACTCTATCCGCAAACCAAATCCGTCTGTGGGACCTAGCTTGTAGGCTTGCCCTCCGCAACTCATCTGGACTTGATCTAAAAGAATGCACCATAAGAGAAGAAAGCAGCATGTGAAGTGAGGCAGGCTAAGACAAGACACTTTTCTGGCACTGATGACTTACTCCTGGCCTGTAAGAATTGATCTTTCCTTTTTTTAGAATAATACATTACATTTCTAGATTTTCAAGTTGTGAAGCAAAATTTCCATTTAGGAAACATAAATTTCCATATAGGTGATTGGGTTCACGTGATGGCAAGCAGCTTGAAACAATACTTCTGAAAAGGTTTTCACTATCCTTTTTTCCTTACTGAGGCATTATTTCTGCAGCCTATCCTGACATTTCCAATGTCAGTCTTGTTAATTTAATTGAGTTTCATTTCATGGCTCATTGTTCTAGCAGAAGCATCTAAATATCATCATCAAGTATAATCAGACTATAAGCAACACAAGCCTATAATTAACATTGACGAACACTTTCCCTTGTAAGAGACAGTTTTAGTTGCTTATAACTTTGCCCAACTTTAAGTATTTGTATTTGGTTATGTCAATTATCTGCCTCAGGGTGAATTTTTTGTACTATTATTAATATTTCAGCAAAAAATCACTTCATACACTTCCTAAACCAAATTTAGAGAAAAATATGCTATTTGTCTTTATCCACTATTGTAAGTGTTTCACTGAGACGCTCTAAAGGCTCTCTGATGTGGAGCAGAGATTTGATCTGATGTTAGGTACTCATTCCCAGGAATTTCACTTAAAGTTGACTAAGTTTCCCTATGGAAATCTCAGTAGAGACTTGTTATAGTTTGGCAACTAGCTTTCAGGGAAATTCTGTCCTCCCTGGGCATGTCTACATGCGCACCCCACTGTACAGTTGGTACTGCACAGTCATGTAGTACTTGCTTTAGCTTGCTTTAGCAAGTACTAAATGACTGCTCAGTGCCCGCCAGTACTTCACAGTCCCAGCAGCACACAGGTTATTTCTGACCTTACTGTACAGTAGTGGCAATGTCATGGTTAGTGGCCATCTCATATAGACATGCCCCCAGGGCATGCCCCATCCTGAGAGGACTTTGTATGTTCCATCCCTCACAGAGTGACTAAGTGTGCTCCAGCTCAGCAGTGCAGGTACAGGGGTTGAGCAGGACTTGTATGGCTTGTATGTTTTGTGTGGGTTACACATGCATATGTGTGCACACGTGTGTATGGTTGCATATGCATGTGTGCGTGCACTAAGAGGATGCCCTCCTGGACTGTGGAGGCACATATGTCATTCTTCAACCATCTAGGGTGCAGACTAAAGTGCAGCTCCCAGCTATAACTCAGAACAATTTCTGCAAAATGTTCTGAGTTATAATGTTACACAAGACCAAACCTTTGTCCTACCCTCTGGGGGCGGGGCTGAAGAAACCCCAGAGTGAATGCCTTCCACTCCTTCCATTCTGAAAACAGAGATGGGCTGGGAGCTCTGTAGATACAAGTTATAAAAAATGCTACGTTTTTAAATTACTTTATCTGATACCTCATGCAATGAGGGGTCAAAGGTTCACCCAATCAGCCATTCCTTCAGGCAGCCAGGAGAAGCTGGAACTGAGCATGGAGCTGGCCTCTCACACACTCTGTATTCTCCCCTTGCTAGTACAAACATAGTGTGGAGGAGATGGATGAAGAGGCCTGGCTTGGAAGCATGGGAATGAGGGGCCAGGCCTAGAAAATACTGAATTGGTGTGGCTGCAAATACCATTGAGAACACAAAAGTAATACTAAGTGACCCAAAGAAGTTAATATTGGGCAGAAAATGACAAAATCAACACTTGGTTAAGAAAAATATAAGCTAACATGCATTGAGGGGGAGGGAAATATGCTGAAATATAGTGTAAAAGTAATGTCAAAATAAGTACAAATTAGGAATGTGTTAAAACTGCCAGTGTCCAGTAAGCCAATATGACTTGGCATTGGATACAGAATCATAACATCATAGGCCTAGGAAGTGATAGGACTTCTCCATTAAGTTAATAATTCTATAGTAACAGATGTGTCTGGGTACATCACAGTGTGCAGATTTGTGAACATTTTGTTAGTTATGCTGTATTCACCAACCACATGTGCATTCATTTCCTGTCTCTTTTCCCTAAGCAGGTGATGGAAGCCACACTGAATGCAATTACTCCGCTGTTTTTTATCATGTCTGTTCAGACGTTAAAAAATAATCTCCAGTATTTGATAACAGGGCTCCTGCATCTGTATGAGACTGGACTACCTCATTTTTACATCACAGAGGTGAGGGTTCCTAGGATGTATCTATGACCAGTGGGCAGAGAAGGTGTTAGTTTGGTTCTGTAGCATTGAAGAGAACTGTCCACAGTTTCCAACCTGTGGAGACATCCTGATTCCCAGCCTAAACTATGTATAGATGGACCTGAACTGGGACAACATGATATGCAATAGGGCTGTGCGAAATGGCACCATTCCTTGTTGACTTGCGTTTCAATGGAACAGCATTTCGTTTTGAATTTCGTTTCAATTTGAAACCGTTGTTCCTTTTTGTTTTGTCAAAACAGTTTTGCTGTTTCAACACTGTTTTGATGTTTTGCCCATAGGCTATAATGGGGAAGCTCAAAACAGCCTATAACTTTGTCATTTCTGGCCTGATTTCGATGAATCTTGCCGGAGTAGTATGCCCTTCTGAGGGCATGAAGCCTGCCAAGTTTCAAGGAGATAGGTGCAGGGGTTTCAGGGAAATTGCACCTCAAAGTCTTGAAAGCAAAAAACTCATGTCACATGCATGTGTTAAGCCACAGTGGGGTCAAAACTTCAGGCTTGCTAGCCCCTGATGAGGCAATGAAGCCTGCCAAGTTTCAAGGAGATAGGTGCAGGGGGGAGGGAAACTGCACCTCAAGCTGCAGACAAGCAAAACTTGTGACATGGGTGACACTGTGTGTGTTAAAGTGCAGGAAAGTGAAAGCTGCAGGCCTGTTGGCCCCTGCTGAGGCCACAAAGCCTGCTAGCTGTCAAGGAGATAGGTGCAGGGGCTTCTGAGCTCTGGGGCCCTGCATCTCTGGCTGCTAACAGACAAAACTCGTGACATGGGTGGTTGTGGGACTGTGTCTGTCTTGGGGCACACCGGGTGAAAACAGCAGGCCTGCTAGGCCCTGCTGCAGCCATGAAGCCTGCCAGCTGTCAAGGGGATTGGTGCAGGGGAAGTCTGGGTTCTGGGGCCCTACACGTATAACTGCTGACAGGCAACACTAGTGACATGGGTGAGTGACACTATGTATGTATTAAGGTGCCCTCTCACTCAGCTGACACCAAAGCACAAAGCAGGGGAGTTCAAATAGTGCTGCCATTTATGCAGTTTTTCCATCCCTCCCCCAGAGCACTGGGATTGGAAGAGACCTCAGGGAAGGATGACAGTCACTGGCCAGCTACACAGTCAATAATGAGACTTTACTTTAGTTTCTGTTTCCGCGCAGGCAAACCCAGCTTGAGCTTTGAAACTTTAAATGTTTATAAGTTTTCGAAACGTTTCAACTTGCCTCGTTTCATTTCAAGGCTGTTTTGAAGCTCTCTGCTTCATTTTGATTTTGCTGTTTCAAACTCAAAACGAGTCAAAATAGCATTGAAACAAAACTGCCAGTAAAATTTTGCATACCTCTAATATGCAAGCATCTGCTCTGGATACATTCAAGAAATGTTTGGATACTCATCTTGCTGGGGTCATCCGGCCCCATCTGACTTCTTGCCCTTTGGGCAGGGGGCTGGACCTGATGATTTCGCAAGGTCCCTTTCAACCCTAATGTCTATGAAATTTATGAAATATCAAGGGTCAGGAAGATCTGAGAAACTGATTAAAAGTCAAAAGAAGTCCGTTAGAAGAAGACTCGGCCAGGTGACACACAAGACCAGTCACAAATAATGAAAAGTGACAGTTCAGAACTGGATTCTAGGACCTTCATATCATACAATAAATAAGTAGCTAAAAAAATGAGACAGATTCAGCCATTGACATGCTGTATGGGACATGTACTGTAACTAGGAAAAGAATTTCAAAAGATGACTGTTTCAGGAGCTAATTCTTTATTACTGCACTTCTTTCCCCAGTGTCTATGTGCCCTTCTAGACAGTGTACTGAGCTACAGAAAATGGAGTAAGAGGCTGCACTACAGTCTGGACAGCATTCTCAGTACTCTTTTTGTGCAGGTAAGGAAACTGATGCCAAATGGGTAGGACACAATGCCACTTTCCTCTGCCCTGTCTCTTTGTGCAGAGATTTTAAAGAACAATGAAAAAAAAGCAAACATTTCCATAGGAAGCTGTCCAAACTGAAATTATAAGATGTCTTTATTTCCCTGTTTCATTGCATCTGTAACCCTTCATCCAGTCAACAACTGGTAGCAATGAGGACTGGGTTCAAATTTTGGTGTACCCAATAAGATTTCACTATGGAAACCCAATAAGTTTTCACCCCCACCCAGAAATCTGGGATCACTGAATTTGGCTGGGGTGTCCTGCATAATAGAACCTCCTCCTTGCAAGCAGTATAAACACAAAAGGACATATTTATTACAGAAAA
Organism: Caiman crocodilus; assembly: GCA_030014935.1. Lineage (NCBI taxonomy): Eukaryota > Metazoa > Chordata > Crocodylia > Alligatoridae > Caiman > Caiman crocodilus. The sequence goes on from JAGPOW010003648.1 coordinate 46,098,572, forward strand.
CAAAGGTCAAAGGAAACAAAGAAAACACCAAATGCAATTTAAAACACTACCAATTACAAGGCACAGTCTATAGGGCTTCACCCATGCCTAGGCAAGCTGGGACTTGGGGGCTCTGCAAAGGGTAGTTCTGGGGGCTGGCTGCATCCCTATATTTACCCTTCAGCAATAGGATGGACAGGTGGGCCCACACCAGAGAGTCTTATGAGCTGCTCCTTGGGGTTTGAGGCAACTTGCAGAGTGGCTACAGAGTGTAGGTTCTTCTGCAGTGCAAGGTGTCCCTCGTTGCTCCCTGGCCATTTGTAAAGCACTGATCTCAGTTTCTATGTGGTGGCTTTGAGAGGATGACTTGTGGCTTCAGTTAGCACACGCAACTGTCAGAATTTCTAGTCTTAACCCCCAACCCTGCTGGGACAGAAAACTGCAAAAGAACTCAAGGGGGTCCCAACCTGTCCTGGTCCAGGCCTAAACATACAGAGGAGCTCAGCTACTCAGCTAAGCTGAGACACAACAGCGGTAAAACAATAAAAGAGGAAAACAGGCCTCTTTGCACTGGGCCTGGACTAAGCAACAAAAACGGATCAGAGTATTCTGCACTGGGCCTGGGCTTGGCAACAAAATGTACCAAGTCCATGCCAGGTCTCACCCTGGTCCAAGCTGTGCCAGGCACCACCTTGGCCCAAACTGTGCCAGGCTTTTAATCCTGGACTTAATCTGCCAGCAAAACCACAAAGCTCCAACCTTAGCCATTGTCCTGAATGGATTAATAACCCCATGGTATTATCCCTCTCAAACCCCAGGAAAACCAAAGAGGACAGAAGAGGAAGGAAATAGAGGTCTCAAACTCTTGAGACCATCTTTTTCTCCCTGGATCTGAGTCTTTCCCTTTACATAGCTTCAGTAAGCCTCTCCAGTGAAGGATGAGGGAGACACCTCCCCCATGGGGGAGAGTTTCTCCAGCTCCCAATTCAGCTTTACAACTCTTAGCAGCCCCAGGAGAAAGAGAGCTTATTGAGGTTGAGAGGTTGCCATGTACCAGGCGTAACATCACCCAAGCTTTTCCAATCAAGGCTTGCCCTGCCCCCAGCCTTTCTCTCAACTAATTAGTTTTAGAAGAACATTGCTCAGTTTTAGGGGTCTGATTTGCTTCCTTATGTACCTGAACTCCATGCTCTCTTGTTTACATTAAACAGCAGGGTACATTCTTAGATAAAAAGCCCAACAAAGGAGGCTTTCCCGCCTACACACAGACAGCCTTGCTTATTTTCAGACTACCGAAGGAGGGTACTTAAATATAGAAAACAATGGATTACAATACTTGCTGTACAAATTAGACACAACAATGCATAATTATATTTCAACTAGAACACTTTGGCAGTACAAAATGGCTTGTATGTTTTGTGTAGGTTACACATGTATATGTGTGTGCATAGATGTGTGTATGGATGCATATGCACGTGTGTGTGCACTGAGAGGATGCCCTCCTGGACTGTGAAGGCACGTGTGTCATTCTTCATCCATCTAGGGTGCAGACAGAAGTGCAGCTCCCAGCTATAACTCAGAACAATTTCTGCAAAGCATTCTGAGTTATAATGTTACACCAAAACTAACAGAAGTACCTCAGTCCCTCAGGCCCTCCACCCTCTGCGGGGGCTGAAGAAACCCCAGAGTGAACTCTTTCCACTCCTTCCATTCTGAAGACAGAGACAGGATGGGAGCTCTGCAGACACAAGTAATAAAAATGCTACATTTTGAAATGAATTTATCTGATACCTCATGCAATGGTGGGGTCAGAGTTTCACCCCATCAGCCATTTTTGAAGCTGTTTGCAGCCATGAACTTGTGTTTGGTCACAGCTATAAACTGTTTCCTGTGGCCAGATCTGGCAAAAATTGTCATTTCTGTCTGCTTAGCTAGTGTTTTCTCTGTTACATGGAGCTCTGCATGTCTTTCAGCAGAGCTTTACCCATGCTCTCTATTCTCGGTGAAGAAGTGACTGCTGCTTTTTCCCCACCAGAAAGGTTTAATCCAAGACCCTTCTTACAGAGGGAGGAGCTTGCCAATCTATTTCAAGGATTCGCTCTTCTGACAGTTATTCTAGTGGCTACCGTGTGCCCCAAGGCTGTGAGGACACAGAGACTCATTCTACAAGGTGTTGAATGTTATCTTTCTCAGTTGTTGAAGGTATATATCTGAAGCCACAGAAAGCATTCAGCCCTGACCAAGTTAACATGGATGCTTGTTCTTCTGCCAGTTGAAAGCTAATGCCCATATTTTTATTTTTCTTGGACTATTTTAAATCTTCCCTGCTGCCACACTATGCATCCATGACTAGGTTTTCTTCTCTCTGCAGGTCTGTGCTAAGATTGAAACATCTGACACACCAAGTAAAAGGAACCAAGAAGCTGCATTGCAAGCTTTCAAGGTTCTGGGTAAGAACAGAAAGAAACTTGGAGTGAAATCATGGAAGCAGAATTTCATCTTCCTCACTTTCCTGGGGCGGTGGCTTTTCTTCCTTTTTCATTTCTTCTTATTAGCCTGATTTCTCTACCTTTAGGTGTTGTTTATCAGGAGGACATTATGGCTTTCCTCAAAAAGAAAATGGAGTGTGCTGAAGAAGTAGCGTACACTGCAATTCTTACCATCCTAAGAGAAATTATACAAGATTGTAAGTAAGAATGGAAGTTACAGGAACAGAGCTGTCCTAGGCCTGAGAAAAATTGTTTAGCACTTGCTTATACTGGGTACATCTACATGTGCAATTAATGCACCTGAATTTTCTTCACAAAAAACTCAGGCTTATTAAACTGCTCCCAGGCAAATATCTGAATGGGTATGTCTAGACAAGACACTTTACTATGCCTGAGACAAAGCTAATGAGCAGTAAAGCATCACTGTCTACACAATTACTGTGCAGTAGATTAGCCTAATGTGCTGTTTTCTAGTACCTGTACATACTAGAACTTGGTGTGTTAAATTTATGCACCAAAGTGTACGTATAGACACTGACCAGGAGCAAATTTCTCCCATTCAGCTTAGGTAGCAGGGGTGGGGAGAGCCGTCCTGGCTTACGAGACACTTTCTGCCAGCCACATGGAGATCAGGATGAGTCCTGATCTCCACATGGCTGGGGGGGCAGCTGCCCAGCACCTGGGACTGCTCTCCCCCATCCTCTGGAGATCGGGACCAGCCTCTGTGCCCCCTGCCACCCCAGGGCTGGCCCTCAGGGAGCCTGCAGCTGCCCCTGGATGCTGCAGGGGGGCAGAATAGGGCGGGAGGAGCCATAAGCTAAACTGTTTCCATCGGAAGGAAATTTTTTCCCAGTGGGTGGACGTTCAGATATGCATGGACTTTTCTGCACAGAAAATTCAGGCTCGTTAATTGCATGTGTAAGATGTACCCATCATGCACCTGCATCAGGAGAAAATTTGCTCCCCAGCCGGTCAGTCAGCCAGTTTAATCAGCCAGTTCTTCACTTTCATGTGCATGAAAGACACGCAGGCATGAAAGGCTCATATAAAGAAATGGATTTTCCATGCCTGCAGTCCCTGCAGACTAGACACATACTTGGCTGATTTCAGTGGAACTATGCTGATTCAAGCTGAGGAACTTGCTCTAAATTTAAGCTCAGCATTAGAACCTTGGATGTGAATTTCCTAACAGCTTTACACACTGCATGTGGGATGCACACCACATGTGGTATCTGCCTCAGCTGGTCCATGATCCACACTTGGCTCATTGCCCACAGACGCTACATATGGTGCGGGTCTCAGGCCAGCCGGGGTGGGTTCTACACATGGCACAGCCCCAGACCAGCTGGGACATGAACCATGCACAGAACATGTCATGGACTGGCACCATGTGTGGTGCAGGCCCTGGACCAGCAAGAGGCAGCAGGATTGCTGCATGTGGAATAGGTGCCACATGTAGCATGGATCTTGGAGTGGGTGCTGTGGACCCTGGATCCTGGTTGGGGACAGGTTTCACTGGACAGCCTGGCCTGTAAATGGGACCCACACCACTCATCCAGCCCGCTAGGCTAAATAAGTTTGACACCCTTGGGTTATTGGTTACCTGTGAATACACTGGGCTTACTGGCCCAGGAGGCCTCTTCCAGGCCAGTGTATCGATAATGCAATGGTAGCATGTCTTGACAGGGTATTCTGAAATAAAGTAGGCAAAGAATATGATTGTTTCAATAACTTTGTTTGGGAAGCTAAGATGAATTAAGCCAAGCCACTAACAGGCAAGAGAGCTCTACATTTAAAAGTGTGAGGGGCTTCCTGTGATAGATTTCAATCTATCAAACCTTGTGCCTGCTTTTTTTTTTTTCAGCTCCCCATATGGACAAAGTAAAAAATGTCCTGGTACAGTCTGTGGCCCTCCTCATAACGGAAAACACTGAGCTGGTAAGAAAGATTCTCAGTATCTGGGAATAGACTTGCCTGAAATCTCTAGTGTGGGAAATGAATTTCACTGGCCGACAGAACTACAAGGCTACCTATGGAAAAGTCTTTGCCCCCTTGATCTGGTAGCTTTAGGATCACTGTGCTGTAGCTGTATTCTCTAATGTCTTATTAATGATTAATTGAGCCCTATTCATCTGATTAAGCAAAGCAAATTGCTTGTTTTCTTTGCTCTGTTATTAACTAAAAACACAATAGAAAGCTTAACTACGTATAAATATATAGATGAATGACTGAATATATGTATATGTCGTATATCCTAGTGGAAGTGCAGAAATGGAGAAAGGGGAGGAAGGAGACTGTCTCTACTTCTACCATAGGACAAATGAAAGTTTAGTGATCGCAAAATTGTGTCTCCTTTTCTCCTTCTCAACCAGTTTGTGGGTGGTGCTTGCCTGGAATTAAAAATGTCTTTTGCTTTGTTCATGTGAGGCTCTCCTGAAGGTGAAGAGACCTCTCTTACAGCTAATTAGAAGCTTGGGATGCTGCGGGTACCTTACCCTACCAGGAGGCAAAGTGCTTGTGGATTTCCTCATCCAACAGTGTGAGCACCTTGTCTGCACCACAGTAAGAAACAGAAAAAAGTTCCCTTTAAGTTTTAACCTCTTCCCCTTTTCCCTACCACCTCTTAACAGTTGTTGTTGCCCTCTTTCTGGTTCTTTTCAATCCCTGATGTGTTTTTCCTGCCATAGATGTCTACACTACAGTGTTCTTTCAATGTAAAGAGTGTCATACTGTCATTTCTGTCCCCTTATCATGCTTCAGCAACCTATGTTATTTCAGGAGCTGAAAGGGTGCTCCTGTGTTCCCATAGGGATCATATTTCCTTTTACTTTGCCCCCTCCCCCAAATCTTGTCAAACCATCATCTTTCATTGGTTAGTTGTCTTGCTTCTTTCTCTTGCACTCGCCCTTTGTATTCCTTTTTGTGCTATCCCCTTTGTTATGCTTTGTTCCTCCTCCCTCTTTCTCTTTCCCTTTTCAAGATGAGGCCCTTTTCAGTCTACAGGAATATGATTAAGCCTTCTCGCTGTCCATCCTAAATTCCTACCAATCAAAGAGTTTCATGCTGATCTGCCTGCCTACTCACAGGTTAATTCTAGAATTTCCCCCAGCATTCCCATCTAGAGTAAGTATAACCCAGCTGTAGGGTATGACAGTGGGCATCTCCACTGTCTGAGGGCGCACCTACATGTGCACCTAATTGTGCAGTTGTTATTGGGCAGTCCTGGTGCCACACAGGTTATTTCTGACCCTACTGCGCAGTAGCAACAAGTTACTGTGTAGTAGTGGTGGCATCGTGGTTCATGCCCGTTGATGCTATGTCACAGTAGCTCATTCTACAGTGATGTAGTGTCTTGTGTAGATGCACTCTGAGAAATGGTGTTATTGGTTGGATGAGAAGTGCTTCTCCTGCTAGTCTCACACCATCTCCACAGTGGCCAGTGCCTGAATAGTTGCCTCCCCATTCCACTAGAAACTAGCTGTTCTCTACATGATATTCAATTGAGTGTTCAAGTGCTTTTAGTATGTGTTGCCATGGACCACTTATTGGAGCTAATAATTTCCTTTGGTAGCCTGTCACCTGGAGCTTTTTTGGCTCGTTTGAGTGTTGTGACATTATCCCTCAGCTTTGTTTTGCTCCTATTTTCAGTTTTTTGTAACTACCAGAACATCAAAAACATATTCTGAATATCAAAGTGCTAGGGCACATGATCCTGAAAAAAGGAGATAGAAAAAGGTTCGAGCATCACACTAGCATCGGTAGTCTACTTTAGCTTCTGATTATTTTAGATGCTTCCATGCATTAACCAGATATTATCATTCTTCTCTTCACCATGATGACTAAGGTATATTTTCCTCAGAAAGTCAGTGTCAGCTGAGAGCACACCAGCTTACATGAATTCATTTTCCCCTGGTTTGTATTTAACAGGACAAGATTAAGCAGTTTAAGTCTCAAAATGCAAGACACTTAGAAACAAAAATTTACAAAGCAGTGAGGAATAATTTTGCTTTTTGAAAATTAATGGAAAGTACTTTTTGCAGGGACTATTTGGATTAAGGAAGTGATTAGGCAAGATTTCAATGGCTGTTGTAAGGAACTCCATATTTGGACCAAGTAACTGTCTTGCAGATATTTCCCTTGACATGAGCAGCTCCCCCTCCAACATCTTTTTTGCCCGCTCATTCTCAGTCACTGTGAGTTTAGAAACTGAGCAGATTAATTAGTTCTGATTCTCTACCTATTTATAGAAGTCCAAAGATGACTGGAATGATGAAATGATCCAGAAGTACAGCATCAGCACCCTACACTTGGTAAGCGTGCCTGCAAACTGGCTGACAAAACTTCCCAGGAGTTCCAGCTAAATGTTATCTTCTAAATTTCTTGCTTGCATGCACTTGCAAGGGCACACTCCAAAGGAATCTTCCTTCCAGTGCATTCCTCCCACAGCATGTCTCCCTGGGCCAGTCACAAAGATAGGAGGAGGTGATTCAGTAAAGAAAGAAAAATGTCTTCCTTCTTTGAACCTGCTGACTGTGCTTTTTGTAAAATGCTCAGCCTACTTGAATTACATTGGTATTCAAGAATATTCACCAGGTTGCATCATCTCAAAGAAATGGGTAAAAAGAAGCTTTTTTTTCCCCTAATAAGAAAGAAATTCATAAGATTGTTCAAGGAATCACATAAGTAACAATGACTCATCATCTGCTGCTTATTGCTTTCAGGTGCCCTGGAAAATGTTAATGCAGGTTGTGTGCCCTCTGGAGTATACCAACACTTTCATCCCAGTTGGCAAGGCCTTGACATCTTTGCTTCTAAAGTCAAGAATTGCAGGCAGATCTCCTTACCTGGGGGAATTACACAGAAGGCGTTAGTATCAGAAGAGCTGCATTCAATTGATTGCCTGACTGTTTACTATATGAATGGAACTTTCTGCTGGAGAAGGTTACAGGGATGATGATAGGAAGACGTATAAATGTCTAGCAAGGGGCAACACAAAACTTGTGGGTTCTTCTCAGACAGACACAGAATTCAGCTCACGTAACTACCTACACTCATACATACCCATAAGTGTACATAGATTCAAGCAGCCAATGAATGTGCTGAGTTTGTGGATAGCAAGTAGATTGTCATCCATTGACCAAAACTCTTTGTCAGCATTCTAGCTTTGAACACTATAACGCTATAAATAAAGGGCCTTACTAGAAGGAAAGGACATATGGGTGAAAGCACAGGCACATGAAGGACATTTTCCAGGATGCCACAGATAAATATAGGTTTCCCTTACTTTATGTGGTGGATGTGTTCCTGAAAAACTGCATAACTCAAATTCACATAAGGGGAGCCCATTTTACAAGGTAACAAATACGGATATGTTCCAAGACCTCAAGTGCATTGGCAGCAGGTAAGTCTGCTGGGGCTGGGGCAGTGCTGGGTTCTTCCCAGCGTGATCCTGAAGAGAGGAGCTAGAAAAGAGTTAAAGCATCACACTAGCATTGGTAGTCTACTTTAGCTTCTGATTATTTTAGATGCTGCCATGCATTTACCAAATATTATCATTCTTCTCATTCCACCACCACCTGCCTCAAGCACAGTGCAGCCCAACGCCCCTGCCACGAAGAGCCCAGCCCCAGGGGTTGGGCTGAGTAGTGCCTCAATCTGATACCCCACTGGTGGTTAGGAAGGGAGTGTGGCTGGGCTGGGGCTGGGGCTGGGGCTGGAGCAGAGGCAGAAGCAGGCACTGCACTGCGGGGTGGGGTGTGGGGCAGGAAGTGCAGCTCCTGCTGCTCCAGGCTGCCACTGTAGGCTGGGGCCGAGGGCCATGCCGAGCTCTTCCCAGCAGGGTGTTTGGGTGATGCTGCATTCAGGGTGGGAGATGGCAGTGCTAGGAGGGTTGTTGGGAGGCCTATGGCAAATTTTGGGGTAGCTGCAACCCACCCCCAAAAGGCCCCCTCCCAGAGCCACCACCACCTGCCCCGAGCCCAGTGTGGCCCAACCCCCTCACTGGGAAGAAACCCCATCCTGTGCCCTCCCCTTGCTGTACAGTGTTTTCCTGTGCTCCAGTCCCACTCCCTCTCTCACCACTGGGGGGTGCAAATCGAGGCCCACTCACCCCAGCCCCTGCTCCCGCCTGTGTCCCACTCCCTCCCTCACTGCTGGGGCCTCCATCTGCCCCCACCCCAAGCCCTTGGCTCTTTCCCCACCCTGCACAGGCTTACCTTTTGCTGATCACATAAGAGTTAATTTACCTTGCATATAACGAATTTGGGGCATAAAAAGGGTCATTGCATAAGAGCAAATTCACATATACAGAACCCACATAAAGTGAGGGAAACCTGTATATCAATTCCATCTTCAGTTATTTTGGGGAATAACACACTTTTTTTCATTTGTGGTCTCCTACAGTTCATCTTTCTATCATAGATGAGATTGAATTAGTTTGGATTAAGACCCCTGAAGTAGCTAGTGAAATGGAAAGCAAAGTTCATTCCCAAGAAGGCATATGAATGCTCTGGGGGTGCTGTTACTTTGTTCAGTAGTGGTTAGGAGATTCCAGAATCTACATATGTGTTTTCTCTTTTGAAATCATGATTGTAAATGTTTTCTAATTTTATTTCTCTTGAAATGGTAGGGAAGGGATGGAAGGAGGAACTGGGGAAGTGGTGGCTCTTTCTTATGCAAAAATTTGCCTTCCATTCAGATACTGCTCTATTTTGCACCAGAAATGTACTCTCTTTCAATGTGGTTCTGTTTCTTCTTTCGACAGCGGCTGAGCTCCCAACACCTCAGGCACTCTTGCTACGCCTTTTAGTAAGTGATTGGACCTGTGATTCACTTCTTTGGTGTAGGATGCTTGCACCTAATTGAATACTATATCATAAGACATTTAAAATGTGTTGTCTGTGAAATCACAGTGTGCTGTGCTTAGGCCAACTGGGGTTTTCTTATATCATACTTGATGGTCTTATCTCTCAAACCTGCCATTCAGATTTTTGCATGCTCTTGTGGGACTGTTCAAATATATAGCCGTTTAAGACAAAGCTGATCTCCAGTAGTCAATCTGAAAAGGAGTGTCCAGGGCAGTGGTCTGAAGCACTGCCATTGGGAAAGGGGTGTAAAAATAGCTGGTATCACAGCATGGTAGCCATCCCTGGCCCACGCACTCCCATTGCCCAAGTTACAAAGCTGCCATGTTACATCTGGTCTCCCATGAAGTCCTCATGAAAAATTTGGGAAAATGAGGCCTTGACTACTTTACCGTTCAGTGGCTACGTTACTGGATCTGTGGTAGGACCCAGAGAGTATTGATTGATGGAAATGAATCATCATGGCAGAGGGTGATCAGTGGTGTCCCTCAGGGTACAGTACTCAGACAAGTGCTTTTCAACATGTCCATCAATGATTTGGATTCAGGTATTAAAAGTGAGCTAGCAAAGTTCATGGATGACACCAAACTAGAGGGGAGTGTGGTCACACTTGGAAACAGGCTGGCAATACAGGCTGATCTTTCATAGATTCATAGATGTTAGGGTTGAAAGGGACCTCAGTAGACCATTGAGTTCGACCCCTGTCCTGGGTAGGCTCACGAGGTGGGGGGACCTCAATCTGATGTAATTTAATATGGAGAAATGTAAAGTGCTCTATCTGGGGAGATGTAATCCACAACACACGTACAGGCTCAGTAGTGCTGTGCTTGCTAGAACCACATCTGAATGAAACCTGAGTGTTATGATAAAGAATGTGAACAAAATGAACATGAGCCAACAATGCAATGCCATACTGGCAGAGAGAATCAAACGCTGTCATGCATCTACCGAGGCATCTCAAGCAAGCCTAAGAATGTCATCCTCTCTCTACTCGGCCTTGATGACACCACAGCTGGATTTCCATGTCTAGTTCTGGGTGCTGCACTTAAGGAAGGAGGTGAAGAAGCTCAAGAGAGTCAAAGGACAGCCACGTGCATGATTAGAGGTCTAGAGAGCAGGTTATATGAGGAGAGGCTGAAGGACTTGGTACTGTTCAGCCAGGAGAAGAGAAGACTCAGAGGGAACTTGATGGCAACCTATAAGTATATCAAGGGTGTATATCAGGGCCTGGGGGAGCATCTGTTCACCAAGGCTCCCCCAGGGGAGGACAAAAAATAATAGGCACAAGCTGACTGAGGATTGCTTCAAGCTAGACAAAGGGAAAATTTTCTTTATGAGTTGAATATTGAGGGTTTGGAACAGGCTTCCCCCAGAGGTGGTACAGTCACACATCCTGATGATCTTCAAACAGCATCTTAACACCTATCTTGCTGGGATCATCTGATCCCAGAAGTCTTTCCTGCCCAAATGCAGGGGAACTGGACCCAATGTATGTAAGGTCCCTTCCAGCTCCTCTGCTGGTCCCCATCCATACACAAGTGATATTTTAAGAAACAATGTGTAGCATTAGAACTGAATCTCCTAACTTTCCTTTCATTATTAGTGCCTTAAATTTAACTCTGTCTCTTCATTTACCAGGTAATTTCATTGTATCCCTACAAGGGTGGGGATTCTGGGATTATTGCCCTCCAACTGCTTCATGCCCTCCACCCTATCAACTCTCTTCACCCTGTGATGCACTCAGTTTTGGGGCAGCTGTGGACAGAGCAAATTCCTGAGCTCATCAAATATCTGAAAGGTAGGGAAGCAGAACATTAAACAGCGAGTGTGAGTGATCAGTCCTTCCCACTTACGAATAGCAAACAGTTCAGTTGCATCACCCCACAGAAGTGATAGGAATATGTGTTGGGAAACATTTTGTAGACCTATATGATCTTGCTTCTGCAGAAGTCATTTGAAGTTTTTATTTTCAATGAGGAAAGAATCATACTCATGGTCTTCTCTTAATGTGTCTAGCTGAGTATTGGAGGTTGAAGTCTCACATTAGTGAATAAATACACAAAGTGTGTCTTTTTCTTGCATACCCAGCTTGATGGGGTTTAATTGCAAACATGCTTTTCTTTCTCTCTTTTGGGAGGGGAGGAAGGGAAGGGGGGAGAAGGAGGGAGAGAAAGGAGGGGGAAAGAGAGAGGGAGACAAAAAGAGTCACCCTGTGGGTTAGGGACCAAGGGTGTGGGTCACAGCAAGCTGATTGTTATGCTAATGGGTTCCAGTGTGAAAAAGTTTGAAAACCACTGCTCTGTTGAACCCAAGGACATGTTTGACAAAAGAATAATTTTCAGAAAGGTGTTCAGCTCAATTAAAGAGTTCAAGAGATGGCAAATCCAGCTCTTACCTTTGTAATTCTTTCAGTGGTTACGTGGTTTGATCATATTTCATATTGACATGTTGATAATCAAGCAAAAGCATCCATCCTATCTGGTACAACTCACTTTTCACTGACATTCTAGGTTTCCATTGTGTTTTGCTGACTCAGTCTGAACAACATTTATACCATTTTTGCTGACCAGCTACATTTCTGTCCCTTCTAGCACATACTAAGGAAACTCTGGAAGAGAAGACATGGAAGGGCAAGCTGCTTATGGTAAAAGTCAGCCCTCTTTCTAACATCCATCTTCTTTATCCCATCAGCAGCATCTCTGTTGTGTTCTATTCACACTAAGCAAAGAATCATTGCTGTTTCTCCTATTATATGATATAATCAGTTGCTTTGCATATCCTCCCCAAATATATCTACACAGCAACAGAACAATACCAGTGTTTCCAATCATGGCATGCATTACAACAATGGGGGCCAGCTTTTTTGGCAGATATGCCACAAATTAGCCCTGCACCCTCCCCAAGTGCCCCTCTGATCCCCTTCCACTGTACAATCTGCTACTCTGCTTTCTCCTTCCTGCCCTATGCTCCCTACCCAGTCTGTTGCTCTGCTTTCTGCTTCTTATCCTGTCTGCCATTGCACTGTTTGTCCCCTTTCTGTTCTGCTGTGTGCCACTTATGGTATGCATGCTGCAACTTGGCCACCCCTGCCTTACAACTATGACTCTAGCAGGACATTCTGGGGTTCTTGAAGATCCACCTTCTTCCTTCCACTCTGGAGTGGAAGTAACATGCATTAGGTTTATACTCGGTGCAACGCGTGTCTGTCAGTTACTAACATGGCTATGTTGGCTGGTCCATTATGGGCATAAGGTCAGGTCTGCATTCTGTTTTATGCTTACATACACTTATCTCTGAAGTATCTGCCATAGCTGCGGTCAGAGAATGGATACTAGAGGAAGTGAGTCATCTTGTAGTTTCTATCTCAAAGTCCTAGACTATTTTGAAAATAGAGGGCAGCAATAAGTTTGAGAACTATAAATATTTGTAACAGATTCTTTCTCCTACCCTCCAACAGCTTTTAGAAGTGTCAGTGGAATCCATTATGGATGATGCATGGTCCCGTGAGCTTGTAGATGAGATCCTTGTAAAAAGCAAAAGCTACTCTCTGGGGCCCCAAGATAAAGTAAGTTCTCTATTTATTGAGTGTATAAGAGTGAAACAGTAAGTGCAGTCTTCCAGAGTTCTTAATGTTTCTGGGGAAATGAAAGAATGCTAGATAGCCTAAATGGTAAGGTTGGTGTTTAAGAAATACAAGTTAGAGTTCTTTTGCTTTATTTTGTATTAGAATTTGTAAATTCCTATTTGACTTCTGTTGACTTTAGTCGTATGTTTAAATCAAGCAGATACTTAAGCACTTAGCCTTTTTCTCATTCTCTGCTTTTTTAAAATCTACTTCTGCCATAACCGTTGCATAATGACCCACTAAAAATCTCTATAAAATATTGTATGCTGCATAAAATGCTAATAATTTACCATTTATGGTCTATGCTGGTTGGGAAAATCTGCTTTTCAAGAGCAGTATTCGCCTCCCACTGTCTTCTTGCCTACATTTCTCCAACTCTGGATCCAGATCCTCTGATAGTATTAGACAGCATATTCCCAGAATAGTCACTGGAAGTGCTGAATGCTTGACAGCTCATAAAAACCAGGGCCCTGATTTTCCTGCTTATGTATGGAATTATGGGCCTGCTTTGAAACATGCACTAAAATCTCAGCTTCAGTAAATAGATGATGATAGCGATGTGGAAAAGCTACATTCCAAATACTATTTGTGATGATGGCCAGGTGCAATCTTCAAAGCAGTAATATTTCACTGTTATATACATGAAGAGAATCAAAATTTTCATTTTGCAGAGTTGTAATGTACCATAATACTGTCCATCAGATAGTAAAGAAATCAGTCAGATAGTATCTAGCCCTTATTACCTCTGCCATAAACTACCATTCCTTACTGTCAACCAAATGGTGACCATAATGGTGCAATTTTTTTGAAAACACATAAGGTATTTTCTTGAATCTGAATTATTTTTCCCAAATATCAGCCTATCAGTATAAGCGAGGAACAGGGCCGTCAGCATCAATAGAAAACAGTTTGGAGGAAGTAATTTTTGTTCCATCAAGACAGGACAGTGCAAACTATGATCTTCAAAACTACTAACAGGAATGACATTTGTTCTAGTGTATTTAATGAGAGTGTCATTTTTTTGTAGTATTTCCCATATAAATTTTATGGGACAGTATTACGGGTATCCAGAAGCAAAGAGTTTGTGAGGGAATATCTCATCATCATTCTGCAAACTTCTCATCAAGAAGAAGCTGAGAGAGAGGTGAGGATAGCTGATGGGTTAGGCAATGAATCTTTGTGGGGAAGGAAGGGAGCAAGAAGAGTTTCCAAACACTGAAAAGGAGGACTGCAAATTATTGTGGAGCCCTCAAATACCTCTGCAAGCATCGAAATGGGAGAAATTGACTAATTATAGGATCAAGGAGGGAGAAGAGAAAGGTATAAAGTAGCTATCAAAGATCTCCCATTAAACTGGAGGAAGAAGGAGGGTAATGATGGAAAGCCATGCCTCCTTGCCTGAAAGGGGAATGAAAAGGAAGGACTGTGAAGGTCTTCACAGTTTGAGAAGGGAAGTGAGGGAGCCAGGGTAAGGACTGCAGGTGAGGATCATGGAAAAAGAAATAGTTCTATGCTGAGGCATGACTCTGTGTTTTAGGGGATTGCTTCTGCCATCAGTCTCACAGCTACTCACCACCTCAATGACACCTTAGTGGTGCTGCAGGAATTCAGTAACCAGCTGATCCCAGAGGAAGGTTCACTCAGTGAGGTACAGCTCGATTGCTGTGTTTTGTGAAACTGCTTCTCAGGCATAGCTTGCATGGCATGCTTTTCTATGTTTGCCACTTTTCAGTGACATTTCTGGGGTCAAGTATGCAGGCTTCATGGTACAAGGGAGAGTGAAGTCTTTTATCACTATGAGTTGCACTTGCAAAACAGGACATTGCACTGCCTGACGTGTGATCTGGGTTTGGAGTGAGGTATTCTAGTCGCAGTAAAACTTGGGAAACATGTGAGTCTATGAAACCCAGAACTGCATCAGCTCTGCTTTCTGAACACACTCTCTTCATAAGCTGTTTGGAGCAGGAAAGAAAAAAAGATGCAAGGCACAGGGTGTTAGAGTTAAGGCTATTGGGGGAACCTGAATTCCCTGACTGCAAGATTAAAATCTCAACCTCTGGGTCTCATTGATACAAATTGTGGACCCTATCCTCAAGTCTTTCTCCTGAAACTATTCATATGAGCAATCTCCCTGGAATTATGGGGCAGGAACAAGGAATTATGGAGCCGGATCATATCAAATGCCATAAGTGAGAAATGTTGCCATATTTCAGTGGCTTTGGAAGAAGCCACTTGAGTATGCCAGTATCACAGCCTCTACCAGGAGAGGATGCTGCTTAGCTCTGAACCTGTTCTGATATTTAAACTCCTCTCTTCTCAGGGATGGTGGGGGAGGCATTCATAAGTGGATGTTTCCTTTCCAAGTATTTATCTCCAGTGAATTCCTCCCACATGAGTCTTTAAACCAAAATTACATGTCTTTCCAAAAGTCTGGCTTAGATTCCCTCTAGTTTTGCTCACAAGTTACAGGGCTCAGTAATATTCTCTGTTAGGAAGGAAGAATGAGTCTTCCTCCACTGCCATAATCACAGGGTGAAATTCTATAGCCTGTGCCATGGGTGCTCAATCTCTGCCCTGTGGGCTAAATACAGCCTGTAGAGCCATTGCATCTGGCTCACGAGGCTCCCCACAAGCCACCCTCCACCCTCTAAGTTCCCAAATCCTCTCCCCCAGCATAGCCATATCGGGGCCAAGCCTTGCCCCTCCCCTCGGTAGCACTGGATTGGGGCTGGGTCATGGCCCTGTCATCCCCATGGCCCAGGCTGCTCCCCTACCATCCTCACCACCTCTTTGTGGCCAGATGGGGCCCTGCTGTGTCTGCCCCCAGCACCAGATCAGGGCCACTAGTCATATCCGGTCCATGGGCTGACCAGGCACTGCCCATCTAGCCCGCCAAGGAAAAAGGTTGAGTATCACTGGCCTAGGCTACTTGAGAAGTCAGATCAGATTATCATAATAATCCTTTGTGGCCCCTGACTCACGTGCTTCTCTACAGGTTCTCTCTCAGTCTATAGAAAGTTGTCTAAAACTTAAGGATTGCAGCAGTTCTGTGGTGAGGGAGGTATGAGATCATTCATGAGAGGAAGTGATCTCAAAGATGAGTCTGTATCTGTCTCTCTTTCTGTTACAGCAGAATGAATGGAGGAGGTCATTCAGCACACTCCATCTTTGCTATGACCAAGTGGCCATGAAAACAAAGGACAGTATCCTGCCCCTGGTGGACAACATTCTCTTCCAAATGTTACACCACTTCCGCTGCTGCACTGCCCCAGTCATGGTACTGTGTACAGGACTAATTGCTATGGGTTCTTTACTCATTCCTAAACTTCTGAGGTCCTAAGATTGTAACAATCTTGTCTGTACTAGAAATTTGACTCATGGGGCTTTAAACATCATTGTACTATGGCTTGAGTTGCCAGAATACTTGAATATTCTGAAAAGCGGACCTCCTGGGTCTGGCACCCCACAACTCACCTTCAAAATGTGGCTACAAAGCTTTCCATGCTGAATTCTGAAGGAAGACTTACTTCCATGTAATTCCCAGGGCAAGGATTTCTGCTTTGGTGCTAAGAAAACCAGTTCCAAGAAAAGATAAAATTACCTGCTCACTTCTTCAATGCCCATGACCATCCTTGCATGTCCATGGGTAGCTCTGAGATTAAAATGAGACTGACAGTAACTTTATCAGTTCAGTGGGTTTATGAAGTGATGTCCAAATATAGTGATCTTGTTGTTCTCCTTTTATGAGAGTTGGCATCAAGGAAAAGAGGGAATTTTGTGATTTTAGCTTTATGACAGTCTCAAGGCAGAAGGAGGTTTATGAGTTTTTTTGGATTAGAAGCTGCAGAAAAGTTTGTTAAATATCCCTTTTCATCTGATCAAAGGAATGAAGGGACTACATATTTTTACAACTATGAGATCAGACCAGTTGCACCCTGTTTATTTCTTATTTATTTTAAATTCTAAAACTTACCCATGATGTAGTTGGGGGTTTTCAGACTCTTATCCCAATGTCCAAAGTAGCTCTTTTCACCACAAAATGATTAATTACAGCCTTAATGGAATGTTCTATTTCCTATGAGAACTAAACTAAATGATAGTATGGACAGAATAAATATGTTTGAGCCTTTTTTCTACATTCCTGGTTTTCCTGCATCTAGAAAGGATCTTGGCTGTGACTGTCTTTTAATGTTAAATATCAGTAGGTTGTAAGGTTTCAGCACATAATAATTACTCCTTATCTACTGGCAGAAAAGGAGACCAGACATTGGCTATTAGGTGAGGTGTTTTTAAAATACAGGTGGTGGGAGCTGGATACAGGATACTGTATTTTGACATGACCCAGGAGGCCTTGCATAAACTAGGGTGTAAACGTGCAGTGCTAGATCACAATAACTTACTTAATCTAATCAGCACATTCTAAAACTGAAACCAAGACAAAGGCACAGTACTTTTGAATATGGAAAGCTGTAGCTAGTTGGAAGCTACTCATATCTAATATCTCACCTTTATATCCTAGTCTAGATAAGGTCTCAGCTGCTTTACTTCTCCCGGTATTGAGCTATCATTACTGCATTAAACTGTTATTTTCTTTGTTCCTGGGAGGGGTTTAGGACCTGAGTGTAAAGCTGAGCTTTCTGAAATCAATGGCTACATTCACAAGAACAGTGGGAGACATTGCCCACACAGCAAAAGAAACCCATGAGTTCTCACAGAAAGCAGTGATTGCAGCATTTATGATGGTGAGTAAAATTTGTAAAAGGACCAACTTCTGCTCTCATTTCTATTGGTACAAATCTTGGAGTAACCAAGCCAGGGTTGCTAACTGTCTGTAAACTTATGACTATTTCATAAATAACGAGGTTGAAAATGCCTGTCTGTAAATTCCATAAAGACACTGCACCATCCATAAATCAGGAAGCACAAACACCTCTGCAAAATCAGCTCCCTAATAGCATGAAACGTCTGAAACTCCCTGGTTGGAAAACAAGCTAGCTGCATTTTTAAAGCATAGCAGTACCACCTGACATCTGAGTAGGAGTGAAGTACCCTAAGGTAGCTCTTCTCAGGTCTTTATGGTGTTGGTTTTGCTCCTGATGCTGCCTCTGATCTGCCTATAACATGACTGGGTAGCAGGTAGGCAGACGATAGGTTTTCTTGGGGTGATCTGTGCTGGGATGAGGGGAATGGGGCTGGTGAGAGTAAGGCTGGGGGTGGCTGGGCAGATGGTGTGGTGTGGGATGCAGTTGGAGGTACAAGGGTTTGGGGGGAAGCAAGGGACCCTAGAGATGGGGGGCAGCACGGTATGGGGTGAAGTCAGTAGTACCAGGGTATGGGCATGAGTAGAGGCCCTCTGGGGTGGGTGCAGCACTGTGTGGGGTGCTGTCAAGGGTACCAGGATATGGGGGTGAGTAGGTGACGTCTGGGGTACAGCTGGGGATACCAGAGGCGTGGGTGAGTAGGAAACCCCTGGGAGGGCAGCATGCTGTGGGATTCAGTCAGGGATACAAGGGTATGGGGGAGAGTGGGGAACCCCTGAAGTGGGGGCAGCACAGTGTAAAATCATGGCTGCAGTCAAGTAGGGTTACCACCCCAAGAACCACTTGACATTTTGTTTTTACCAATAATCTCCAATTTTTTTTGTGGTTTGAACCCAGCCTTTGTCCAGGGTCTAACAGAAGGGTTACATGTACATTATATAAAACGTGTCAGCAAAAAAGGTTAGTCATCAGTAAATCTTTGCTGATTGTCAGTAAAAAAAATTGCCTTGGGTTGGCAACCCTGAACCTTGCTGGTTGAGGAGAAGGCTGGTTTGGAGGTTACAAAATTCAGGAACAAGAAAAGAATGCAATAGGCAGTTCAAAAAAAGAGCAGCCAGGGGTATCTATAGGGTCCCCAAGCCAGGGGCAGCATTATATTTAGGGGAATAAAGGGGCCTTCAAAAGGACTTACATTATTAATCCAAAAGCATTGTGACTTGTTAATTTCTTACCTGATGTTACATATGTCCTTGGGCTCATGACATAAATTGCAATATGATGGAACAAACCAGTTCTGTCTTTTTTAAATTTTTTTTAAGAAGGAGAAGGAGAGGAAGAAAGAAGTATGCAAATATGCATTTAAGCAAATATATTACTCAGCTAATTTCCTGCAATTTCACTAAGCCAATTAAAGATGGAACAATGAAATGATCAAATTAAGGGCACAATTAAAAATAATTTGATAGATTCAAATTAACAAATCTCCAAGATAATGTAAAAGATACTCATTTTGAATCATAATGTTAATAAAAGGAATATTTTTGGTGTCAATCTTAGGCTGAAGGAGTTGGCTTCTTTCCATCTAAGTCCCTACCCAATTAACTGGTGAAAGATGGAATAACCCACCATAAGACCTAAGGCCCAAATCAAAGCCCTTCTTTAGATGGGTAAATAGTATTCACGCTGCTAAAGTTAGCCACGTAAGCAGGGTTTTTAACCACTTATGTGGATGTGAGATGCTGTTCCACACAGGAAGTCATGTCAAGTCCATGTAAGTTACATGAAGGAGGTGGGCCTTCTCACTAATACATCAGTAGTTATGGAATTTGCCTAGGGAGAAGGGAGGCCTGGGTTGTCCCACTCTCCAGCAAAGAACTGTAATATCCAGGCTGTAGGTGAGGCAGGGTCAAGAGCACCTTTTTGAAGCTGGTCTAATGGGCAGCTAGGACAAAACATATGGGGCCAGAAGGAGAGGGAGCTGAAGGGAGCTTGGCTCAATGTGATGGGTAGTGCCCTGGAAGGAAGAGTGCCTTGGTTTCTACCCTGGCTTTTGCCCTGAGTGATGTTAGTATATATTTTGCATTTAATATTTATTGGATAAAATAAATAGAATGCAGCTAAATAACTTCAAACCTCCTGCAAGGAAAGCATGGGCTTACATTTACCTAATAGCAATTCTACCTAGCCCACGTTCTTATGGAACAATGTCAAAAACTTTATTAAAATCCAGATATACTATGTCCACTGGATTCTCCTTATTTGTTACTTTGTCAAAAAGGAAATCAGGTTGGTTTGGCATGATTTATTCTTAATACATCTGCCTTGGCTGCTAATATTCACACTAACTTCTATATACATACAAATTGATTATTTTATAATTTGCTCTGCTAACTTCCCAGGAGTTGAAGTTAGGCTGACTGAAGGGATACAGTTAGAAGGGGTACAGTTTAAAGTTCAAAGAAAAAACATTTTGTGAGCTTCTCTAGAAGGAACAAAAGTAATTAATATATATGGTTGTAAGACTAGATGAATGTTCTGCAATTTGTTCAAATAAGTTCCTAGAAATTGAAGGCAGTCTGACTAATCTATAATTCCCCAAGTCCTCCTGTTTCCCCTTTTTAAAAGATGGACACTATTTTAACCCTTCTTCAGTGCTTTGTGACCTTGCCTATTATCCATTACTTTGCAAAAATTATTTTCAGTGGCTCTAAGATGTCCTCAACTAGTTCTTTCATTATCCCAGATGGAATTCCAACAGGTCCTGCAGTCGTTAGCATACTGAAAGTCAGTGATGACAGTCTTGGTAGTTTTCATTTTGCTGTGGCAGTACTGCAGGTTGAAAAGCTGACCACCCATTTGCTACTCAGCCTCAATTCCAGAAGGAAGGTGGTCACAGATGAGAAACAAAATCACAGCAAGATAGATGGAAAAAAGAGTTGGGGTGATGACGCAGCCCTGCTTGACACCAATATAAATGGTAAATGGATCCTTCTCTCATCCATTGCAAAGGACTGTGCTGGTCATCCCATTATGGAGTAACCTGAGGACACTGATGAACTTCAGTGGACAACTAAACCTAACCAGCACCTTCCTTAAAGCTTCACAATTGATGGAAAGGTCAATAAATGTCATAAACAGCACCTGGTGGTGCTCTCTATACTTCTGGATCTGTTGTGAAACAAAAATCATGTCAGTGGTACCCCCAAGATCATCTAAAGCCACACTGGAATTCTGGAAGGACATCTTTAACAATGGGGAAGAGGCGATTCAGAAGGATGTAAGAATCTTCCCAACAGTGGAAATGAGGGCAATGTCATAGTAGTTCCCACACACTGACTTATCCCCTTTCTTTAAGATGGTCACAATGTTGGCATTCTTTAAGTAAGATGGAACTTCCTTACTAACCCATATTTTGATGAGTTGGTGAAATTTGTGCATTAGTGTTGTTTCAACAGCTTTGAAGACCTCTGTGGGGATGCTGCCTGGGTCTAGCACCATATTGTTTTTTGTCTGAGTTATAGCACAACAGACTTCCTTGAAGGTAGGGGATCAGCAATTGGTTCATAGTATCATAGTACTTAGGGTTGGAAGGGACCTAAACAGATCATCAGGTCCAACCCTCTGCCCTGGGCAGCAGTGGGTGCCAGGATCATATCATCCCAGCCAAATATCTGTCTAGCCTCCTCTTGAAGAACCTCAAGGTAGGAGAGAGTATCATCTCACTTGGGAGCCCATTCCAGAGCCTGGAAGCCCTAACTGTAAAGTAATGTCTCCTGATGTCCAGCCTGGACCTTCTCTCTAACAATTTGTGTCCATTATTCCTAGTAACCCTGGGTGGTGCCCGGGGGAACAGAGCCTCCCCCAATTCCTGCTTGTCCCCCATGGTGAGTTTGTAAGTGGCCACCAGATCCCCTCTCAGCCTTCTCTTGTGGAGGATGAATAGGTTCAGGCCCTTTAGCCTCTTTTCAGAGGGCCTGGCCTGCTGCCCCTTGACCATGCGAGTGGCCCTCCTCTGGACCCTCTCAATGCTAGCCACATCCCTCTTGAAGTCCAGCATCTGAACTGGATGCAGTACTCCAACTGCAGCCTGACCAATGCTGCATAGAGGGGAAGGATCACCTCCCTGGACCTGCTTGTGATGCGTCTGTAGATGCACAACAAGTTGCGGTTAGCCTTACTGACCGCTTCCTCACATTGTCAGCTCGTGTTCATCCTGGAGTCAACAATGATTCCAAGATCCCTTTCTGCCACTGTGTTGACAAGAAGGGTGTTCTCCAGCCTATAGATGTGTTGCTGGTTCCTTCTCCCTGGATGCAGTACCCTGCACTTGTCTATGTTGAATTCCATTCTATTCTCATCCTCCCACCTCTGTAACCTGTCTAGATCTAGCTGGATTCTGTCCCTCCCCTCCAGCGTGCCCATCTCACCCCACAATTTGCTGTTGCCAGTGAATTTGGACAGTGTGCATTCCACACCCACGTCCAGATCGCTGATAAAGATGTTGAACAGTACAGACCCCAGGACTGAGCCCTTGGGGACTACATTGCCCACATTCCTCTAGGTCGAAAATGACCCATCCACCACCACTCTCTGGGTGTGAAAATCTAGCCAATTTGCCCCCCATCTGACTGTGTAGGCAACAGTGCTGCAGTCACCAAGTTTTTTTAAGAGACTGTGGTGGGAAACTGCATCAAGGGCCTTCTTAAAGTCCAGGAAGATGACATCCACCCTGACACCTTCGTCCAGGGACTTTGTGACCTAATCATAAAAGGAAACCAGGCAGGACCTGCCCTCAATGAACCCGTGTTGGTTGCTCCTGAGCATTACCTCCCCTGATGGGCCCTTGGAGATGTGCTCCTTGATAATTTTTTCAAAGGTCTTCCCAAGGACTGAGGTAAGACTGACTGGCCTATAATTGCCGGGGTCGTCTTTTCTCCCCTTTGTGACAACTGAAATTATGTCTGTGTGATAAAAGTGCTTGATGAAGGCTCTATGAAGATTAGACTAAGTGTTTTACTTATTTGTTTAGATATTAAGCTATATGTTGTTGCTAAAAGCCTAATTAAAGTTTAAGATATAGTGAAGCCTTGTATCAAGTAAAGCCTAGTAAATTTAGCAAAGCCTTAAAGTAATAAAAACCTGTAGCATAGTTAAAATTACCTTATCAAAAGAATGCAAGCTTGTACTGCTATTAGTCAGTCTAAAGACAGTCAAAGTAAAAAAAATCTGAGTAGTTGTATGTTATCAGTACCATTCAAAAGCTTTAAATTGGCTATAATATCCAGAAATCATTCTGAAAGAAGATACAGCTCTATGAAAAAGATTAGTTAGCTGTTGCCTAGATCAGTGGGCCCATAGACCTCGAAGAGCCCAAGAACTGCATTCCAGGATTCTTCCCAGTACTTCTCAGACAGCGCTGATCAGGAACACCTAACTTCACTGACCTTTGTATAAAGAGAAACTTGCTGTGCATCAGGCATCAGAGAAGACTGCCGATAAGTTGCTGACATGAATTATTTTTGCCTGTCATTGTTTGTCTTGTTACTATGTGTAGTTATGTTTTTGTTTAGTCAATAAACCTTTCTTACCTTTCTACCCTCGACCATACTCTCAATCCTGAACCCTCCGCAAGCAGCTAAGACACCCTTCTTGTAAATTTGGTGGCCACACTGGCCCTTTTCCAGTCCTCTGGTATCTGGCCAGTGCCCCACAAGTGCTCGTAGAGCCATGCCAGGGCCCTGCTATAAACCCTGCTAATTCCCTCAGCACCCTCGGGTGAAGAGCATCTGGACCTACTGATTTAAACACATCCAGCCCCTCCAAAAGTTCCCTAACTGGGTCATCCCTGACCCTAGGCATGGCGGTGCTTCCTCTTGGTCTGTCTGCATTTTAGTGGGGGAGATGTCCCGGTTCCTGTTCAGGAATATGGAGGCAAAGAATTTGTTAAAGGGGTCAGCTTTTTCATTTCCCGCAATCACCAGATTGCCAAGCCTATCCTGTAGGGGCCTCACGATACCCAGTGCATTCTTCTTACTTCCTATATATTTGAAAAAGGACTTTTTATTATCCTTAGTTCTGGTCGCTAGCCCTAGCTCCATCTCTGCCTTGGCCTTCCTAACAGCCTCCCTGCAGTCCTGAGCAACGGAGGTATAATTCTCCTTGGTGATAGCCCCTTGCTTCCACTGTTTGTATGCCTCCTTTTTTGCCCTCAGGCATTCCTGGATGCCTTTACCAAGCCAGGAGGGTTTCTTAGCACTTCTGTCCCCCTTGGTGAGCATTGGGACTGGCTCTCTTTGAGCTCGGAGGATCGTCTCCTTGAGGAACAACCACCTGTGTTCGACTCTCATCTCATTGAAGCTCCAAGCAAGACCCCAATGCCTTTCCTACTAATATTCTTAGCTTACAAAAGTTGGCCCTTCTGAAGTCAAGGACTTCTACCTTGCTACTTGCTTTCATCACCCTGCACTGGATAGTATTCCAGCAGGCGATGATCACCGTCACCCAGGTGGTTGACTACCCACAGACCCCTCACCAGGTCATCGCCTGGGCAAGGACAAAGTCCAGCAAGGCATTTCCCCTGGTGAGACTATGCACCTCCTGGGTTAGGTGGAGGTCCTGTATCCCAGCTAGGAACCTATGTGAGTGGTCAGACCTGGCTGACTGCTCCTCCCAACAGATGTCTGAGTAGTTTAGGTCACCCATGACAACCACATCCATTGAATTTACAGCCTCCGTGAGCTGACCTGAGGATTCCAGGTCCAGCTCACCCCCGTGGTGAGGTGGTCTGTAGTAGACACCCATTATCAAGTCCCTTTCCCCACGCACCCCTTGCATTCTTACACAGAGTGCCTTATTTTGCCCTTTTTCTAACCCCATCCTGATCATTGTTCTTTGATGTATAGTGTTACAACACTACTCTTTTCCTGCTCTGTCTTACCTGTACAGCCTGTATCTGTTGATGTCTACTGCCCAGTCATGGGTAGAATCCCACCAGGTTTCCATGAGCCCCATTAGGTCTGGGTTTTTGCTAGCTAGCAGGAAGGTGAGGGATGAGTTTCTCCTGCTTATTCCCCATGCTTTGAGCATTTGTGTAGAGGCATTTGAGGCCTGCTGTAGGTGCCTGTCACCCTCTTGTTCCTAAGCCTGCCCTGGCCCCTGTCACTTACCTGGGTATTACCTGTGTGCATCATGTGGCTTAACGGCCAAGTGTCCTCATGTTCCTCTGCGTTCCCATCCCCTGGCGAACCTAGTTTAAACCTAGTTCTAGTACAGGTGTTGAGGGGTGGACTTGATGGTGGCAGCCGAGACCTCAGATTCATAGCTGAGTAAAGTCTTGAAGTGCTCTTGCTTGATGCCTACTTTTAGCAGCCCCTGGAGGAATAATGACTAACTGGATTCAGTTGCTTGGGTTTTCCCCTCCATGACAGTTTACCTTTATCCACATTAGTCTTGTCATTTGTTAACTGGATCTAGTGGTAGAAGGTTTTTTTATGCTCAGGATGCTTGCAGGGTGACCCTCCAGGCCTCACCAACAACTGGAGTCTTTCTTACCTTCTTCCTCTGACTGGCCTGTGCAAGAAAAGGAAGAGCATACGGCTACAGATGTTAATTGTATGAGAGAGCAAAAGTACTACTGTTTCCTTGCTGTGACCTTCAATTTTATTTCCTCACTTGCTGTGCTTTGGGGACCAGCCCTGTAGCTTTCTAGTTAGTTAGCTGGAACCTAGAGTTCTGGATAGTCAACGTGGTTTAGTCATCTTGCCATGGGCACTCTTTAGATGTTAAGTCATGGTGAAAAGTTTAGTCTTTGAACATCAATTTCTCCAGGTCAGTGTATTGCAACTGCTCATCAGATGTTCTTCCAGCAGCAGGAAAAATGAGATATCTGTGGAGTCATGCAAGGAAATTTTAGATGACAGTTTTCCTGTTGAAGTAATGGGGAGGAGACCCACAAACAACAAAAACTACCTCCACATCTTCATGACTACCACGACAGAGTTCTCTGAATTTCACAAATATTCTAGACAACAACCTGAGAACTCTTATGGCTTTTGACCAAAAAAAAAACAAACAAAGCTGCTTTCACATTTTATCAGAATAAATTCTGAGGCCCAAATCTGAACTGGCCTCAAGACAAAATAGCTGGAAGAGCAGGAGAAGCAGGTGAGGAAAGAGCACTTACCTCCAGCCAGAACTTCAGATATTCCCTTCCTATGTCTCATCCTCTGACTACAGCTACATTCATCCTCCTCCGTCCCCCCACCCCACCTGTCTCTCACCTACTGACCACCTCAATTTACATTTTAACTGACAGGCTTTTTTGCGTATGTACTGGCCGCTAGCTGATTTTCCACTCCATCCAGGAAGAGCACAGACCATCTGCAGATGCTTCCTCAGCCTGATGAAGGGTGCTCATGCCCAAAAGCTTGATAAGAAGAATTTTTCCAACTATTTAAGTTTGTCTATAGAAGATATCAGATTTACCCAAAGAACCATGTCTGCCTATGTCCTCAGTCCAGCATGGCTACAAAATACACCCCTGAAATATTCCCTTCTGCTCTTCCATTTCCTCTCATGCCTGCTTCATGCCTCACAGGTTTGTGGGGTTGGGCATTTTTCCCAAGGCTGAGGAATTCCATCAGGAACTAAGAAGAAAACACAATCTTTGGACTGACGAGGCTAAGCCCAGGGTCAGCTCTTCTTTCTCAGATACTTTCCTTCTGAGTTGTGTAGACCAGGAGAGAGAAACAGGTATAAACTGAATGCTCTGTTTGCTTGGAGTCTGGACCCTTTATAACTGAATGGTCTCAGCCTGTCAAGACTAGCCTTGCCTGGCTGTCACAAGTCACTCAGCTTTGCCCTGATTTATCATCAACCCCATCTAAAGCAAGCCCCTCCCCAGAGACTTCCTTTCAGCCTCTGGCAGTGTGATACAGGTCAAGTGACAACAATTTCCTTTCAGTCATTTACTTGTTTCAGTATTTTCAAGGTGCCTTTATTTGTCTTTAGCTCTCTTAACTGCCTATGTGTTTGCCATTGTAATACTGGCTTAATCAGGTTAAGGAGAATGAGAAATAAGAAGGCTTGATTGAATTTCTTTCTTTTGAAAAGTCCTTTAATAATTGTCTTAGAAGATCTTCTTCTAGTTGGGATTGGATACCCTGCTGTGCTCTCTGGAATTGGTAGTGATTGATGTTGCAGGATTATGGGTCCTTTGTAAAGTGTTAGACTAAGGATGGAGTTTCATTAGACTTACCATACATCCAGGTTTTCCCAGACATCCTCTTTTTTGGACCCCTGTGCTGTGTCCAAGTGAGTTTTTAAAATAAGAGCTGTCTGGGTTTTCTGTTCTCCCGGGCCAGCTGCTTGGGTTTGGGAGCAGCAGGCAAGGTGATTGGCTGTCAGGGGAGGTCATGTGCTCCCCGCGTGGGATCTAGCAAACCAGGTAGCGAGCAAGAGAGAGAGTGTGTGTGCATGCGTGTATGCACAATGCACTAGCTGCTTGGGCAACAGGGCTGAGGGGGGGCAGAAGGCTGTGGGTCAGGAGTGAGGGGCATTGCAGGGCTGAGATGGGTGCAGGGGGCTACATTTCAGGAGTGAGGAGCACAGGGGCTGGGATGGATGACTGTGGGTTAAGTGTGCAGGGCACTGGCAGTGCCAGAGGCCTGTGGATTGGAAGTGAAGGGCACCAGCAAGGGGTGGGGGGCAGGATACTGCTGTTTGGGAGTGAGAGGCACTGGCAGGGCTGGGGTCAGTAGGTCCAGAGTGAGGGGCAGCAGCAGGGCTGAGGGTGTGTGGCTTGTCAGTGAGGGGCAACAGAATGGACAGGGGCAGGGCACTGGCATGTTGCTGCTCCCTTCTCCCCTCCATAGTCTCCCTGCATCTCTCCCCATCCCCCTGGTGACAGGTGTCCTCTTTTTTGGGCCTGGAAATATAGTAACCCTAGAGTGGCTGTCCTAGTGTTCATTGTCACTCCTCTGTCTCCTCCATGTTTTGTAGAAGCTGATTGAAGAAGAGTCTGTGCAGTTGCTGTCTACCCCTGTGCGCCAGCAGGCTATGATTGTGGTCACTAACCTGAGGTACTATGGAAGTTCAGCATTCACATTTCATCCCCATATCACAGGTCAATACTATAGCAAGCAGATGGGTTCCTGAAGGTTGGAGTTTGCCAATCCTCATTTTGAAGGCAATATGAATATTTACTGGGTTTTTTACTTAACCATTTTGCTTTATCCTGCAGTCAGTGAGGTTGAATCCAAGTACTCAATAAACTTATGAGTTTCTCTGTGGGGAACTCACCTTGACAGATTTTTTTAAACATTAAAATACACTGTAGTACTTTAGATTTTCCCATGAGTTTGTTTTAAAGTTTTGGTCATTTCTGCAATAGGTACTGTGGGGTAGGTGGCTAACAGTGCCTGATGGACCATGTTGAGAAGTCAGTAAAAGAGAACACACTGGAGATACTGCAATTATTCAGATTCTACTCTTGTTTTCTTAGATATAAAGATCAACATATGGATTTCAAAGGACAAACTACTATTACAGCTACAGTATGAGCCAAATTGTACTCGGCACCTTTGAAGCTGTGCAAAAATCTCATCCCTTAGCATTCCCCTGCAAAAGCACCAGCCAAAATTACAATAAACCCTTTTTTAACACTTAAATCTTCTGGAGTATGAATTGCCTCCAAGAAGGCAAGAAAGAGGTGCAGGCAGAATCCTAATCTGAAAGCAATGTGGAGCAATAGCTTTGCTCCGTGTGCTTTGGGCAGAATATACTATTTTCCAGCTACTATCAATTGATTGGATATCCTTCAGGCTGCTCTAATATTTTCTGTGTCCAAGGCCAGGCAGAAAATAAAAAAGATAACCACCTTCTGCAGAGCAGGCACTTGACATGATAAAGCAGTGATTCTCAACTAGGGTGCCATGGCCCTCTTTGAAGGGGGTCTTGAGATGTGAAGAGATAGCAAAGTATAAGGAGATAAGCAGATAACCTAAGCAGATAAGTGCAGGCTCAGTCTTGTCTCTGCCTAGATGATTCTCCACCTCTGCTACTCAGCCCCTTTGTAAGGAAGTAGGCGCTGTAATAAAGTAGTTTTGAAATTGGGTGTCACTGAGTTCATAAAAGTTGTGGAATCAAATGGGTGCCTTGAGTCCAAAAAGTGTGAGAACCACTGCAATAGTCTTAACCAAAGTTTGATATTGGTGAAACAAATTGTTTTTGTAACACAGTTGGATAGAATCCTTGCTAATCCATGCCTCTGGGTGCAAAGTAGTCATTCGTAAAATGTCTGAAGAAAGTGTCACAACCATTTGAATAGTAATTAATCGCCTGGCATTTTAATGTGCTGCTGGATTATATGGTGTACAGCATGTGCTGCATTAATTTAGCTGCCATTCTGCTAAGTGTTAATACATTGAGCTTATAATATATTTCACTTTTTGACAGGGCTATTGAAATATGTTGATTACAAATAAAATTTTGTTAAAAATGCAATGATCAGTTTGGCAGAGGAAAGTGGTTTCAAAGCATTTTAAATAGGTGTACTTTCGAGAACTAAAAAAACGACAACTCAGTGCATATTTAAGAAAGGATTTTAAGCATTAGCTTAAAGTATTTAACATCTACTAGTAGTGGTCCAAGAAAATTTTATGCTTATATAATCTGAACATTTAAAACCTCTATTTTGGCAGCCAGAGAATGATGTAATTATGGACACTTGCATAAGCTTGACATTTTCCATGTAGTTTAGGGCAGTGGTACATACTGTAAAACATGCACAATGTAGAATGACAAACAGACTCATAACCACTATATGCTATACTGTACAAAATCAGACCAGCAAGCTAGATGAATATTCAGCATTCATCGATTCATGGATATTTGGGTTGGAAGGGACCTCAGTAGATCATTGATTCCAACCCCCTGCCCCTGCGTAGGAAAGAGTGCTGGGGTTAGATGCCCCAGCCAGGTGCATGTCTAGCCTCTCTTAAAGACCCACAAGCTAGGGGAGAGCATCACCTTCCTTGGAAGCCCATTCCAGATTCTGGCAACTCTTAGTGTAAGAAGTTCTTCCTGATGTCTAACCTAAATCTGCTCTCTGTCACTTTGCGGCTGTTGTTCCTAGTTACTCCAAGGGGTGTTCACTAGAGGGTGCTGCCATAATTTCTGAATCATGCAATAGAAGCATTAGGAGTTACAAAAAAATGTATGTTTTAAATGCCAGTAAGGGTTCCAGAATACAACATTAGATGTCCTAATTTATACCAGGAACTCTATATATAATAATTATTCTTGAAAATTAGAGTTAAGTTCCTTGTGTTCTTTATCAGGTTCTTTATCTTCCTGATTATTTCAGACAACGTGGATTACCACCTATGTCTTAAGTATGTGTTTATGCACTTCAACTTGAGAAAGTGAACATAATAAAATTTTCCTGTTTTTGAGCCCTGAATTTATTCAAATGAGTTTTAAATTAATTTTATTAAAATGGGTTTTGCTTTGTGATGTTAGAAAAATTGTGTCCTAGAAAGCAAACACACTTTGTTCTGCTGTTTTCTACAATTAGTGCTCACACCCTTTTAAGGTAGGTGGTGTTTAAATAATAAGTAATGCTGGGCATGTCTTCACATTTATTAATGAGCCATAGTTACTGCACATTAAGTTTAGTAGCTGTAATAACAGGTATTAACTCAGTGCACATGAACCGGAACTAGTGCGCGGTAGCACCGGTGCATGCCTTTTTAGTTTTGCTAATGTGCAGTAGGCTAATTCTACTGCATATCAGTGCAATAGCTTGGCTTTTGCCACAATGCGCTAATGCATGGTAGAATTAGTGTACTGTGCATTTAGCATCTCGTGCAGACATGCCCACAGTCATGTTATCCTGGCTTCAAGACATTATTATGATTGTCATTAAAAGAGCTTCTATCTCTAATCAGAAAACTGAAGCCACCACTGAAGCCTGAGATAAAAATACTTCTAGTCCGGACATGCTACAAAAGTGTCTTTTCCCTGCCTCCAGTAGAAAACATGTTAGGAGAAGTATGTGATAGCACCGAGTATCAACACTCTGAGGTAATTTGTCCTTTAAAAAAAAAAGGCCTGTCTTTAATTCACTAATCTCCGTGGAAATAGGCATGTACTGAGTTTGATAAGAGTGGTTTATTCTGGGATTGAGAGGAACTGTATGGAGGATGCTCATGCTTTTGATCCTCAGGTTACAAGTTGTATGGCACCACAGTTTCTCAGAAGCAGGAGCTGTCTACCAAATCATGACCCTGAGGACTAAACAGACTAACTAGACAACTCAAGTGGCTTAATTCAGATGATGTGAAATGAACATAAGAGAAGACAGTTTTATGTAATAGAAAGCATAGGACAGGGTATGTGATCCTCAGCCAATACATATACACTAAGCCAGTGCGAAGCAGTTAGTGTACACTTTGGATTCAGAGGACAATGATTCGATTGGGAGATTTGAATTACTGTCCTGAACCAATTTGGCCACTGCCGAATTGGCTTAGTCTCCAAATCAGCCCCATCCCCCACCTGCTCTCACTGGCTGCCCTGCCCACACTCCCAGCTCCTGGTTCTTTAAAAAAAGAAAAAGAAGAAGCAGCTCCCACTCACTGGCTGCTGCCAGGCCGGGAGGTCGATCCCCACTGCCCCACACTGCCCCATGCCACGTTGGGGGGGGCTCTGCCATTAACCCCCTGACTGCTACCTGCTTTGCCAACCCCAACATGGCTGCCCTTCCCACCCCAGCTGCCAACTCTTTAAAAAAAAAAAAGTCCTAACACATTGACTCCTGCCCAGCAGGGGGGACACCCCCCACAGTCCCCCACTGCCCTGCACTGTGTTGGGGGCTCTGCCATGAGCCCCCATATGCCCTGAGGCTACTACAGCAGCTGGTGAATGGGGGCTTTTTTTTAAAGAGCCAGGAGCTGGGGTAGGTGGGGCAGCCATGGGGGTGGCGGAGCTGGGAGAGCAGATGGGGGCTAAGGGGCTCATGGCAGAGCCCCTCATGCAGCAGGGGGCAGTGGGGATTGCCCCCCTGCCTGGCAGCAGCCAGTGAGTAGGGGCTTATCTTTTAAAGAGCCAGGAGCTGGGGCCAGGCAGGGGCAGGGCCTGGGACTGCGGGCAGGGATTGGGGGCACTCAGGGGACCTGGGGGAGCAGGCAGGGGATAGGGTCTGGCAGGGGTCCCCCCATGGTCCCCTCCTCACTTCTCCAGCCCCCTCTCCCCTGCCCCCTCCTACCAGCACAGTCTGTGTCCAGCTCCCTGCAGCAGCAAGCGGGGACTGCCCAGATTGCTAAAGCTCTCTGAATCTTTTCTGAATCAATTCGGACCTTTTAAATGGTCTCCTGATTTGATTTGGATTCAGAGATTTGGCCACCAAATCAGGCCAAATCTCCTTCAAATCAGATCAGCACCTGAAGCTTCACACGGCCGTAATATACACCTGGAACTATGTGTGGAGGGTGTATCTGCTCTGCACAGACTTAAGTTACTTCACCACTAATTAGGGTTTTTTCATGGCTAGGTACAGACATTCAAAAAGCCTAAGGCAGACTCAGTCAAACCTATATTGGTTTCTCTAAGGCTCTGTGTGGCCCAAGCCTTCCTTCTATGGAGAACTTGTCCCTGCTAACCCCCCACTCCCCACAACCTGCCTTTTGCTGTGTTGGCTTGGGTCTGTTACAGCCCAAAGCTGAGCACCCAGTGAGTGCTAGCATATCTCCCTGGGAGCGGGGTAGCAGGGAGTGGGTGGAAGGCACAAAGGCCCCTGGGATGCCAGCAGACAGTGACCCAGCAGGAATCAATAGGGGATCTGGTACAGAAATTCAATAGACTAGTCTAACCTAAATGAATTAAATCTGATTCCTCATCAGTCCAAGCCTCTCTCAGTCCAGGATCTTTCATTTTTAAACTAGTGTAAGTGCCCTGAACTGTTCTGTTGTGGGCGTAGACCAGTTTTTGGTCATTTACATCAGTTTATGTGTAATATCTGTATGTGAAAGAAAATGATGGAAGCTCACAGCTCCAAAGATATCTGGGCATTGGACTCTTTGACTGAGAAATGTTTTCACACCGTAACTAAAGAAGGTATTCCTTAACTCAGGAAGCTATATGGAGAAAAATAATATTGCCATACAGCTGATATCATTTAATTCCCTAAATTCTGATATGTGTCTTCTTTTGAGGTTTGGTTTTTTGTCAGGGCCACAGCTCAATGTTTATGTTGCAGTTTTCATGTTAAACATGTGCTGTATATCAGGTCTCTGTTGAAAACAGCAAACTTACTTTGCACCCGCTTCTTATCTGAAGTTTAAGTCATGTTTCTAGAAAGTAAGAGTACATTAATATACCTGAGTGTGAGAAATTGTTCTTCCTATTTATGAGATTCACAAAGCTTTTCCTTTCCAGTGTTTCGGGTATTTATCTTAGCCCTTTTTTCAATATATCTGAGCAATTCACAGGCTTTCATGTATTTATCAGCATTCCTGTAGTGCAATTGGCCCTGTTTTACAGATGAGGATTTGAGGCACACAGAGATAAAGATTTACATCTACACTGAAATGCCTGACTTTAGGGTTCCCAGCCAACCAGCTATAGTATAAACCTGTATGCTTAACCCCCAGGCAGCAATGTTACAGTTCCCTATTCTTGACTTCTGGTTCTTCTGCTTCTTCCATCCCCTCTTTACTGCCTGTGAGTAGAGACAAGCCTGAAGGAAATACAAGATGTTTGTAGACCACCTCCTAGAAGGGCTCTGCTTCACAAATCAGAACCACAAAGTGGACATCTTTGGTATGGCCTGTGAAGTAGGAAGGCCAGCTCAAGCAGTTTGAACTGGCTAAGATTGACTTCTGTGCAGATTGCATTGTAGGCGGTGACTCATGACACCACCTAAGAAGCCAAACCCTCGTAGTGAAATCAAACCCCTTGTAGTAACGCCTGAAGCC
>JAGPOW010003648.1:46132361-46183318 GCA_030014935.1 Caiman crocodilus
ATAAAAGGGAAATCAAAGCCTAGTGCGGGAAAAAGAAATTAGTTAGAGAGCGTTCGTTCTCGCCCTAGGAGTCTGTGGAAATTCAGGCTCTCAAGGTGCAACAACTTCAAGGTAGACTCTAAATATCCATATAGATTCTTCCTTAGTGATGTGTCCTTTCTCTCTAATGAAGGTGTTGAGGTGCCTATAGAATACCAATGTGTATGACACTGATTCTTGCACTATCTTTGCTTTTAGTCCTTGTACAAGGAAACTATCAGTGCCTTGAGAGGAATGCTGGAGGGTCTGGTATTAGAATATCCTGGTGATGTCCAGAAGATTTTGGAGGTAAGAAGTGGAGAGTACAAGACTGGAAAACAAATTTACAGCAAAGGGTTTGAATCTCATGGTTCCTCTATGCCCTCAAAGTTCAAGTCTAAATTAAGACATTCTGGGGTTCTAGGCATATCGCAAAGTGCTGACCCTTCCTCTAGCCCTATGGCTGTGCTCCTGTACTTTGGCCATGTCCTTGTTCATCAAAGCCCCAGTCTACCAGGGGACAATGATATGTCTACTCTCAGCATCAACAACAGTGCCATGCACTTGAGATGTAAAAATGCCATCTCAGGAATGATAGTAAAGAGGCTCCTAGGTCTTTACCTTCAGCAGCTCAGGAATGAGTGATCTGGATTCAACTGCACTCTTCTTCTGCCATGTAGAGACCTCTGCTGGATTTGTTTTGGCAGGATGGTTGTGTTATCTTAGTATTAACATCCCATGTGATGTAAAAGACAGTTCATACCTCTCAATGTTTCCTGCCGTCTGCAGGATGAGGCAGGTGCTTCTATTCTATTTATGCTCAGGCTACGTTTTCAAATAGCAATGGCTAGAAATTACTTTTTTAAAATGAAATCTGAGATTCTGCTGTTATCACATTTCTTCTAGAACTGGGACCCTAGTCATGTCATCTTGATTCAATCTTCATTAAGCCTCACCATAGTCCCCATTGTCTGCGATTGTATATTAGAAGGGGCTTCATTTCATATAGAACTGCTTCTTCATGGCACTGAAAAAAGTCTAATCAGGAAAAACTGTCACCCAAGGGGCTGAATTTCAGCATCTCCCTAGACTAGTAAGGGAAGAGATGGGAATCCTGCATGTTATTACTCTTGTTTGGAAGGATAAAATCAAACTTCACTTTGGACCTGCCAAAACCAGATCTTATTATTTTAGGTTCAAGAGGAAGAGTATAAGTTGCCTTTGACACTGAAGATTGTTACACCTTCAGATGAATTGTTTGAGAATAGATTCTTTAAAAACACAGGAGACAGCACAGAGGCAAAAACCCCATAGTCTTTACTTATATAAAGAGGAGTATTCTGAATAATATTCCAGTCTTAAAAAGCAGCAAATACCTCTGTATCTGATCTAATATCAGACAAAAGTTAGTATAAATTAAAGTAGTTTCCTGGGTGGAGCACTTGCCTGAGCCTGAAGAGACCTGGGGTTCAAGACCTGATTCTACCTCTGGCCTATTGGGTGATCCTGGGCAAGTTGTTTTTTCTCCCTGGGCCTGAATTTTCCACTCTGTAAAATGGCAATAATGAGGCTGGCTTCCCATGTGAAATGCTGCATGCATTCTAAAGGTGAAAGGTGCTAGGTGAGAGAGATGCATTGCTGTTAGTGGCATTACCCTCATTTACACGCACTGAGGATTGTGCCCACTATATTTTCACTGGGGTTTATTTGGTGAACAGCGGTCTCCTTTGTTTTCCCCTTAGTACATTGAGCCCTGGCTATCCTCCAGAAAGGATCATGAGCGGGAGCGGGCGATGTGGTGCAGTGCCCGGCTCCTGAGGTGTGTCGCCAAGCTTCCTAATTTTGATGTGAGTAACTTTCATCTCTGCTGATCCAACTCCATAGATCCTGGCCCAGAAAAACAACCTACTACTTGCAAAAAAGCAAGCAAAATGTAGGAACTCATATTACATCCATTGGGGTTAATAGGAGTTTAGCCATTCATTCATTTCAACAGAGATCACATTTGTCTGACAAACAACCTTGAAATCTTTATTGGCATTAGCTGCCTAAATTTCTCCTTTGAAAAGTTATTCCCTTAAATCCCTTTCCCAGTGTGATGTCATTGCAAAGTCAATGCAAATAGCACAAGTTTTTCAAAGCTTCACTGGGCAAGAAAAACAATTCTTTCTTCCTGAAGTGTTGTGCTGACCCTTTGCATCTTGTGGTAATATTTACTTTACGACTGAATCCCTTACAAAATTGTCTGTTGCTGTGCACAATTTTTCACAATGTAGTCATATGCTGTAAGTAGGCTGAATGAATCCATAACTAAAGGGAGTTCTCTCTGATTATGAAAGCTTTGAGATAAAAGTAAAACTGTAAGTATCATTGAATTAAATAAAACAGTATAGTAATAGCAAATGCTTAAGAGGCAGAACATTTTTAGATGAGTTTCTACACACAACTTTAAAGGTGGCTTTAAATCTGCATTCATCTCTGTGAATCCACCAAAACACACTTTGCATTAAGAAGACATCTGGCGTGCTTATACACATACGTGGGGTGGGGACGTTTTAATTGCAGTGGTTCCCCAATAGCTGCTCTATTTAAAATGGCTCACTGTCACATGTATTAAGCCCCCAACATTTTAAAATGGCCATGGGGGCACTTTAAAGCACCCCTACAGCCATTTTAAAACACAGGGGGTTTAATGCATGTGACGGTGAGGCATAACTGGAACGTTCCAATAGACAGCCCTTCTCTAGTTTTCCAACCCAAAGCCTTACCTAATTTTGCACATGTACAAAAAATGCTGCAAAGTTGGGGTCTGAGCTTTCTCAGAATGTAAAGGGTGCTGGTCTTTGGCTGTAACCAATAATCTTTAAATACTTCCAAGCAGGGCTGTGTAAATAATTGATTTTTTGTTGTTGCTGTGTAGGCTAACATAAAATCAAAAGAATCTTATCAGGCAAAATTGAATCACAAAATTTAAAGTTTTTCATTCTTTTTGCTGAAATACAAAAAAAATAGTTTGTTTTGCTTGATATGAGGCCAGCTCCTATTCCACCTATCATTTTTGTCTTCTCATAGCTGTGTGACCCAGCATCTTGAAACAGGTTTCATATACCATTTTACCTTTTCTAGTGTACGCAAATTAACTCTTGGTCACATAGAACTGTACTAAGTATATAGAATTGTACTAAGGCACATTTTCTATTGTAGTCAATAAGAAGAATTTTCAAAACCAGCAGTCCTGGTGTAGCCTGGCTAATTCTCTTGTTCTATACAAGGTGTAGAAAAGGGACTTTAAACAGCCTTAGATGGACACCTGGAAACTCCTCTGGTGTGAACAAATTAATGAGGGGTGTAAGGCTCCTTGTATCAACCTGTAAACTACTCTCTCCGATTCCTACTGTGGACCTCAGCAGGGCTATCCAACTTCTGAATGGCAGGGGGCCACATGCCATGTGGACAGCTTGATATTCATGCTTTCTCTTCTTCCTCCCCATCTCCCTGCACAGAGCACCTTCCCTACCCAAAGACTCCAGATCTCCCTCCTTGTCTTCTGCAAACACAGGATGAGTCCCTTGGCTGTGAGCAGTGTAATCTTCCTCCTGGCTGCACGCACAGCATGGGTAATCCAGCCCCTCTTGCTTGCAGACAGCCCAGCTCTCCTCCTGCTGTGCACACAGTGCCCTCCTGCACCCCACACCACCCCTCCGAAACAGGAGCAGGAACCAGATACCAGAGGAAGGAGTGGGAGACTGGATATCTGGCTGCCACAGCAGAGCCTGGGCTTTATGTTAACTCCTCACAAGCCATCAGTTGGACACCTCTGCTCCACAACATAAATTGTTAATCAGGGTTCGCTGCTCCAGTAATTCCCAGAGGTGAAAGAGTCCAAAGTCCGTTATTAATTTCCCAGTTATATTCATAGTGGGCATGTACACACTACCTATGCATAAAGAGTAATGACAAAGAGCAGAGCAGAAGAGAATAGACCTATAACTGTGTGGATGAGGAACCCTTTATATAATATGACCTGCTTCACTGTGGGACTCATTTGGCTTATCTTAAATGTTGTGACCCATTTGAACCTGAGGCTTTGAAAATACTCAGGTTTTCAATGGAATAACAGCTTCCAATCTGTGTGTGTGTGTGTGTGTGTGTGTGTGTGGCAGTCCATTGCTACAAGCTGCAAGGTGCCAGTGTAAACACAATGGCTTGCACACATGCACCCTCATCATATTATATATGGTTAATTGGCTTCTTCTCTTTCTAATTAGGCATCAATTGAATTCAGCAGATTAGGCCGTTTGGTTAGACTGCTGGCACTTCGATGCCATGACCCAGTGGACAACATCTGCTTCTTGGCAGCCCGAGCTGTATACAACTTGTATTGTATCCTGCTGGTTAAAAAACGTCAGTAGACCTCAGTTTTCTTAGTTCTCTCCATAACACCAGGAAGTGACAGCTTCTTGGGTTAACCTATGTGCTTTGTTCTTAATAATTGTTATTATTTATGGTTTTTGTGGTAACTTTTATGTGTAGTTACAGACCACAGCCCCATTGTCCTAGTGTACTAGATACTATACAAGCACAGAACAAAGGACACTTTCTGGCAAAAGAGCTTACAGTCTAAGTCAAGAGCTATGGAGAAAGGAGTGCAAAGAAAAACTAAGAGAATATTAAATAGCATGGTAGGCAGGAGTATCACTGCAACCACTATCCATTTTTTTGCTGGCCTCTCAGCACAAAAGGGTTTTAAGGACGGGTTTGTGGTTTGTGCAGCTATTGTTTACAGAGGTACATCTGCAGCTGCTCCTAGGCATGAGGGGCAACACCTAAGTTAGTGCAAAAGTGCATTTTGGAAAGCCCAAAAAGTGTTTCATGGAGGCTGTCACAGCGAGCTGATGGAGGAATGAGACAGATGTGAAGCAGACAGGTAGACCTGTGGGTTATCAGCCTGATCCTAGGAGGGGAAATGCTGATCAGGAGGGTCTCCAAAGGAGAAGGCAGCTGCAGTATCAGTGTCAGATGTAGGGACCCTGGGCTCTGTAAGAGCCAGCACCTGGAGTGAGTACAGTATGAAGGAATTGTAGATATCTGAGACCTTTTATAGAGACAACAGGAGAAGAAAAGAGAGAATGAGTAGGAAGGGTGGCAGGAGAGGGGAAGAGGTAGGGAGAGATGGTCAAGGTTGGGGCAAATGTCACCAAATATGAGGAGATGTCAGAGGAAGAGGTAAATATGAGATCTGGATTTGTGATGATGGGAAGGTGGAGAAAATGGGATGGAGAGGTAAGGAGGAGCAGACTAAGCTGGTGGTAGGTGTATACACAGGGAGGGAAACAAGGGCAGGGGATTGGAACGGGAAGGGAGAAGAAAAAAGAAGAAGTGATGTTATGACACAGAAGAGCAGCCTGTTGACATCTGTGGATGAGTGGCAGATCAACAAGATTATCAACAAAATTTCATATACTGTGAAAGTATTTTGCAGCTCTCCATTGAGTAACTGAAGTGGGAAGGGGAAGAAATAATGATTAAACATTTAATTATTATATAAATACCATAAATGAGAAGACTAAGGGAGGGTATGAGATTTATGTCATCAGTAGCTTCTATTTGATGTCCCAGTATGATATTTATTTATACTATATCCTAGTATTGCAAAATCCAGAAGGTAGTGAAACGGACCATTTTTACTATTGAGGCTCAGTGTAAGGTCATGTCTTTATTGCTTTATTTCCTATATAGACAAAAAGAAGAAGACATGGTTTCCTGTCCAAAGAAGCTTATCAGTTCTTGATTAAAGCTTCTAGGCTTGGGAGTTTTATGGAAATAAATGCATGTTTCTCACAGAAAGAGAGAGGGAGGAGCAAATGGAGTCAGCAGGAGACAGGAAAATAAAGTCTAGCACATATAGTAGTTTATAAAATGTCTAGCACTAAGGCAGTGTTTGAAAAAGAGAAGTACATGTCACCCTGGGAGAGGAAAAGAGTAGCTAAGGGAAAAGGGAAAAGGCAAAGACAGGCCTCTCAATTATTCTACAGAATTTCAGCTTTTGTTTCAAAACAAAAAAAAGCAAATCTCTGGCTTTATGACATCAATACAAACACTTGACCACAAGAAACAAGTATTATCAGTGCAGAAATACACATTTGATCTTGCAAAGGCCCTGAAGCAACATCTCTGAGCTATGAACTGTACCATGCATTTCAGGGCATACCATTTGGATGCTAATAATGGTACTTTAAGTGGTATAACCCAATAAATGTTTCAATACACTTCTACATGTGCAAGGAGAGCAAGTATACTTTAAAAATCTCCACAAGCTAAGTGCTCTGAGTGACTGCTCTGGTTGGGGAAGTCTTTCCATATATTTCCTCTGAAGGGTATCGTGATTGGTTTAATTCTTCTGAATTAGAATGGGGCAATCTCAGTTTTCCACGATTTGGGAAAGAATCCTGAAGTAGCAGCAGCTCAGAATAAAGCTAGTTTTCAAAGACTCTTATGAGTTCAGTGAAAAGTATTGATAGACTATATAAGAAAACAGGGCTTGTGCCATATTCACGACACACCATTATACTAGATTGTGAACCTAAAACTTAATTTAAAGAGTGACTGTAGTTCAGAGCTTGCAACAAGAAGAGAAAAGAACAGGTCTCTCACTTGTAAAATGAAAATTTGTACAAATACATGTTTCTTGTTTCAGAGCTTGACAAGGGACATACAACAGAAAAGTTATATGCATACAAAAATCTTGGCACCTACAGTCCCTCTGTATTCTATAACAACACCTCTCAAATTGCGAAGGTAATTCTTAGATACCACTAAACAAACAAAATGTTGTTGCATCTGAGTATTGTAGAGTTGTTGTTGATCACAGTTCTGTAGTGAGTGATGCAGCTAGATATTGTTATAAACCCTAATTTAATGTGAACTTAACTTTGGCTAGGAAAATGTACTGGTTAACATCATTTCACATTTGCAGTAAAGACCATGGAGCTTTTTTGCATAATTGGCTAAGTGTTCTTCCAACCGGCTCAAGTTAAAAATTGGCCTGCTTTTAGAACTTCATAAAGCTATGACATGCATTATGGCAGGGGCTATTTGAAAATTTCCCACTGGTATTGTTAACTGACTGAAAAAATAGGTTTTCCAGTAAAAAAAAATTACTAAAACAAAAGCTTTATTTGGCTACAAACCAAAATAGTGTTGGTTTGGCAATACCCTGGGGGATTGTAGTTTGATTTTATGCCCTATTCTTCTTCATGGACCAAGATACCCCCTCTTGGACTAAATCTCTCCCGAGACATAAAACAATGAAATCATAATCATGCATAGTACAGAGTCAGAACAAAGTGAAGTTTTGGTTCATCCTGAAAGATATCATCCAGCCACATATCCCAGTCCAAAAGCAGTCTAGAGGTAGAAGTCTCCTAAATAATAACTCTTATGCACGAAGCTATGGCAAGACAGGTGGATGCTAAGACAAAGCATTTGATAGAGTACCACTAAACAGAGAAATCTTCTGATTCAGAAATATCAAAACCTGTCATTTAACTGAAAATATTAAAATCAGATGTTCCAAAATTTCAAAATTAAATTTTTTGGCTGAGAACTTTCATATTTGGGACAAAAATTTTCAGTGGTTTTTTTGTATAGTTTTGATTAGTTGAATTTTTCCAAAGAAAAATGTCAGCAAGTTTTAATTATATGTTCCATTTTCAGATTCTTATGGCTTTATACAGAAAAAAATACTTTAAACCAGCAAAAAACAACCTTTTAAAGCAGCCAGCCAGAACAACCTGGCTGGCCACTCCTGCTGTTTCTCTTCAGCTCCCAGTCACAGCATGGGCAAAGATCTGGCCCTTCCACAATGTTGGCAAGGCTCCCCAGTGCTACAGCACTACCAAAGCCTTGGCTTCACAGATGTTGCCTGTGGGGTGTAAGTTGTTGACCCTTGCTTTAAACTTGGGGAAAAAAAAGATTGACTCTGTTCAGAATAAGGATCAAAAGGAAAGATGTTTTTGTGATTTATGGCACTGGCGTGGAACCCCAGAGACAATAATGAGGTCTGTCATGGCATTCTGATCATGGCCAAGTCCCTTGGCAATCACTGTGGGTGCCACTACACATGCAGTTAAGGTGAAGAAAACTCTGGAGCACTTTGCGACAGACCAAACTGCTCCTGGGCACAATGTCTATATGTGCTCCTGGGACAACAGCACTTTGAGCTGGGGCAGGGCATGCCCAGACTGGCAGGGGGCACAGGAGGTCAGCCCTGGGCTCTGAGTTGCAGTGTCAGGTGGCAGAGGGGCTGGCTGGGGCACAAGGGTTCAGAACCTGCAGAGCCATGTGGCTAGGCAACGGGGAGGAGTGTGGTCCTGCCCAGTCACTGTCTATGTGTGTGTTTCAGCACAGTTAAGTACTCTGCTGTAGTACTGTCCCTGCCAGTACTATCCTATGGTGGAGTTCATTCATTTACCCAAATACCAGTGAACATGCAAACTGTGACGCTTTAGTGTGGATCTAATTAGTCACTCCACAATAAAACTCCCATGTAGATGCATCCTGTGTTACTCAGTTGCAAACTAGGAATAGTACCTCCCTACCTCACAGAAACATTATGAGACTGCATTATTTAGCATTTGCAGGTACTGTGGTAATAAGGGCTAGATCTTTGAAGGTTTAGAGTGAGTTTATTAAAATTGTTTTGCAGACTATCTAAGTTATTTTTTTGTAGAGGTTATTCCCATTGGCATTTAATTCAATCTAACTTTTAAAAGGTTCTGTAACAAAGGAAAGAAATGTTTGATTTTAATATTTCATACTGTATATTCCAGGAGTGCTCAACCCCTGGCTTGTCCATGGTGTCATGGCATTTGGCCCATTGGGCTTCCTGTGGGTCCAGAGATTTGGCAGCAGGGGAACAGTGGCACCACTCCCTCACTGCCAAATCTCTGGACTCACAGGGGACCCCATTCCCCTGTGCTGGATCTGACACCCAATCCCAGCAGACAGGGCCAGGCAGGAGCATTGTCAGGCCCCAGGACCCAGTCTTGGAGGGGCAGGTGGGCTGGAAGGGGGTGGTGCTACAGCTCTGGGACCCAATCTTGGTGTGCAAAGAGTGGGAGGAAGCAGTGCCAGGCCTTCAGAGCCTGATTTCGCCCACAGATGGGCCCCACCCCACATATCTAGATCACAAGGCCAAAAGATTGAGGACCACCTGTTAAAATCTAGTATGTATATTAATTTAAATTAGCATAGAAAGATGCTCTTACAGAACCTGCCTGTGCCTTGGTAGATGTGTACTTTATAATTGGTATGGTTACAGGACACAAAGTAATAGGAAGGATGCTGGAAGCTCTATGAGGCTTCTAAGTAGAGTAGGTTGAAACTAAGGAACTAGGAATACAGAAAATGTGAGCTGTATTGAAGATGTGTTCCTTTTCTATGCCTCTTGATAAAGAAAGGACTTAAAATATAACCAATTCTTGTACGCTTTAGATTAAAGCTGCTACTTACTGCAACTGAACAAAGAGTTTTCAGTTATAAAAATCAAAGCACCTTAAGGGATAATAGATATTCACCCATCGTCAGAATTAATACAATTTCTTTGTTCTCTGCTTCTCTGCCTTTCCAATACTGAATTGTCTCCAGATTTTGTTCAAATTGATCATTTGCGTTTAGATGACAGCAGGTATTCTGCCCCCATGACATGGTCTTTTGTATTCTCTTTAGGCCTTTGCAGAATATTTTACCCCTCGTCAGTTAACAAATCTGGTTCTGACAGCACTTGATGGTTTGACAGATCCCAGGGAAAAAATATCTCGGGCAGCTGGAGAACTGCTGAGTGCAATTTTGGATGAGCGTGGAGCTGATTTGGAGAAGGTAAGAGGTACTTAAAAGGGGTGCTTTTATAACAGAAACAAAAGATGATTTTGCTGAAATGGTAACTTGCCATAATCCCACAATATAAGAAGCAAGGATTTTTGTGAGTGATATATTTTCCTGAACCAACTGTATAGCTGAGCAGGGCACAGACAAGCTTTTAAGTACTACTGCACCTTTCTTCAGGTATCTGAGGGGAAAAGCCCCAGACAAACTAGAGCTAAATAGCAGGTAGAGCAAAAACCTTGTATGAAACTCCTTGTGGAAATAAAATCCAGTTATAAGAGACATTATTAGGTAGCTAACAGGTAATTCCAATGTGCTTTTTTAGGAAAGCTGCAAAGTAATTCTTCACTCTGAGTGAAGAAAAAGCTGTGACCAGATCACAGGGCAGATGTGGTTTTTGCCAAGATGTTGCCTTTCCCTCATATTCCAGTTAAAATTGTAGATTAAGGTGCCTTATTATGGAACTGGAATAATGACTCCATAGCTGAACGGTTTTCATTATAGATGAAGTTCTGAAATCTTCCTAACTTTTTGGGGAAAAAAATTGTTTGCAAATTTTTGAGCTTATGCCTGAGTCAGTTTGGCTTATTTATTACTTCTCAACAGAACAAAGGCACCAGACCATTTTTATTAAGACTAAATGAAAAATAGTGGGGTTGAAAGTGTGGAACTCTGGGAATTCTGTCACAGTCTTTACAAATATTCTAAACACTTGGGGAAAGGCTCAAAGGCATTTATAAACCATGAGAGATTATCCTTAGAGGTTGAAAGTTCACTGAAATGATATAGCTAGATAAGAAGTAGGAGAATCCCCTTTACCCATCTCATTTTGATAATCTCTCACTACAAAACAAATGACTCCAGTTTAACATCCTTTTCCATGAAATTCAGCATAGACACAAATTTCCTGAGGTAGCCTGAAGCCTGTAGACAAAAGGGGAGGAAAAAACAGTTTTCCCTCTCCACTTGTAACAAGTTGC
Organism: Caiman crocodilus; assembly: GCA_030014935.1. Taxonomy (NCBI): domain Eukaryota; kingdom Metazoa; phylum Chordata; order Crocodylia; family Alligatoridae; genus Caiman; species Caiman crocodilus. The sequence continues at coordinate 46,143,245 of JAGPOW010003648.1, forward strand.
CTGATTTTTCTTGCTCTTGAAATGCAGGCTTAAAGCCCTAGTTAGCTCCATCTAAGTGTGAGCTGTGCAGAAGTTTCAGGAAGCTTAGACTGGACTAAAAATACCCAACACTACCTGTGAGGTAGTCTAACTTAAATTGGGTTGGCCATTTTTGGACTGAACTTCTATCTAGTTCCCAGCACAGCCCCAGGGCTGGAAAAGACCAGTTGCTGGCCCCAGCCCAGGGGTTGCATTTTTCCTACCCCTTCCCAGGCACCAGGCTATTTTTAGTTATACCCTGCCTCACCCTACCCCCAGATGGACAACCCCCGTAGCCTGCCAAACCTCCCTTCCTGCAAGCCACTACCAGTGCTACGTGTGTCAGCCTTTACCGATGCTGGGAGCCGAAAAGGTAAGTTGGGGTGGGGAAGGGTTGAAAGGAATGGGGAAGTAGGTTTGTAGGGGAAGGGGGGCTGTTTGTCTGGGAATGAGGGGGGTTGAAGGGCTAAAAATAGTCCCTGGTCCCAAGGGCTGGGAGAGAGCCCCCCTTTCCCCATGCCCTTCATGGACCCCGCAAGACCCCTGAATTCACCAAACCATCCCAGCCCCTCCCCCACAAAGATCCCACCTGCCCCCCTGTCCCCACCCCGATACCCTTGCAGACACCACTTGTCCCCTTATCCCCACGCAGACCCTGCTAGCCTCCCTGATCCCTTCTGATCCTATCTCCCCCACAGGCTCCACCTGCCCCCTAATCTAGCTTCCCCATAACCTCCCCAAATGTCTGTACACAGCCACTGTGTTGTCTTCCATCAAGGCTTTATATTTCCTGTATTTCTGTTGCTTTCCCTTAACCTGAAATAAGGTCTACAACTGAGACATGCTTGATATCCATATAAGAGGTATAATAACTCTGTGCATATGGAGAGAGGGGAGGATTCGGTGTCCTGCATCTATTATTTCTCTTAGAGTCCCTTGCTGGCCTGAAATTGACCTGGTTTTGTGCTCCTTGAGAAAGGAAAATTCATCCTGTTTCTGACTGATTCTTACTGTGACACTGAGATTTAAAATTTGCCTTTTGTTGCCATTACGGGGAAGCAGAAGAATTTCTCCCTAAGCCCAACTTCAAACAGCCACCATGAGATAAAGTCTATGACTGTGTTTTTCTTACAGGTAGATGACACTTTGACTGGCATTTACAAGCGCCTCTGTCTCATTCAGGAGCCCAACACGCGACAGGAAATGTTGAGGGCAGTGTGTTTCTTGGCTGGAAACAACACCAAGAAAGTGGTGCCTATCCTACTGGCCCACTCACTCCCCTGGGACAGGTACAAAGCTGGTAGTACCTTCACTGCTCAGATTTCTAACTGTGTTCCTTTAGTCTCTTTGTCCCGAGGTTGTCTTATGCTCATTTTTCTTTGTACTTCCTCTTGTGATAGGCTGCAATTAGAGCTACGTGAAGCATAGGGTATGATTTTCATTTTTTTTTAAAAATCATCCAGCATTTGGCAAAATTTGAAATTTTAACAAAAAAAAGATAAAATATGAATTATTTTACTAGCTCTCATCGCAATAGATTCATCAATATATTTTGAATTCTGATGTGCGGTAACTGCTGATGTTTCTATGGAAATGCTGTAACTGATGTTATCATCAGTAATTGAACTAAACCAATTTTATGGTACAGTAACAAAGAGCAGTGACATGGAACCTTTGTTACCTCTGTGTATTTGGTGAGGAACCCTTCTTTACTAGTCTTGGGTTTTCCCCTCTCTCTTTAAAGAAATAAGTTGAGTATGTTCTAATATCTCTGGTATCTGGTGGTGGGCATTACACTGACAGGGAGATAGCACATTTAGTGATGCAAGCTCAGAAATAAATATCAGTAGCTCTAGGTCCTTTACATAACCCTGTTGGTGTTCCATTCTTTGACCTTGAGCAAGTCACTGCAAATCTCTATGCCTTGATTACTTCAGCTATAGAATTATGTTTACCCACAGGATTGTGCATGAGTGCTGTGTCACTGCAGCACTTTGAGATCCTTTAATGGAAGTTGTTAGAAGTACAGACCACTGGTTTATTGTACTTCTTCATTCATAGCAACACAACCGCACTATGGAGGGTCCTGGGCACCAGAAGAGAGACCACTCTCTGTGTTCTTCAGCTGCTAATACAAATCTTGGAGGAGAAGCCAGTCCAAAAAGATAACAGCAGTATCTCCGATGATGAGACCTCTCTTCAAGCTGTTGCTGTAAGTAGTATGGTTAGCTACTTTCCATTGACAGTGAATGGGAGAACTGAGGACTTCTGTGTAGGGAAGGAAAGAAAAATGGAGACACTCCTTATTCTGATTGAGACCTAATTATAGGTTATGCTAGCCTTACCTTTCCCTGGGGCCCTGAAAAACTAGATACACTTCCTTTCTGAGCCTTTCAGAAAGGCAATTAGGCACCCTCTGTATTTCATTCTGGAAGAAGAAATGTAACAGGGTTATATTTTACTCTCTCTAGGTAACCTGTGCCCTGTGTGAGATGCTCTCAGTCCCTGGTTGCAGAGATGCAGTGCAAGAACTCTATCCCCGCCTCTTATTGGCAATGCTTGGTCATGTCCAGAAAGTCATAGAGCAGAATCCACTAGAGAACATGGTAGTCTACAGGAAGGAGTGTGGCCAAGAGAACAGGCCCAAGGCATTTGATCCTACCAGGTAAGCACTAAAAAGTCAAGGTTCTCTTTATCTGTGGTCTAATGAGCATGGGGAAATCCCTGTGTAGTTTATGATATCTTTGTTGTCATGCAGACATCAGCACTTGCTCAAAAGAGTACAAGGTTTGTATCCATTTAAAAAGAATGGATAAAATGGATATATACAGAAACTAAATGCCACACATGAGCAGTGACCATAAGAACTATTTCTCACTCAGTCCCTTTCTCATTACTTTTATATTTCTACCTGGTTTTGGTAAACAAGTTCCTCTTCCTACTTCTGATCTCTGCATTCCCCTTCTGTTACTACTCCACAGGATGCTGAAGATTGCAGTAAATTATGTGGATTATTTGAGACTTTGGGTTTCTATTGCCTTGCATAGCTACTAGAAGCAGACTGATGTCACTCAGTGGGTATGTCTACAAATTCATTAATGCACCATTACTGCTGCACATTAAGTTTAGTACCTCTAATATGAGGTACTAACTAAGTGCGCAGTAGCTGGTGCTACTGTGCAAAATAATGGTGCCCGGTCTTTTGCAATGTTTAATGAGCAATAGACTAATTCTACTATGCATTAGTGCATTAGCACAGCTCTTGTTAATGCGCAGTAGAATTAGTTTCCTGCTCATTAAGTATCTCGTGTAGACATGCCCAGTAATGCTAGATTTATTTTGAATCTAGCTGTGCTCTGGAGTCTATGAAGACCTTGCTCTCAGGTGCTGGTTATTTTGAGGTGTTGGCCTATATGGAGGAACACAGAGGCTGGGACCTACTCTCCAGTCCCTGTGACTACTACTGTGGAATAATAGAGATCGCAAGGTAAGCAACAAAATCTGTTATCATCTGGCATGAAGTTCTTCCTCGATTGGGGTCCTTTCCCCAGAGACTTGCAGTGCAGCTCATTTTCCCCTTGCTAACCTATGGATTTGCATATGTCCTGTTTCAGTGCCATGGTGAAGCATTTCAGACCCCTTCAGCTGCATAGAATTTTTAAAAAACTGATCCCATTACTCAACAGTGAACATGAGCATGATAAGGTTATGTCCAGGGCCTTCTATGCACAGGTAAAACCCTTTTCACTGACTTCATGCTTATACCAAAGGTGAAGGGGGTAAAAGCTGTAGAGGGAATCAACAGCAAGGATTGTGGCATGAAGAGGATTCTGTTTCACCAAGGTCATATTAAATTTCACCTGCAGTTTTCATTTTCCAGTTACCAAGAGCCATTTCTATTAAATGACACCTGAAACAGTGAGAATCACCACTATTTCCATTTCACTAGGGAAGATTTTCTTTTAAGTGTCATCATGAATCTAATCTCAGAACCAAATGTTTAAGCCAGAGTTCAGACTGGCTGGTTTAAATCTCTGTGGGAGGTATGGACTTTCTATACCTGCAAGAGTTTATTTCCCATAAAAAAGAAATTTAGTTGTGATTATATATGTCCAGAGAATAAAATGAGAAAGGCTGTTATTAACTGTTGATGTCTTTGTTTTGTTTTTCTTGTAGCTTCTCTGGCACCGCTCTGTGGCCCAGAGTCAAGAACTCGACATTTTAGCCCCACTGAAAAAATGGACCCAAGAGAGAAATCCTATCATCAAGCTGCTGGGACTCAGAGGAATTAGTAATTTAGCTCTCCACCCAGGGAAGGTGAGAGACAGTTTATTTGATTAGGATAGAAACCCAGATAGAAATTATAACAACATAGAATTAAATGCCAACAACTGACTTGAGAACTAAAGTGCTGATACTGGTGGCACTGAAACAGATTAAAACTGAAGTAGATTTGATGACTGCTTAGGGAGAAGAACTTAGAGAAGCTCCAATACAGCCTGAGGCAGAAGAAAAACATATCTTCTGATCATAAAACACACATCAGATATTAGTTAAAACCAGGTGATTCTTTGCTATTGCTGTAGTGATACTGTAATAGTATTCCAGGTTTAATATAAACATTGTTCTAAGATAATATATTACGTAGCAAATTGTTCTACCCCTGGTAATTATTAAAGAAAATGAGATGAAAAAATCTATTCATAAATTTACTTGTGACATCTCTAATTAGATTAACTGGTATTTATGGTGTTACATATAACTATTTGTGAATTTGATTGTCAGTACAGAAATACTTATAAATATCATTAAGCTTCCCCACATATAGCCTAGATGTTTCTTACTTATGATATTTGCCACTCTTGATTTGTTAACCTCCTTTAGATAAAGTGCCAAAAGTCTGAAAAGCATTTATACAGACAATCCAAGGAATAACAGCAAACAGAGAGTAAATGCCTTTCCAAAAAATCAGAAATATTTTACAAATGATTCATTCATTTAAAAAAATTAAATTCATCATATTTTGGTTCGACTAATGCTATCTTATCAGCTCCAATAGTGCTTATTTTAAAGAGCTGTTGCTGTTGTGCAGGCAACACATCTCAGAAGCCACCTTCCAGCCCTTCAAGAGTTCCTGAAAGAAAAAAATGAGAGGATTGCAGAGCAAGCTTTGAAAGCCCTACGAAATATCATCTACTATATGGAAGGGGAAGAGGCCAAAGCTGCATTTTGCCAGATTGGGAAGTCACTTTGGCAACCAATCGCTGATGTAAGGTGATGCTCTGAGTGATCTGCATGTGTGCGCAAATATGGTACAGAGTGAGGTAGCCCCAGAGCACACTATGAATGGAGTGGCTCTAGGCACAGAGCTTTTAGTACTTGTGTAGTTCCCATAGCAAAATCAGGTCTACTGTTCTCTCCTTCCAAGCCCTGTTGATGCTCACTTTCATAGAGCATTATTGTGCCTAAAAGCCTTTGAGAGAGCAAACCCTCAACAAACAGCAGGGCAGTAATTGTGAATACCCTACCCATTGGAACTGGAATTAAGTCATCTTCATATGTGATGCATCAATGGAGGGTTGCTTCTTCAGGGCTTTCTTCAGTCTCATCCATAATAATAATAATAGTAATAATAATAATAATATTAGATAATATAATAATAAATACATATAATAATAATATTAATAATAATAACCTTCCTTTTCCCTTGGAAATCACAGGGTCCCAAAAGACCTCTGTGTTAGCAAAATCTATCCAGAACATCAGCGTACATTGTCTTTTACTAGTTGCACTTCTCTCCCATTGTTCATTTACTGTTTTTCTCTTTATGGACCCAGCATGTTCAAGGTAACTTTGGGAGGCAAGGAGGAGGAGAGAAAGACTTGACAGGACTGAAAAATAGCACACTGAAAAATGGTGATAAGGGCATTTTAACTAAAGCTCTTTTGTTCAACAAGCTTTAGTTAAAGTGCCCACACCACCATTTTTCAGCACAGGGAGGCTGATACCCAAGATACTGTGGGCACTTTAATTAGATCAGCTCTCAAAGCTGCTCTAATTAAAGTGTCCCACTTGCACTCCTGCCATTACTGGAGCATGTGTATAAATACCCTTAGTTACTGTACGCTCAGAAGCATGCCGCCATTCTGACAGGACTTTCTCCCTAGCTCAGCATGATGAATAATACTTCTTTTGCTCCCTGATAAAACAAAAGAGAAAAAGAGGCCAAAGATCACCTTCACCTCCTCTTCCCTAACTCTGTTCTTCCATTGCTTTGACTTCTTTAGACACAGCATTATCCTATACCAAGCTGGCAAGGCAGAGCTATTTGTGCATTCATGAGAATGGAGAATTGTAGCAAATTCTGCCCTGAACTTGAGTCATAGTAGTGTCCTCAGCACTGCTGCACAGCCTTATCAGTTGATTTAGGTAGGATGCACATTGAAAAACTCACCAGAAGGCAAGCAGCAGATGGCAAGAGGATGATTGTACTGTTCTGAGGAATCTACTTTCTTCCTTCCATTTTCTGGTCTTCTCCATTTCCCCTTGGATATATTATAATTGCAGTAAAACAGCTGCAGGGTGGTGTGTAAATTAATTGGTAATGACAAGTATCAGGCTGACAGCCTTGGAAACTGAAATTTTCTATTTATGGGGCAAATACAGCACACAGTGGCAGCGCAGCAACTGCAGTACTGCTGATTAAGCATGTGTAATGCTCTTTTCTTGCCTTTTTATACATCCACAGTTTACATGAATCAGCACTCCTCATATGGTATGTTAGCTACTGTTACTTGTATGTTTGGGATGATTACAGTCAGTACTGAAGAAGTATTTCACTGAGAAGTTCCTTTATCTTCTTTGTTTCATGCACAGGAGAGGGAAAAGGTGCGCATCACAGCAATCATTGCCCTTGGAAAAATGCTGAAACAGGTGAACAAATTTAAGCCTGGGCCTGCTGTCCATTATGAAATTTATTGTGCCCTGGTGCCACTGATGCTGGTCATGCAGGAGAATAAACCTGAGGTGCTCAAGGTGAGCCTCCTGGGACTAAGGAAGCTGGGTAAGGAATCTTCAGGGACTCCAGCCAGGAAAATCATTCCCTATGTACCAGTGGGAAGAGTCTGAAATACTTGACATCTTCCTATCCTTGCTTCCCTTATCCTGGGAATCCTCAAGACCTTTGGCATTAGTTTCTTTACTACATTGCTACGATTTTGTTAATATCATCTGCCATCTGCTCTTGCAGTTTCAGCTTTTCCCCTATCCTAATCCTGTAGGCTTGTGGAGACACTTTGGCAGAGTGTGCGCTGGCCATGGGATGGACCCAGCTCAGGAACTTATTCAGACACTTGACCCTAAGTGACCATCTTCAGGTCCTGCAAGAGATGTGCAAGTACCTTGTAAGTAGACTCCCAATTTTCAATGTTTCTGGGGTCAATCTAGTGCTTTTCCCACTTGTGGGCTTTGGAGAAGCTCAGAGGTGTAGTGTCCTCTGAGCTTCTCGAAAGGACACTACACCTTTGGACACTTCTGCCCCTTTCATTTTAGACTCATTTTAATAGGACACTAGCGTCTGATATCACCACAGAAGCCCTATTTCATTTTCTTTTTCTTACTCTTTCCTCTGGCAATAGTGCTGCTTGGGAGAGGTTTCTTCACTCCATGCAGAAGAATGAGAGGTTTTCTATGAAGGAAAAGCCCAACCAGTTGAATAATTGCTACCAGTAGTAGCATTTTATAAGCACACCAGCACAACTTGTAGGCACAAATGTGGCATCAGTACCTTCCTGGTTAGGACAAATCCATATCAGTAATGTCAGAGACCTAGTCTTGAAAGGATCATTTAATGCTACAGCTATGTACTCGTGAACATAGATGGAGAGTGGACACTTCTCATGTTTAAATCGAAGGTGTTTAATAGTGTCCTTGGATCTAGGAACAGTGGTGGCCAAAGTGGGAAGGAGAGCTTTTAAGATGCATTTTTCATGTATTCTAGGTAAAGAAGTGCAGGAAAATGGTGGGGGACATCTTACTCAAGAGCTTGGCATACCTAAAAAGCCCACAGCACCTTTTACGAGAGGCAGCAGTCAGATTTATAGGTAAACAAAATGAAATATGTTTAGATTTCATACCAAATTCCCCCACTGCCATTTTTTGCTGTGTTTCAGCTGTGATACCTCTAGCTGACAGAATTGCCCTGTTGGTGTTTAAGTTAATAAACTTGAGTCAGACCTAGGGTCTGTACACACAAAGTAAATGCTATCCTAAACTAACCCCCACACAGTCTCTGTCTAGGGCAGGGGTGTCAAAAGTTATCAGGCCTCGTGGACTAGATAATGGTGTGGGTCCAGTCCATGGGCTGGACTGGAACTGCAAACCAGTGCTGTTTACCAGATTCAGTAGGTGGGGCTGGTCTGATGTGAGCACTGCATGCCCCTCATACCCTAGAATGGCTCAGTGCACTGTGTGCAGCATCTAGGGCCAATGCAGCATGCACTTCATGTGGCATATAGGTCTATTCCAAGACCACAGGCTGGATGATAAGGCTTTGCAGGCCAAATTTAGGTTTTTGACACCCCTGATTTATGGAAGTTCTTGTCCCCTGCTGACCCAAGAGAATCCCTCTGTTTTCTTTCTCCTATATCGCTCCCCATACTTTTTCTCTTTTGTGGATGATCCTGTGGGAATTCATGTGTAGACTAGACTCTCATCAGGTATAAATGGGCACAGCTTCACAGAAGTTATTTTCCCCTAGCTCAGGGGTGGGCAAAATGTGACCCGGGTGCCAGATGCAGCCCTCCAGGCCATTCTATCCAGCCTGCAGGGCCCCTAAACATTTTAGAAAATTAAGATTCATCTGCCCCTGGCTGCCTGTCATGTGGCCCTCAATGGCTTGCCAAAACTCAGTAAGTGGCCCTCTGCCTGAAATAATTGCTCACCCCTGCCCTAGCTGCAGATCTGGCCTGTGGAGATACTAGTTCCTTAGGAGCTTCTTGGGAAACCTGGAATTGTGGAGATCTGTCAGATTTCATGAGGAACTATCTTGCTGTCTTCTTCATCTGATAAAATAATGACATTTTAGAAGTTTAGTAAAATACCTGTTTTTTGTATTTATTGCACATCAGCATACACAGTAAAGAACATGAATTTAATTCAAGTGGACCACGATGATGTGATGCTAATGCTCAATGGTAAGGAATTGCTTGTTATTCAGGAACATTTGCAGTCTATAGTATGTCTGCATAGATATTTATTAAAGGTCCTCTTCTACCTCTACTCCTATGTACTTTGTTCACAGAGGATTGTATAGAAATGGGCAGAGTAGGATAAATTCTAAAATAAAAACATATGTAGTTAAAACACTAGACTGGGGAGGTGGGAGGAGAGAGGGGAATGGGAAGGAGGAAGAAAGAGAGAAATCCTTTTTAACTATTTGTTACACCTGTATTCACTTAAAACTATTGCTGAGCAAAATATACTACAGTATTGATATTGAATAGCTTAGATACCAATAAATAAATGTTGTGTTTCCTATTCCTTGAAAATTGTTCATGAACAGGCTTAGATTATGTTCAATTTTTTTCATTAATCAACAACTGGTTGAGGATCTCTTTTTGGAAACATGATTCAGCCTGTGGCAGGGATGGGCAAAATGCAGTCCACGGGCCAGCTATGGCCCGTCAAGCCATTCTATGCAGCCCATGGGACCCCTAAAAAATTTACAAAATTAATATATATTTGCCCCTGGCTGCCTGTCATGCAGCCCAAAACTCAGTAAGCGGCCCTCTGCTCAATATAATTGTCCGCCCCGGCCTATGGGTTCTCTTTGATCTACTGAGTTTGTTTGTTGGAAGGAAAAGCAAGGAGTGGCTTGGTTATTTGATATGTGTCATGTATGATTACTCAATTAAATTGTATGGTGCTGTTTTTGCTTCCTGAGTGGAAGACTGAAATGTCTGTAAACTAATGAGAGGAAATCAAATATTTCAAGCTGCCCATGCAAACACTTGCAGTGTGAGCTTTCCTGTGATTGCTTATTGTTATAGATTTCATAGACCTTAGGGTTGGAAAGGAACTCGTAGGATCATGGGGTCCAGCCCCCTGCCCAAGGGACAGGAAGTCAGCTAGGGGCAAAGGATCCCAGCAAGATGAGCATCCAAATGTTTCTTAAAAGTGTCCAGAGTAGGTGCTTGTACCACCTCTGGGGGGTAGTCTGTTCTAGGCCTTGGGGGCTCAGGCAGCAAAGAAGTTTTTCCTTATGTCTAGCCTAAAATGGCCTTGCAGGAGTTTGTCACCATTGGACCTTGTCATCCCTTGGGGTGCTCTGGTGAACAAGCTTTCTCCCAGATCCTGATGCACAGCCCTTATGTAATTATAGGCTGCCACCAAGTCACCCCTGAACCTGCACTTCTCTAGGCTGAAGAGTCCCATAGCTCACAGCTTCTCTTCATAAGGCCTGTTCTCTTGCCCTCTGATCATGTGCATGGCTCTCCTCTGGACCCTTTCAAGCTTCTCCATGTTCTTCCTAAATTGCAGAGTCCAGAATTGGATACAGTACTCCAGCTGCAGCCTCACCAAGGCCGAGTACAGTGGGAGGATGACATCCTGGGTCTTGCTTGAGATGCATTGGTAAATGCAAGCTAGAGTTTTGTTCACTTTGCTAGCTGCAGTATCACATTGGTGGCTCATGTTCATCTTGTGGTCAGTTGTGACCCCCAAGTCTCGTTCGGTCATGGTGCTAGTGAGTGTAAGTATGATGCAGGTTTTGTCCCCAAGGTGGAGCACCTTGCATTGCTCCATGTTGAATGCCATCAGGTTTTCATCCGCTCACCTTGCAAACCTATCAAGACTGGTCTGGATCACCAGCCTATCCTCAAATGTGGACACTCTTCCCCAAAGTTTGATGTTATCGGCGAACTTAGCCAGTCTCCTTCTGACACCAGTGTCCAGATCATTTCTGAAGACGTTAAAGAGTACATGTCTGAGAATGGAGACTTGGGGGACACTACTAGTCACTGAGTGCCATGTTGATTTGGTTCCATCAGCTACCACTCTCTGGGTCCAACCTCAGAGCCAGTTCTCCAGCAATTGGACAGTGGAGTAGTCGAGGCCGCAGTTGCCCAATTTGTCCATGAGGACATCATGGGACACCGGGTCAAAGGCTTTTTTAAAGTCCAAATATATGATATCAACCTCTTCCCTTTTGTCCAGGTGATACATCACCTACTCATAGAAAGAAATGAGGTTGGTCATGTAAGACCTACCCACAACAAACCTGTGCTGGCTATTCCTCAGAATGTTGCCTTCTGTTAGCCTGTCAAGAACAGTTTCTTTGATAATTTTTTCCAAAATCTTCCCAGAGATTGAGGTCAAATTGATTGGCCTGTAATTTCCTGGATCTCTAAATGTTCCCCCAAATATTTAAGAGACCTTAGTTCAAAGAGAATATTTTTTCAATATCTTTATAAACCATCTGGAAGATGGGATGGAGTGCACCCTCAGCAAGTTTGTGGGTGACACCAAGATAGGTGGAACAGTAGATACACCGGAGGCTAAGGCTAGGTTTTGGAGTGACCTCAACAAATTGGAGGATTGGGCCAAAAGAAATCTCACGAGGCTCAGCAAGGACATGTGCAAAGTGCTTCACTTAGGACGGAAGAATCCCATGCACATACAGGCTGGCTAAGCAGCAGCTCTGAAGAAAAGGGCCTTGGTGTTACAGTGGACAATAAGCTGAATACGAATCAACAGTGTGCCCTTTCTATGAAGAAGGCTATTGGCATCCTAGGCTGAATTAATAGGACTGTTGCCAGCAGATCAAGGGAAATAATTATTTTGCTCTATTTGGCACTGGTGAGGCCACATGTGGAGTATTGTGTCCAGTTTTGGGCCTTCCACTACAGAAAGGATGTGAACAAGTTGGAGAAAGTTCAGCAGAGGACAGTGAAAATGTTTAGGGAGCTGGCACACATTACTTATGAGGAGAGGCTGAGGGAACCGGGCGTATTTAGTTTGCAGAAGAGAAGACTGGCAGGGGGGATTTGATAGCAGCCTTTAACTACCTGAAGGTAGGGTGGCCATCACAGAGGACAGTCTGGTTGTCCTCTGTCCTTTATTGATATGAAACTCTATTGATATAATATTTTCTCTTGAAAATAGAGGACATAAAGGTGTCAGGTTTCGTATCAATAGAGGACAGAGTAGCAGAAAACAGGAATGTCTTCTATGATGGCCACCCTACCTGAAGGGTGGTTATAAAGAGGATGGAGCTAGATTGCGCTCAGTGATGGCAGATGACAGAACAAGAAGCAACAGTTACAAGTCTAGGGAAATTTAGGTTAGATATTAGGAAAACTTTCTCACTAGAAGGGCGGTAAAGCATTGGACCAGGCTACCTAGTGAGGTGGTGGAATCTTCATCCTTGGTGGTTTTTAAGGCCTGACTTGACAAAGCTCTGGCTGGAATGATCTAATTGGGGTTGGTCTTGCTTTGAGCAGGGGGTTGGACTAGATGACCTCCTGAGGTCCATTCCAATGCTAATTTTCTATGATTACAGAAAATAAAGAATAGGTGTCATGAATTGATGACAAGAATAGCAGCATTGACCTTAAACTGCAGAAGAGGAAATTTAGGTTGAGGAGCAGGAGGAACTTTTTGACCATGAGGATAGTCAAGCTGCCTAGGAAAGTTATGGAATCACCATCCTGGGAAATTTTCAAAAACAAGCTGGACAGACACTTAGCTAGGATAATCAAGGATGATCCTACTTTGACCAGAGACAAATCTAGGACTTTGTCAAGGAGAATACAGAAGCAACAACTAGCACTGCAGAGATGGCAGCACCCCTACTCCCAGACACCCCTCTACCCCAGGGCAGGCAGATCACACCACAGAAACAACAGCCAGGGACTTAAGTCCCTCAATTGACTAACAAGCTTCCCTTCCCTTCCCTTCCCTTCCCTTCCCTTCCCTTCCCTTCCCTTCCCTTCCCTTCCCTGTAGAGCAGCAGGTCCCATTCCATGCCAACTGCTGCCACTGTCCCCATTTGACCCAGGGGTGGGGGGAAGCTCCAGAGTTGCATCATCTTGGCTGCACATAGTCATGGTTGCCCAGAGACAGTGGTGGCTGTGGGATCGGAACGGGAAAAGGAAGCTACTTGGTGTTGCCTCTCTTCCCAGCTGTGTCTGGTTTCCTGAAGAGCCCAGCAACAGCAAGCAGAAGCAGCTCTGGAGCCTCCTTCTACCAGTGCCCCCAGGGCAACTGGAGACAATGGCAGCAGGGAGAGGAGGGGGAGGAGAAGTCAGAGGTGATGTAGGATGGGAAAGGGGAGGGAAGTGGAGGAGAAGGGAAGGGAGGTACTGCTGAGCACAGAGGGGAGGGAGGAGGGAATTTTTATCCAGTTCAGGGACTTTAAAAAGTACCTGGATGCTGCTCCCACAGTCTAGTCAACTGAAAGCAGAGGGGAGGGGGTGTCTGCACCAATGCACCCCCTCTGCAGCTGTCTTTGGCTGGATTAGATGGTCTTGTCTCTTCCAACCCTACTGCCCTACGTTCCTATGAAAGCACATTTCATCATATTCTAGAAAGCAGTCCTAATACCAGGGATTATGGACACCAAAAAAAATGTTTGTGAAGTCTCATTGCTATATGTACTTCTACTGCTAGTTAAATGTATATCTAACATTATGCAATATGTGCAACATGGTGAGATCATGAGAATCATAGTGGAAAATTTAGCTCTGTTTAAGTCAATGGTAAAACACTGAAATGTCCAGTTAAATGTCCTGACTCTAGGTGTGATGTGCCTCTTCATTTCCAAGGGATTAACGCAGAAACAGTTATGGAAATGGAGAAGTAACACAGTTACAGGCTCCTCTTTCTTGCTTATTTCTGTGTAAGTGACTGTGCTACAAATGTGTTGCATTGTGCTTGTGGGTCAGAAAGAAGTGTGTTGAGTCTGAGAAGAGGCCTGGCTAGAAAAAAACAGCAATTCTTCTGGCAACACTGCATGAAATATCCAAGCAGCATTAACTCCTATGTGGTGCTTGCACTTTTGATCCCTAAAGCAAGCCTTTGTGAATGGAGAAAGATCAGTTGGTTCATGGCTTTAGCAAGGGTCATGTTGCTAGGTGAATAAAGAAGCAGGGAAATGCCATAAAGGGGAATAGTCCCCTGTTATCTAAAAGTTTTAAAAGCTTTTTATTTGTTTTCTGAGGCTCAATCTCCCTCTTCTAGAGGGGACTCTCAATTGAAAGTCTTACTTAGACTTTTCTCTTACCCCTTAGCCTCCTGCCAGCTTTTCTGTAAGAGCAGAAGAGGCATTTAATACATTTTGCAATTAATTAGTGTTGATGCAAAATGTCAAATCACCCTTAGATGCCCCAGATATTTGAAATATTCTTATTTGTCTACTGAAAAAGACTTAGGATAGATAGTAACAGTACGTAACTTTTTATTACCTCATTCAGTATGTCTCAGCCTGAGATGGACAGCCCCTAGGGATGAGGAAAGTGTATGATCTCCATGGCCTGCTCTCTTTGGAGTGTGTGTGGAGACTTTCTAGAAAGGGTGCAGATTTCTGCTTACTAGTATTTGCAATATGCTCACTAAGATAGTGGATCAAAACTGTAATATTTTAATTATAAATAATTCCTATTTTATTTGATTATTTTTACAATAAATCACCAAAACAGATCACCGTCATGCAAGACTTCAACCAAAGTATATAATATATCATTAGAAAGACTTGTGGAGGAGGGCCAACTTTTGCCACTTTTTTGTAAAAGGTGCTAAGGGAAGTTCTATGTATTGACAGTTGCTTCTTACTTCAGTGCCAGGAAAAAATTATCAGAAAATTTACATTTATAAAGCACTTAAAAGAATGATATACAGATAATATATTATAATACCTGTAAGGGTAAATGATACCCATCTAAAATGGTAGAATTGCTTGAAAGTGTTAATAAAATAGTGGATAAAAGGGAAATTACTAAATAAACCTGCTTAAGCTTCCCTAAAGATTTTGATGGAGAGGGAAGTAAATTTTTGACATATATTTATAGAAGAGGAAGCAATATGAAAAGCAAGCTGAGGTCAGACAAAGATCAGTATTGGGGCCTATTTTCATTTTATTTACTACGCACCTAACAGAAGGGATGAATAGTGATATGCTGAAGCTTTCTGGTGACCCAGTTCTTTGGGTTAATGAAGACCAGGAAGCACTACCAGGAATTTCTTTTTATAAGACTAGAACATAGGGTAGTGTAATGTGGGAGGAAATTCAGAAAAAGTAAAGTGCTCACAATGAAGGGTTCTGAATTGGCCAGAACCTCTCAGAAAATAAACATAGATACCATTATGAACTCATCAGTGAAAACTTAAGTCTTCAGTAGACATACCAGTCAAACAGTAAGTAGGCTGCTCAGATAACAGGATTATTTTAACTCCGATGTCCTGGCCAAATTTCAATGGGAACAACTTCTTTCTGTCTAGCTGAATCCTCTGTGGAGTTGCAGTAGGGTAAAGATCCCAAATTGTGTGTAGTGTTAATAGTTGATACATAGAGTGGATGAAATAATCTTGGAAGAGCTGAGCGTTGAGTAAAGTTCATAAAGTTCTTTTGAATCCTTCAGGATGAAAACTTTTATATAACTAAAAGGGACCTAATTTTATTTTCACATATGCTAGGCGAAAGTCTGTTAAAGTCAATGAGCAAGATCCTCTGGTCTAGCTGACTTGTAACTGGCACAGGACTGGAGAGTGGGTTACACCATTTCTGATGTTCCCTGTTTCAGGGCCACTCTGAACTGGATTCATTCCCCCCATCCCGAACATGGTCTCATGTGATGTCAATCACGTAACATTTCCTTTTCTTGTGCCCCTTTGCTGAGATGTGGCCATAGCATCATATCAGTGCACTGATTCTCTGTCCTCTGGGAATTTGTCTTTCGCTTGGGCAAGTGTTCAGGAAACCAGTTAAGCCAACTTTGTGCCCCTTTGCCAAGCAAGGGTGCTACGGTATAGCCAAAGTTGAGTGTAAGTACGATTAGAATCAGACTCAGAATATTATTTCTTTTAGGATATGCTATTGCACACTTACGTAAAGGCCTACTGAGTTTTTTATTTTGCTTTTCTCTGAAGCATCACATACTAGCCACTACCAAAACAGGATACTGAACTAGATGGCCCATTACTCTTTTTCCAGTATGACAGGTTTTATATGCCTAACTCATTTCACCTAGTTGCCCAATAGAAAATCCTTTCAGAAATTTTGGGTCCAGGTTGAATCTGAATCAGAGATTTACAGATGAAAGACTCCATAGACCATTTCCAGTCCCCAGAACTGAGCAGTCTTTATGTCTATTTAAATTGAAGAGTCAGTTCAAATGAGGTTTATAAAATAAATTAGAAGTGGAGAAGAGAGACTTTATTTCATGATCAAAATGCAGGATTGTTCTTTCACTGAGTTGTGTAATAGCAAGAGTATCTCCAGCCCTTCTCTGCAACAGGGCCTATTTAATAATCTTTAAAATGTCACTATTTACATATTTTATATCTAGTTTACATCTTTATACACTTAATTTCATCCCAATACACCTAGTTACAACCCTTTAAAATCCATGTATAGATGAGAATTGAGGACTTGTGGAATGGAACTTAATTGTTCCTCATCTATGACACCGATTGTGGTGATTGTATTCTTTGTGACAGGTAGGGCAGAAAGCTAAGTCTTTGTCCTGGCACATAAAGTATATTAGAAAATATACTTTTTGGACTTCTGTTCCTGGGGATATGAGAGGTGCTCAGGAAAAGGCATAAGATAATGATGCCCAGAGAAAAATAATCTTATTGGTACTGTACATTGACCTGAATCCATTATGTTTTCAGCTCTTGGGGATCTCAGGTTTGACCCTGTAGACTCTGTGTGTGCTGCAGCCTTAGAAACCATAACAAGCATTGAGGCAGCCTGTTCATCTGAAGCAGAGCCTCCCTACACATTGAGAAGAATCTGCTTTCAACCTGTCCAGAGAAAGGAAAAGATTTTTAAATGCAAAGAAATTCATCATGCTCCAAAGCAAGGGAAGGGGAAAATTGCCCCTGAAGATACTGTAAAAACAGGCCAAGAAGAAAGGAGGAAAAACTGACCTCTGAGGCTTACTTGGAATCTGAAAATCAGAGGCCTTACTGATTATGGTTTGTCTGCTAGTGATCAGAATATAATCCTTGATTTTAGGGATATGACATCATGTGGACAGGATGGATACAAGCACATAGGTTGCTTATGTGCTGAAGAAGAAAATGCTTCTCTCAGCTTTAAGCCTGCTTGTACAAATAACTAACAGCACAGAAACAAATTTTTGCAGGCGAACTGTTATGCATAAAGAAAAAATACTGTTCCTGCTTCTTACAGTTCCTTTAGGATGTATCAAAACCGCCTTGTTTGATGAACATCAGACCTGTGGCAGCTGGAAGATCTGAAATGGGAAGTCTTCCATTGCCTCTCCTATAACTGATGGTTGGACGTGATGAACTGTGAACTGGAAATGCCATTTGTATCTTCCATATTCAGTCTCTAAGACTATCCAAGATCCCACTCTCCATATGCACACTTTTGTCTAATCTACTCTATTCATGCAGGCAATAGACCCCACAGACCTATTTCGCCAAAACAAATGAGAACATTTCTTATTTGCCACAGAGATGGCAGACAGCTTGCCTGCAAAATATTAGTTCTTCATGCATACCCAGTGATTTAAATTGTTAATTTATGATGCCAAAGTAAACACAGATATGGAACAATGGAATCTCAATTATGAATTTCCTTGCTTTCAAAACTTTGTCCTTAGGTAAATATGAGGTTATTTTCTATTGCTAGATATTTCCCTATGAGCATAATTCTCAACTTCTTCTTCTAGATATAAAATGGATGTGACTAAAATCTTAGTATCTGTCAGTCCATAGGACTTTTGTTTAGCATTTTTTTCATATACATGTATGCATGCCCATGCACAGGGCATACAGAATCTTGAGTGAGTCCACTTCCTGGATGAGCCCTATCGATAGTCCTTTGCTCAAGCTCATGTAGTGTTCAGTGCCAGCAGAGTCTGCCTATTATAAGGAGTGAGGATCGTAAGTCACCATGTTATATCTAAATGCTATTCTACTTAGGGGTTCACACCATACCTTAAGTGTTCTACTCTAGGAATTCTACTCTGTATTCTTCCTTCTACCCAGGAAATGTAGGAAATGTTCAATTATTTTTAAAATGTGCATATGCCATGACATGTTCTGCTCCTGTTCTGAGTTTTGGCTGCAGCCACACATGAAAATAAGAAACCGATCATGTCAATGACTCTGCAAGCCTTCCAGCAGCTTTTAAATTAGTACAAAAGCAGAATTACCCAGAGCAGCTGAAGAGGAAAGAGGTCAGGAGATTATTTCCTCTGGTTTGCAGAGGGGCATTCCAATCTGACTGACAAAGCAGAAGGAGAAAGATTGACAAGTACAGGAGGGAGATGCAGAAACAGATGCAAAGGACAAGGGAAGTGTCAACCTGAGGCTGTTTTTTCAGAGAACAACACAGTATAACGAGAGAGGACTAAAGTCAGATAGAGCGCAAACAGGACAAAAAGAACTGAAAAAGCAGACTGGGATCTTTCTATCTTTCTCTACACCTTAGAGGTACCAAGGATATAGTGAGCATGGATATAGCCTGTCACTGTACCCAAGCATTGTCTCCCATTAGCTTTACTCTCATTGCTTTCATTTTGATGATTCCTACAATTTGTACCTTCCTTCTTTTAGAACTAGGCCTACCTCCACCCTGATTATGTTTGCCTTCCCCATGGGTAGTAGGGGGAGAATGAATTGTCCTGCATCTGGCTTGCATTGTTTGCTAGAGTTCCTTAAAGGAAACTTGTTTATTTTTATCTGATGTTCTGATACCATTTTTCTAGAATGATTATCCCCCTGTGAATGAGTTTAAATGTCCAAAATTATCAATGAAACAGTTCAAGAAAAAGTTGTTTCTCTGTTGCCATTATTTTTAATGACTCCAATCTTCATTTCCATCCCAGGGCCCTGTCTTGGTACTACTCCGAGTCAATAAAGTCAGATGGTGGAATGACAGTAAGAGTAACAGGATACCCTAATCAGACTAACTTTTCTGTTGTTGACAGGTGTGGTACATTCCTGAAAACCCAAGGGTATTCACTCATATCATTCTACATCTTGCATTACTTCTGCAGTAAGTTATAGATGACTGTATACAGTGACATTATGGTTGCCAATGAGAATACAACCCAGGCCTTTGAGTACTAACCTACTTGCCTCACTGGAACCTGTCAGACTTGGCAGGTGTGCAGTTAAAGGCACAATGGGATATGGTGTGCAGTCCCTACAGTTGTATTTCCTGCCATGTCACACGTGAATGGCAGGAGGTGTGGTTGTGGAATTGAGCATCAGATCCCAACATGTCATATTGCTGGTCCTGGGGGAGCTTGGGATTCTGATCCATGATGCACCTCCATGGCTGGGAGCCCAGATCAGCTGATGGGGCTCCCAGTCATATGAACATATGGTGCTTCCCCATGACTGGGAGCCTGAATCAGCTGCTGTAGCCAGGGGGGTATACTGGAGCCAAAGGCTGTGATACCACCCTGTAGCTGGGATCTGCAAGCTGATCATGGCTCCCAGCCTCAGGGGTTCATCAGAGCCCTTGGCTCCAACAGATCCCAGAGGCTGGGAGCAGCAATCAGCTGACTGCACTCTGTCTTAGGAGCATATGGGCGTCATGGGGTCCCATGTGCTCTGGAGGCTGGGAACCCCAGTCAGCTTGATGTGATAAGTTAAGTTAATGGTGTAATAGGAGCCAGCCATAAAGTTATTACACATACTATGTGACTGAAGTGACTGCACCTTGGTGTCAAAATTCATTAGACACCTCACTGTGGCTGAAAAGATATCTAAGCTTTTGGACTTCAGCTCCTGTTCAAGATCAGAAGCAATACAGATCAACAATTAATTCTTTCCAGGCTTTGTTGCCGTCTAAATCCATCTGAGAGGTATCTAAAGCTTACTTAAATCCCCAGATCCACAGAGCATGCCTAGTGACTGTTTGACACTGAGGGTATATATGCTGCTTGCTAGAAAATACAGATGGAAGAAGTGATTGTTCACCCAGGAAGTGAGAAAAACCTGACTTCTAAGTTCTCTCGATCTAAGGATACTTCATTTCCCAGAAGAATGCCCTAATTACCGGGATGTGGGCTAGCCTGGGCAGACTTCTACCACTGTTCTTCAAACTGGGTCACTCGTGCAAGAGTCATGGGGCCAGAGAGACAAGCAAAAAGGACCTGATGCTGTGGCTTAGTGATGTAGCTGCTCCCTTGGAAGTAGAGAGTCCTAGGTTCTGATTCCTACTCCCAGGGTTATTTCTGCTTTTAAGATTTAATGTAAAAAGCACAAGCACTCCTGGGAGGAGAGACTGAACCCTGAACCCAGGCCTCTTCTGCAAAGGGAGTGCCCTCCTCAATGGGCTACAGAATCACTCTCCTTCTTGCTGGCTCCTTGGACCATTTAGTCACTTATTCTGAGCCACCACTGACTGATGTCTGAGAAGAAGCCATACTGCTGAAGGTGAAATGCAACTACTCCCCTCAAATCCACCCTGGCTTTGCCCAACCATAGTCAGTTAACACCAACACCTTATTATTTCAGTGGGATGCTAGCTGACTATAGGCAAATCAGCTCTTATTAAATGGCAAAACATCTGTTGTTACTTTAAGAACTATTAAGCGCTTCCCAAAACAAACAGTTATGCATACTTGGCCTAGCCTAATATTAGTGGCTTTGATAAACAGATTTTTATTCTGTGTTCCCAAGCTACTGCTTATGTGTAGTGCAAACTTATTGATTATATCAAGCTTAAGGACATATTCTTTATAACTTAGGCTTTTTCTAAGTCTGCAGTCTGCAGCTCCCAGTGTGGTCTGTCAGTCACTGACCATGCCTACAGCCTACAGGGCCTATAAGGTTGATTTGGATTTGGCCCTCAGCTCCTGTCTGCTCAGCTGAGCAGGTATCAGATGTCTGCTCTGTGTCATTAATTAATCTTAACATTGCCCCTCGCTGACTTTTATTTGCCTTCAAAATGTAGGAACTTTTTCTACTGATTTTCTCCAAATGGCACATTCAGCTCTTTATCTAACTTCTTTTCAATATCTGCATTGATTCAGCTGTATGAGGTACATCTCTTGTAAAAGAACACATACACCTGAGAAACAATCCCTAAGGGGAAGTAGGAAAGAAGTATGTTTGGGGAATAGGAAGAATGGAAAACAGAGATAAGTAATTTTCTCTTCTCTGCATATGCCTCCCCTGTCCCTGGCAGTCTGATGGAGTTCTTAAATTTAGGAATATGAAGGAGCAATGCAACAAAGGAGGAAGAATTCTCATCAAATTCACTTATTTGCCTCTGGTAGGATTCAGCAGAGCAACCAATTAAGGAAGACACACCTGAATCTGACTCCCTCTGTTGGGATCTGATGCTGCAAGGTAATGAGAGCCCTCAGCTCCCACTGCAGGCAGTGGACTTTGTGTGTCAGCATCTCCCAGGAGGAAGTGCTTATTCTACAGGACTAGACCTGCAAGTAGGCAGACCTGGGCGGGCAGGGACCTTTGGCTTCTTGGTGTCATAAGACTGTGCAGGAAGCTTGGCTGACAGGATTCATTTTACTGGGGAAAAATAGTCAAGAGTAGAGCTGGGCAAAGTCTTTGCAACATCTTTTTTTCAAAAATACCTTTTTCTTTTCCAAAAATAAAAACATTTGTAGAAAACTATTTAAAAAATTCTGGTTCTGTGACAGTTTTCAAAGCTATCACCAAAATTGAAAATACAGTACTGTTGCCATATGAATTTTCAATAACAAAAAATGGTTGGTAGCAATTATGACAATAATTTCTATAGTTTTTTTCTTTAATATTAAAAGTATTTCCCCAAAAATTGAAAAAAGAACTGAATCTGTTATGAATAATATAAAGTGGAAGTAACTTCTACATTTTTTCACAAATTAACTTTACATATTTTGGCCAGCTCTGGTTGAGTGACAGTATCACAATGTCAATTTTAAAGGTGTGGTATGTCAATAAAAGTGACTGCACTGAAATTTCCTGGGTCCAGCACCCAGGCCTGTTCCAGGGTCTCAAAAGCTTGCATCTGGTCCCATAACAGGGATCAGTATTTCCTGACATCATTAGGTTACAAATGCAGAAAGCAAAAAAGATCTAGTCACATATAATAATCCCCAGGTAAGCTAAAGGGCAGACTACTTAAGGAAAGAGTAGGAACTAGAGAACAAAATACAAAGGATCTAGTAGAGTAAAGAGAGGCCTTCTTCATAATGCCATCCAATAAAGCTGATACCACAGAGTCCTTCACCATCTACATCCAAAAAAGGTATAGGGCTAACCCAACTCCTGTGAAGAAGAATGTGGAGGAACAGGTGATGCTGAATATGATATGTTATAAAGCATGTTAAGAACTAAAAGGCAACTGGTGCCCAGAGGCAAAACTGAAAATAATAGATGGCCCTTGAAGCACAGGAGAGGGCTATGAATTCTCAGTCCCAATGAGAAAAAAAACCTCCAAGTACCTGGGTATTTCCAAGGGAAATGACATTGCTGTGGTGTCACTAATCATTTTTGCATATGCTAGAGAACACTACCCACAGTACAAGATAGAAAGAAGCTGAAAACTTGAACACAAGGCTGCTGTCCCTAAGGAAGTATAAACCAAGAATACAAATGATAAATATTTGCCCTAATAATTCTGGTTTGAAGAGTTGCACAAATGACTAGGTAAGAGAAAATGGCCATGATTGGACCTGATACAGACTAGAACCTTAAGAAGATGCTCAAATAGAAAAATACATGGGAAAGGAGGGGCAAGAATCCCAGGATATCCATGCAGTTGAATCTGATGGTAGGATAAAAGTCTGCTTTCCAAAGTTACGGATAAAACACATGTAAAGATAGTTCAGACACAAGAGAAGACTTTCATGAATAACCAGGAAATTCCCTAGACAGGCTGTCAAGAAGCCCCCGGCTCAAAATATTTTGTGGGTAGGAAGATAAATATATTCAGAACCTTCCTAATGGGATGTGAAAGATATGAAAATAGGGCTCTGGCCCAGAAAAATAGAAGCAGAATGTCTCCCAACTTTGTTTAGGAGTTACCAGTAAGAGGCAGCATAGGATTCAAAAGAAGGCTTTTGTCAGAAGTAGAAAATTCCCCATCTTCTTCACAGAAGGTGAAAGTACACTGAGGTTTCAGGAAGCAAAACCACTATGACTTGCCTGAAGCAGGACCACCAGGGAATTTTTAAGTATTTCTTGATCTAATTCATTTCTTCAGGTCTGTCATCACTGAGTAGTTCATGAGGTTCCACAGGGAAAGGACAGAGACCAAAACTAATTAATGCTTCCAAAACATTTTAGAGGATGAAAAAATGGGTATCTTTAAAACCTATGAAAAAGTCATTGCACTAATTCAAAATGTAAAGTTACACTTATTTTTCCCTTCATCTGCCTTGTTCTAAATGAGTTCAAGTTCCTTGTTTTTAATAAATAAAAGGCTAATGGGTTCAAAGTTTCTGTAAAATCCCACTATTTATACATGTGTATGACTATTTGCTCTCTAATACAGAGGGTATACTTTTACTTTGGTTATAAAATACTATATTTACAGTATATTGGCAGAAAGCTAGTTGCTATAAAATATCAACCTAAATTCTGTGCCAGAATGCAGTTTCTACACATAATGCTTGTATTCTGTGACATAACGATGCTTCTGTTAAGACTGTTCATGTGATGAAATAATGTCTGTGATGAAATTCATATTCTTTACCACACGGCGCAAATACCTGGGTTTTATAAACAATTCTTTTGGCAGCTACACAAAAGAACCAGTAGCTACCTAATGTTAGTCCAAACCTCAGTTTGCTTTCCCAGAAATTGCATCCCTGATGCCTTTCCCAGATTTGGAAGAGAAAGTAAGGTGGCTTGTCCAAAAATAGCATTCCCACTAACTTTCCAGAATGTGGACATTCAGGTTATATTCATATATACTGTTCAACAAGGGAATTTTACCATTATGTAAATCAAGTGTATGGTGTTTTTTTTAATCCACTTCTTAACAGATGGAAAAGTACTATTCAGAAGTAAACCAGTTCATATAACATAATGGGGAGGAGTTTTATATTTTCCTTCTCCTCTAGCAATTTTGATGTAAGAGATTGCAGACTGTGATGTTTTAATATATGGGGTAACAGAAAACAAAAAGGTATGCTTCTGATATCTTATAATAAAAATACAGTTTTGGGAGGTGGAGACAGGCTTACAAATATGGATGCTTAAAAATAAAATGTTCACACTTACGTTTTGATTAGACTTAGTTGTGCGCCTTGTGGAAAGTTCTCAGACCACTTGCAATTACATTTTTCTGGTAGCATTCATAATGTAGTAAACACTTTCCAAGCATAAACCACAATTAAGTGGTGCCCAACACATTGTCCTGTCCACAGGAAATGTCATCTGTTTTCCCACTAGTTCAGGAAGACCATGCTAAGCTGAGAAGCATGAGTTAGGGTCTAAGACAAAATGCCTTTGCTTTTGATGATCTGAGAATCATGCCCCACCCTAAATGTGGCTTTATGTGTAAGATCAACAAGAAGGCCTGCACTAGACAGGGGGCTTTTATTGTTTATTTATTTCTTTATTTTTCACCTCTAACACTTTGGTTTGAGTGCAAACTGATCATAAAACACAACACTTCCAGAAGTGTTGAATTCTCTAACTGTGTCTAGATGAGCAGGGGCATACAATCTGTGATGCCACAGACCTCTTTGTGCCACCACAATGGTCTGGCTGCTGGCCTGGCCTCCATGCTGCCCCTGCTGCTCCAGCACGCCACCAGGACACCAGGTAAGACTGGCTCCCTGGCTAAAGAACTGATAGGTGCTGAGCAACAGCAGTTTATCCATTTGCAGTTTGTCCTGTAACAAAGCACATATGCAAGGGCGTGCACTGAGGCAATTTGTACTGCTGCAAGCATACCCCCCTCCTCATCCGGACACAGCCTCTTTGTGAAGATATAGAGGTCAGCACATAGTGTTAAACAGAGAAAACCTGTTTGTGAATAATACTTTTAAAGGTTTTAGAAGAAAAATGTTATTATGTAATAAAAGATACCACACTCAATATGTTATGCATTGTACCTGTTTTTGGTGAAGGACTTGTTTTTTTATTTGCTAATATGTAAAAGCATTTATTTCACTTTCATACAATCTGTATTCTGCTCATTTACTTTTTGTTTCTACAGCTCACCCAGTTTGAGATATCCATATGCTCTGTAGAAGTCAACTATGGGTGTGTCTACACAAGACACATTAATCCTCATTAGCCTAATTCAGTGCACATTAAGGGAACATGTCTACATGTGTGCATCCTTAATGAACATAAAAAATGGTAAATTTAGGCTAATCACACCTAAGTTTGATACCTGCAAAGGCAGGTATCAAATTTAGGCACAATTAATTAAAGCGCATTAGCACATCTTTAGGCACAACCCAGCACTAACTTTAGTGCCAGCTCTCTCCAGCCACTTGGGGGCCAGCCTGAGCCCAGCCCCAGGGCTACTGGATGACTGCCTGTCCTCTTTTAGGACTGGGCTGCTCTCTGGTAACCCCTAGCTACTGGCTAAAAAAGCCTGCAGTCATTTTGTGCCCTGGGGCACACACACCAGAAGCCTGAATGAGCCTGTTATCTGTACCACAGCCCAGCAGGCCCTGTGTGCCTCCATGCATAAGCCACAGACTGCCTCTGCCTGGCCTGTCCCCCTCCACAGCTGCTGCTTGGCCACAGGTGAGTGTTACAAAGGGCTGCAGCTTGTTGTGCCCCTTGCCTAGCCCTGAGATCCCCCCAGGGCTGCTTCCTGGCTTTCTCTGGCAGCAGGAGCAGCACCTGCTCCCTGCTGCTGCTCACCCACAGCTGTTTCCTGTGCTTGCAGGTGCTGTGAGTTGCTTCTGCTGTGTGGCTCCCAGTCTCTGGTCATGCCCCTGCACCAGGCACTGGTCATAGCTGTCCAGGGCCGCCTATGCAGGGACAGCCATGGAGGGACACAGAGAGCTGGCTCGGGATTACCACATCATTGTCCTCCTCCCCATTGAGCCCCAGCCCTGCCCATGTGCACGCACCTGTGCTGTCCACCAGGGTCCTCAACTGGCCCCAGAAGGACGTGTGCTACCTCACAGCACTCTGGGGCCATGCCAAAGTGCAGAGGCAGTTCAAGTGGGGCAGGTGCTTGAATGCCCACAGTTATGAAGCCCTGTTGGGTGGAATGCAGGATCACAGGCATTCTTGGTTGGTGCTGCAATGCCACATAAAGGTCAAGGTCTTGTGGGCACAGTGGATGGCTGTGACCAACTTCAATGATCAGTTGGGTGGTGCTCAAAAGATCATTCCTTATATGCAGCAGCTGACCAGCATTTTGGCACCCTGGGAGTCAGGCCACACCCCCGTGAGTGCCACCGGCAGGGGTAGCTTTCCTGAATCCTTCAACCCACTCTGACACCTCCAGTGACATGTCACCTTAGGAGTTGACCTGGGACCCTCAGAGTCCTGCCCCATCCTCCTCCCTGGTTGCTGCATCAACTGGCAGCTTGGGGGAGCCCTGTCTAGCAGCTGCCTCACCCTCAGCACAGCCCAAACTCTGGCACAAGAAGCAGCCAGCTACAACACTACCGGCCACCAGCAGTGTCAGCTCCTCCCCAAGCAGGGGATAGGGCCTGGCAGAGTGCTGACCCACCATGCACTGCAGGCTGTGGACATGAGGCACAGCTGGATGCCATCACCAATGGGAAGGCCCATACTGAGCCATCAGCCTTACCAGCCCCAGACACAAGGTAAGTCCCCACCCCTGCCCCTGGCTCTGGACCCTGCCCCTACTTCCTGCCTGGCCCACCTGCAAACCCCTGGCCCTGAGTTCCCCCACTTCCCTCAGCACACAGAGAGGTGCAACACCATTCAGAACTTTTTTCAGCAGCCCATATCCCTGCAGATGGGTGGGCACAGGCCTGTCACATGCTGAGGAAGGTGTCAATGCCAACAGCAATGCCCTCCTTGGTGCAGGGGGCAGGAATGTGTAGCACGGTGACAAACAGCCCTCCAGGTGGTGGTGGAGATTGCAGGGCAGCCTATGATTGCTCCCAACACCACTGTAGCTCAAGATCCCAAACTGGAAACCAGTGCCCAGTGCACTAGAAGGATCATCATTAGCAGGACATGCTGGCTCAGGCACCCCTCTCCATCTGCACAAACAGCTCATCATGCACCACCCAAGGAACACACAGCAGGGGCAAGCTTGGGGCACAACAGCAGTGCACAAAGGGGAAGGGTGACTCTGGGGTGCCTCCCCAGAGAGGCCCCTGTATAGGGCAGAGGCACAACCACAGTTGTCTGGGAGCCCTGCATGCACTGAGCCCAGAGGCTGTGGGATGGGTGGCAGCACATCAGAGCAGTTGACCTGCAGCAAGAGAGGCAGGGAGTGAGGTCTGGATCCACGGTAACAGATACTGCCAGCAGCCTGGTCAGGCTCACCCTGGGAAGGGGCTGCGGGAGGCAGGCTGCCTGGGGCCAGCACCCAGCAGCCCACTGGCCCCAGGGGAGCAAGGTGAGTTAGGGGTCTTATCCAGTGGCTGCCAGGGCCCAAGCAAGCCAGGCCTACCTTGCTGACTTACTATGGTCCCTGGGCACCTGTGCATGGTGAAACCCTAATCTGAGCCCAGGCAGCACATGGCCCCTGATGCAGAGCATCTTATCTCTGAAATGTTGCAAACTCTCACAAAAAGCTTCTGTCTCTTGCCTCTGCAGGGCCAACATCTGGATGCAGGAAAGAGCCCACCAGTCTCTGCAGGAAGGCCACCTCAGGGCCACTGTGACCCACTGCTGGAGAGGTCTGGGATGCATTGGCTGCACCAGTGGTGCACCAAGGACTGGACTCTGCTACTTCAGCAGCTGATGGTGGTGGCAGAGGAATGCGAGGTGCAGGACAGGCCTGGTGGGTGGAGGATATTGCCTGAGTGGAGGCATGAGACCTGATGCAGCAGAAACACTAGGCCCGCATGGAGGCCCTGGAGCAGAAGTGCGTGGAACAGCTTCAGCAGCAGAGGGACACTGACCACCAGGCCTTGAAAACCCCCCTGGCCCTGGCACCCACATACATATCCCCTGCTGCCTGGTCCCTGCCTATGGCCATGCAGGGCCCATGGGTCCCATGCTCTGCCCTACAGCAGGCCCCCACCTTGCCCTGGGAGGAGGTCCTAAGGCACTTCCATCCTGCCAGACCCATGGCTCAGACTTCACCCTGGACCTCCCACCACCTACCTGGCCTGGCCCCACTACTCTCTCCCACACCATGCAGCCAAAGACCTGGACCCACATAAGGCCCCCCACATGCTGTTGTCACCGTTGCTTCTGGACCTGCAGGGGAACATCCACGGTCTGGGGTGCTGGGCACCTGCGCTGTGGCTCTGCCCCCTAAGCCTGGAAGTGTAGGCCCCCCATGACCCCTCTCCACTCTGGTCTTGAACAGCGAAAATATTGTAAATAATTTTTAATATGTATATAGTTTGCCTTATGTATATGGTTCATCTCTTGTAAATGGGTTTTTTATTATTGGTGGGTGGGGAAGGTAGTGGAGGGACACTGATTGTTAAGGAGGGAAGGATGGGAGTGTGGGTTGTGAGGGCAATCCTTTTTGTTTGTTTGTTTCACCCTTGTGCTGGGGGTGGGCAGAGGGTAGAGGGTGTGTGGGTATCAGGCCAAGTGGGCTGGAGCAGGGAGTGCAGGAGGAGGGAGTTGGGCAGGGCCTCTTGCAGCATGTGCCCTGGCCCCTGCTGATGGGTGCACAGGTCTCCTGGGGTCTGTGCAGGATGGGAGGCAGGATGCTGGGGCCAGCAGGACCAGCCCCATGGCAGCAGGGGTCACTGGTCATCGCTGACAGGATCTGATGTGAAGCAGGGTAAACCAGTTTGAGATGCTGTAAGAGGTACACTGAGAATGAAATAAGGTTCCCCATGCTGCATATTTGCAGCTCAGGCTCAGAATTTGATACCTGAATTTCCGGGTATCAAATAAAAACACTGCAGAGAAAAGCAGTGCAGAGCACAGTTCTCCACCATACCCAGAGACAAGCAAGGGCTCAGGCCTCCAGAGATGCTCTGGCATCCAGCCAGAGCATCTCTCTGGTGCCCCCTGCTGCCCTATTATGTAGCATTCATGTGCCAGGGCAAGCAGGAGCAGTGCAAAGCTGTGACCTGGGCATTGCCCCTGGTAAGTAGGAACTAAGAGGGTGAGGGGGATCTGTGCATGTGTAGGGGTTGTGTAGGTGTGGGGAGGGCTGTTTGGGAGGCATGGGTCCCCCTGAGGCCCAACCTTCCTGCAGGGCCCCTGCCCCCCCCCCCACAGCAGCAGGAGTGGCCATAGGGTGCTCAGGGCCTGTTGCAGCCAGAGCCCCTAGTGGCATGGCATGGCCCCAATTGCCTCAGAGCCGACACCACGCTGCCTGTTGTGGGACCAGCCTGGTGCTGCACCAGACCATGTGGCTTCAGGGAGCAGTGGGACTGCTCAGGGTGTCACCTGGGGGCCAGCACCACTCACAGGGACTGCGTGCCATGCCAGGCCAGGTCCTACCTCCATGGAACCGGCCTGGCCTGATGGCACATGGGGCCTATAGAGGCAGGACCTGGCTTGACATGAAATGTGGTCCCTGCAAGCAGTGCTGGCCTTCAGGTGACATCCCAAACAGCCCCAGGGCTGCCTGAAGCTACATGGCCCTGTGCAGCCTTGCACTGAGCCAGGTCAGTCCCACCACAGACAGCACAAGTGGGGCCGGCTCTGAGGTGATTAGAGCCATGCTGCATCACTGGGGGGAAGTTGTGGCCCTGTAGTGGGGAATCTGTGGGCCCTTCGGGGGGGCAGTCCATGTGTTGTGCAAGGGGGCTGCACCCTGTGGGGGCAGGGGACCCATCCATCCTGAGCAACCCCCCTACACAGCCCCCCACACCCATAGTCCCCCCACAATCCACCTACAACACCCACATCCCCAAGCCACCCCACAAACCTCTCACCCACATACCTAGCCACAAACTCCCAAACAAGCCCCTTCCCCTTCCAAACCTCACCTCCACAAACCGTATATCCACCCACAAATTCTCCCCTCACATTGTTTTACCCTTAAAAATGTATCAGTAAAACATTGCCCTCTCTATATATAGTGGTGCTTCATTTTAATAGTGGAAGAACACTATTTGGGGTATTTTCATAAGAGAATTTGGGTTTCTTATCAGAACATTTACAATTCGTAAACAGGGAACACCAGGATCTCTACTGGTGAGACAAGTGGTGTGACCCATGCAAAGGAGCCTGCCCAGGGCCAACACTGGGGACCCAGCTGGAGAGCAGACCAGGTGGCCGACCACTTGGCCATTGGGGGCCAAAAGGACCTGCTATGACAGTTCAAATTGGGCCACTGCAAGAAGCACCTCTTCTGGGGAATAGCTGCCCAGATGGCAGAATGGAGGCACCCCATCCAGGTCTGGCAGGGGTGCAGCCTTGTGGCCGCAGGTCCAAGGGGGCAGATGCTGTCACAAGTGGCAGCAGGTCACAACCAGGTAGCAGCCTCCATTGCAAAACTGTTGCAGTGGGTAGAGGGTGCATGGGCCATTCCAGGTTAGGGCTGCTTCAGCAGTCCAGCTGGCACAAGGGGTAGTGTCCCCAGATACTAAGTGGCACAAGCACTGGCCCCAGCCTCTAGCACCCCCTGGCCACAGATCCAGGAGTAGCTAGGCAAGGTTATTTTGCCCCAAGTGGCACAACTTGCCCCACACCAAAGTGCACATCTGGGCATGTGCACTGAGGCACAAATCCCTGGCTCAAATTTGTGTTACTCCTGTTTGAGCTGCTGCAAGCACATGTGCCTGCGTGTGTGGCCATGCCTCAAGAGTCCAAATTGCTTGCCATTTTCAAAGCAGAAATTTAAATTAAAAAATTGGACAAATTTCCAAGAAGCAGAATTGGATGAAATAAAAAATATTTTATTTTAAAATATATATTAATGGTGTAAGTAATTTCTTAAGATATTGTGGTATGTAATCAGTTAATATATGTTGATTCATATTTGGAAAAAACTCCACAAGCTTTCCCACAGGTTTCCCAAGGCCTTGTCTGTGATAAATTTCGTATTTAGGTCAGTACTGAAGAATATAGTGGCTTTTACATGATTTTAAGAATTTTATGTATGTCAGTATTTTTTCTCTTTAATCTACCTGTGACAGGTGCTATTAGTATGCAACATTGGAGGCCCTAGGCAATTTTCTTGGCAAATCGCTTTCTTTGGCAGCTTCCTAACTTTTCTGTGCACGTCAGGGAAACCAGGTGCTTGTTAGACACATAACATCATAAACTCCCTGTCCCACATAAATCACGGTTTTTATGGTTCTTCATTACGCTGTATTGGAAACTCCAATAAGTTAAGTTCTAGTGTAAGTCTGTCTCATAGGCCAGTGCATACTGCAATGGTATTTGGCTCATTTTGCTGGTAATTAAATAGTTCTTGCACATTTTAGCATCTTAAATGGAAGCTACCTACTGGAGTACATCCATCATAAATCACATTTGCATGCCACCTGAGAGACCTCTGGCTGATCTATGGATTTTAGAAGACCCATGAAAAGTACTTTATGAGCCTGTCATATCACAATCCTGTCATTTTATTACTCACTTCAATCAGCTATCTTGATGTATTGATGGTTTCAGAGGGAAACTGTCTCTAATACTATTCTAGCAATATATGAATTAACCTTTAAGAACCATCAGGCAGATTAATTATTTAGGAATACCTGTAGGCTACATATAGCATCCGAGTGGTCAATTTCTCATAGATTCTCTAAGATGTTGCTTGTTCACAGACTTAATGGTCTGAATGGCACTTTTCACTTACACCAGTGTAAATTTGCAGTTGCTTAAATGAAGTCAGTGCGGTTACTAAAGATTTACATTAATGCCACTGAAAGTAATCCATGTGTCTATGACAGTGATTCTTAACTAGGGTGCCAAGGCATCCTGGGATGCTTTGAGATCCTTTTCATGATGTTGTGTAGTATTTTTGCTGTTGGTGTGTGTAGCAGGATACTAAGGTGCCTGCTACTGAGAGAGCCCAGAAGGCTCCTCGGGTGACGGTTGCCAGGGTAATGGGAGGCAACAAATGACCCACACCTGCCAGCGGTCAGCTGGCTATAAGGGGCAAGGCCTGGCTCTTATGGGGGGGGGGGGGTGAGGTCAGAGGCAGTTCCCTACTGGCATCCAGGACAGAAGGAGCTCCTTAGCAGCAGCCAGAGGGAGAAGCTCCTGGAGCAATGATGTGAGGAGAAGCCTGACTGCAGCTACTGCTAACAGAGTAAAGGGCAGCATGTCCAAGATGTCTGACCAATGTTGTTACAGCCAGGTGGCTTATGTTTAAATTGTAGCCAGGAGGTTTGAGTTTCTGTATTGTTTTGTTGTTTAACACTGGTGGTTTGGGTGAGGCTATAAGGGGATGGAGGAGGCCTCATAGGGGACTCATGGTAAGGTGAGGACCCCAGCCCCAGTGAGGGCATGGAGTTTGGGGGTACAGACCTCAGCTTCAGAGCAGAGCCCTGAGAGAGGGCAGCCTTGCAGAGGGAAGAGCCCCAGTGTGGACACAGAAAGCCCCAGTGAGAGGGGCAGCATTATGGAGAGGCCCCAGGTGGGGGAGATCAGGGCCTGTGGGGGGATGAGGAGTATAGGCACAATCCACTGAGGGGTGGGGAGTATGGGGGAGCAGGCATGATCTGGAGGATTGATGGGGCAGCAGGCAATCTGCAGGGGATAGAAGGGTCAGATGCAATCCACAGGAGCAATACGAGGGACAGATGTGATCCACAGGGAACTGGAGGGTGATCAAGGGTCCACGGGAAGGATAGGGAGCCAGGTGGGATCCATAGGGGGAGTGGGAGGGGCAGGTGGGATCCACAGAAGTTGCTGTCATTCAGGAGGATTTGATGGGATATGGGAGGCTCATGTTGTCTGTGGAGGGGCTTGGGGGAGATCAAGGGCTATTTTTAGCCTTCAGCTCCACCCCCCAAAGAATGTATAGCCCCAGCCCTCCTGCCCCTTCCCCCACTGGGCCTTACTTGCTCGGCTCCTGGCAGTGGTGAAAGCTGGTATAAGCAATGGCACCCAGAGTGGCTTGAGGGTTGGGATGTAGTGGCTGAGTGGTCTACCAGGGAGAGCTGGAGTGAGGGGTGGGGGCTAAAAATAGTCTGGTGTCGAAGGCAAGGATAGAAAAAGTGCTGCCCTGGGGCTTGGGATGGTGACTGGGCTTTCCCAGTCCTGGGGTTGCACATGTAACTGTACAGAAGTTCCATGCCCCGGTCTAAGCTAGATCAATTAAGTTTGAGTGTACGTTGATCCAGGTGTATCTTATACTGGGTTCAGCCATTTTCAGACCAGTCTGTGTGCATGGAACTGCTGTGCTCTTAGACTGGATTTCTTATCCAGGTCTAAGTGTAATATTTTTAATGGGAGCAAGCTAAGTTAGATTGGGTGGCCATTTTGAACCTGATCTAACCTCCCCTAGCCCCTGCAAATGTCTGTACCTAGCCATGGATTTAAAATAAGAATGAATAATGTCAAAAACATTTTGACTTGCTATGGTTTTTCAGTTCTTTGCTACAGAAGAGTTGCTCTATTATTTTTCTTTAGCAAAGAAAAGAGTGAAAATGAAGAGCTGTCATTTTCCCAGGGGTACCTTGAGGTTAAGAGAGTTGTCTCAGGTCTAAAAAGGTTGAAAACCACTGGTCTATAGTATGTGCATTTCAGGGCCAGATCCTGTCCCTCTTAGAGTGTGTTGGACCTTTCTCAGACAAATAGCCCTAAGAAGGTCTTTTTTGCATTGTGTCTGAAAACAGCAGATGAACTCTGTTTTCATAATGCCAGAATATTTTCAGATCAAGGTCCTGTTTATCATGAGTAAGGGCAGCAACATTTATATGAATTGGCAACCACATTCATTGTTTTAAAATACTATCTATTTTTATGACATTGTGCTTGCTGTCCTGCACTGTATTGGTAAAAGGTAGGTAAGGTTGTTTGAGTATATGTAATATCTTTTTTTAGATCGAGTAGTTGGAAAAAATAACGAGACTGAGAAGGGTGAGTTTGGGCAGTTGACACCCTACTCACAGCAGATATCTGCATAGTCTGGACCTGAGATGTTTATAGTAGGAAAAGAGAAGCAGGTAGATAGCAGGAAGCAAGACTTAGAACTAAGATCAATGTGAAATCTTTCCATACACTCCCTGTAGGATTAGGGCAGTTGGATTCCCTTCGTTGGAAATTAAGGGGCCACATCCCTTTAGAATCTGGTTTACAGGGAGGATTTACCTGTAATTCATTCTGCTTCCTTACTGTCCTGTTGTCTGAAAGTAATTGGCTGAGGAATTAAGGACATGGCCAAAAATACAGTAAAAATAATTCAATAGGATGTAGAAAAAGCTTGTAAAACCATTTGTACTGAAATTATCCCACTCAGTATCTGAGAGGTACATCCTCTGAGGTGTTTCAACAAAGCCTCACAGCACTTCAACACCCCTATGCTCAGTTACTGTTAAACATTTAGACTATCATATCAGGCTGAAGATATTTTCGCCTTGTAATAGATCCTTACATTCTGAAACACTTTGTACTAACTTCTTTGGAGTCACGGTAATAATCCCTCCTAGACTTTTCCGTAGAAATTCAGAAAATTCACCAACATTATGGCCTGAAGCACCATCAGCTGAAATAAAAAGAGAATGAAACACACTCACAGACTCGGAGACAAAAACATTTACTAATTTAGGTGTCATGCATCAAATACTCCAATGGTATATCACTAAACTTGGAAATAGCACTTTAGTGTTTGAACTTTCAGTTAAAAGGGATTTCCCAGGGAATCTAAAGAAGTTCTATATTAGAGGATAATCACTAGAAATTAGATCTATTTAAGTCCTGTGCTGTCATCACGATTGCTATTAATAATCATTACAATCAATAACTAAGTTTAATAATTAATAAATAGCACTGACAGCATTATTTAATATAATTAATAATTATATAATTTAATGTAATGAAACACATAAGGTATATATCAATATCATTATATAACATTACATTAATTCATATATAATTAACATGCTGCATATTA
Source organism: Caiman crocodilus (assembly GCA_030014935.1). Classification (NCBI taxonomy): domain Eukaryota; kingdom Metazoa; phylum Chordata; order Crocodylia; family Alligatoridae; genus Caiman; species Caiman crocodilus. The sequence continues at coordinate 46,178,586 of JAGPOW010003648.1, forward strand.
ACATGTTATCATTGATGTTATAATATGAAATTAATGAATTATGTTAAATTGATGTTAGTAGTAATGAACTGACAATGACTCACTTGTATCAATACTGCCTCTGTCAGCATAGGGCTAAATCTACTGAGGTACTTACGCTGTGTCTATATGTGACAAAACAGTGCTATGCTGCCTGGGACTGGAAACAATATAATTACATTCATATTGTGTGGACAAGACATTCACCTGCATAGGCTACTATCTGCTGTTTCTCAGCAGGACTAATTGCTTGAGCTGAAACACTTTGCTAATATAGCTATACTACTTCCAGTACCTGAGTTAGCTTATTCCCTCACCCATCAGGATGTAAAGTTATTCTTATTCTTTCCTTTGTCCCATGAACATTTAAGAATTTTATACGACAGTCAGGTCAGTCTCCCAGGGGGTGGGAGTTCAAGTCTATGATCCAGTATATCCAGAGGGTTTCTAACATTCCAATAAGCATTCCAATCTGCATCCAGCTGGAGGGTCTGATGGCAACAAGGTGAGGTTACTTGTGGCAGAGTAGCTCCTACAAATATGACAATGTTGCAACCTCCAGAGTACAGTGAGCATAGTGCACCTCCAAACCCTAGTCCCCACTGCCTTGTGGGTACTCCTTGGTTGGAGGAAGGCATTACCCTGGCAGAAACATGGTCTCACTTAGGTGTTAGGCAGTCAGCAACAGTTCTTATCTGTTACTGTTTGGCAGAAGCTACAGCCATGGAGGCACTGAACATCTGGACCCGGTCTGGCCTTTGGATTCTGCCTCAGTGGACTAAAGTGGGGGATCTTGGGCAGCTTCCACTCCTCCATACTCTTGCCTAGGCATATGCATCATAGGTCTTGGAGTAACGGTCACAGGACTCTGTACAAGCAGATTCATCAGGCACCTGATGGTCTCTTACGTGTACACCACGATCCAGAGGGGGGTGGTTGCCTACTAAATGTGTATTACAAAAAAAAAAAGGTGGGGGCTGAACTGGCTTTAATTGAGAACTAGGTTTAGAATCAAGATCTGCTGCCTACTTGTAGGATAGTGCTTATGGCTGTGAATTGTAATTAGAGGAAAACACCTCTCTGAACCTGATTTTCTTGAGGGCAGAGGGAGTGTGGGGAGAAGAGGGGCAGGGAAGGAGGCTTAGCTCCCACTGCTTTCCTTTCCATGCAGGGGTGACACGTAGGGGGTGCATGGGGGTGCATGTGCACCCCCTGAGATTGCCAGTGCACCCCCTGACTGGCCATGCTCCCTGTTTAGCTGGCAGGCAGGGAAGCAGGTAGAAACACCAGTGCCCCCACCTGCACTTGCTGGCTGGGGAGCAAGGCCATGTCACTTCCAGAAGTGCCCGTGGGAGTCCTGGAAGTGGCACAGCTGCTTTTACAGCGAGTGAGATTGGCCTCCAGGGGGACCCAGGCACCAGACACCCATGTTTCCAGGTAACTTTTGTGGCTTACCAGTATGCACTCTGGCATGAATGCCACATGTCCCCAGAGGCTGGGGGGACACAGCGAGCTCTGCAGCACTGTGCTCCATGGCAAGCTCCATGGAGAGATGCCACAGCAGTGGCCGGTGGTGATTTTGGATTGCCCACAGATGCCTCTGGTGGTGTCAGTGGCAAGTGGGGGTGGGTGGCAAGCAGTGACCACCTGCAGGCACTGCCATCAGTGTCAGTAGTGCCTTTTCTCAGGGGGTGGACTACCACACTCAGGAGGTGTACGTGCATCCCCTACACGTCTCCAATGCACTCTGGCTTTGATGAATCCCATTGTCAGGTTCCTGAGTATCACTATGCATTTTATGGGAGTGTGGGTTACTCTTAAAAGTTATGCATTGCAAGGCTGAGTCATTGTCACCTTTATGGATGTATGCCAGAGTTACTAAAAACTCCAGGGAATGCCACCATTGATGCCCACATCATTTTCAACTCTTACATGTTTCCTCCCAAACATTCTAATATCCAAATGTACTCAGATCTCCCTGCCCCTCATTGGTGGTTTTACTTTTCCTCTCCTTTTTATCAAATTGCCTCATTGCTGCATCCCTTACTCCTCTCATTTCCCAGGTCTTTTTGTAAACTTACCAATTAAGCATTATAGTCTTGCTGTCACTGGTAAATGGATCACCACTGAAGCACTCAAGGAGAGAGATGAAACAAGATAACTGCATTGGAAGCACCAGAAGGAGACTTGTGTTCCCTCAAAAGAATACAATTTGGGAACTATGAAACACACCAGGAGAACTTGCCAAAGTTCTAGGTTACAGTGAATATGACTGCAGCAAGAACTGAGGAATGAAAAGTACATTCTCTCACAGGGAAAATCTGAAGACCAGAAAAAACAAAATCAGTAATGGCAAACCAGGGAGAACAGTATACATAGGTATGTGGCTTTATCTCTCTGTTGCATACAAGTACTGGTAAATTATCTTTATCATATAGCTTAGATGGAAATTGTTCCTGAAATTGTAACATCTCTGATTCCAAAAAAGGCTTTGTAGCAAGTTTCCTTGAGGTGCTTTTGACTCTAACAGTGTATAATAAAAGACAGAGAGACCTTGAAGTTGTTAGGAAACCTGAGGTTCAAAAAGAATTCCAAGGCCAAAATATACTCTGTACTACACTGTAAGCAAGAAGAGAAGGGCAATACCCACTTAAAGTATTTAACAGTCAAGTGCTCTCAGATAAATAAGTACCTAGTGTCCTGGAACAGTGTATGTGAAAAATATTGTCAAATTGTCTCTGGACTGTGTAAAAGATCTCTGGGTTGAATTCTGTGTAGCTACAAATGCCAAAACAACATTTGCAAAGCCAAACTTGTACAGCTGGCCCTAGAGAAAATTGATCAAAAAACAGGAACTGGTTAACCAGAGTGGCATTGTTTGGAAATGACATTGCCCATTTTATGTGTTCTGAAAAAGATTGGCACTGGATTTGTTACTCTGGTGTGAGGGATAGCCCCTCATTACCTGGGACCAACATCCACTTTTAAAATTCTAAATTTTTTTGCACAGCAGGAGATCATTTATAACCTTAAGTTTGTCTCAAGCTGAGAGTGGTAAAATGAGAAATAATCTTAGATATACCTGGCTGTTAATACTCAAAAGGGTTTGTTCTGGTATAATTCTGACAGGTGGTCAGCTGTAATAGATTGGTGCAAATTGATTGATTAGTTAATGGGATGGAGTAATCATTTAAAGTGCAAATGAAGTATTTCTTTGCACTGAGCTTTGGAATAGCTACAGCACTATAGTACTCTTGGATGCCTATGCACGTGCTTGGGGTTGGGGAGAGGCATGTTTTAATTAGAGCAGTTCCTTGAGTGTTGCTCTAATTAAAACACTAAAGTCTCATGTGTAGTAAGCCCCCACGCAGTTGAAAATGGCTGTGGGACACTTTAAAGCTAATCTGGAGAGCTTTAGTTAAAGTGTTCCAGTGGCTATTTCTAAACTTGCAGGGGCTCATACACATGACACTGCAGTGATGTTGGAGTGTTCTAATAAGAACATGTCAGAACACGTGTGTAGGCTATGTTTCTATGCTCTTACATTGTGTCTAAGCTTCTATATCGCCCCCAGAAAGGCTTTTAGAAGTCTGTAGCACAAGTGGTGAGATTCATGCAATTCCTCGTTATACATGTGTGCAAGCTTTCTGTTATGAAAGTATTTCTACGCTGGGAGAATTACCACAGACATCCTGAAGTCATGAGCTAAATGAATAAGAGTGAATCCAACCCATATTTTCTCTGGTATCTAGCAAATTCAAGTAATGCAGGTTTTAGTGATTCCATATGGCAAACTTCAAACCTAGGTATCATATCCAGCTTCCAGTGAAATAAATGACAAACATTACTATTAATTTCATTGGGAGCAGTGTCAGCATGACTGTTGGTAAACTTTATTGCTTTGCTGAGGCACTACTTTGATTCTAAAGTTGAAATCTGAGGATGCCTGTACATGAGCTCAGAGCCTCCTCTGACGAGCTTAATTAACTGAGTCTGTGTGAGCGTGGCAATTACCACATTCTTGCCAGCCTCCACATCTCACGTATCAGTGTCTTCACTCTTCAAAATGGCAGTGGGGCACATTAACTAAAGCTTGTTGGATGACCTTTAGTTCAAGTGCCACCACTGCCATTTTCAAGCATGCAAAAACTGATACACAAGACACTGTGGCACTTTAATTAGGGAGGCTTTTGGAAATGGCCTAATTAATGCGCTGCCTCACCCCTTGCATCCCAGCATGTGTAAAGGTGCCTGAAGCAATTAGATTTGCCAGTCAAATACCTGTAGTTGACATAGTCAAGCTTCTGTATTTCTGAACATATCAAACCTTAGTCTGTAAGGTTGAGGAGGACTGGGTTAGAGTGCTCCTGGAGGGGCTGGACGTGTTCAAGTCAGCAGGTCCAGATGCTCTCCACCCCAGGGTGCTGAGGGAGCTAGCAGAGGTTATTGCTGGGCCCTTGGCATGGCTTTACGAGCGCTCGTGGTGCTCGGGCCAGGTGACAGATGATTGGAAGATAGCCAATGTGGTCCCCATCTTTAAGAAAGGGAGGAGGGAAGACCCAGGCAACGCTTTGAGAGCCGTTTTCTCCCCAGCACCACCTGAGGTGATGAGGAATAATGGTAATAAGCTGATGGAGAATAGGTTTAGGTTAAAGATCAGAAGGCAATATTTTACAGTTAGGGTGGCCAAAATCTGGAACCAACTTCCTAGGGAA
>JAGPOW010003648.1:46184522-46210342 GCA_030014935.1 Caiman crocodilus
TTGCTCCTACCTTGGGCATTTTTAAGAGTAGATTAGATAGGTACTTGGCTGGGGTCCTGTGACCCTGGCACTCGTTTCCTGCCAATTGGCGGGGGGTCATACTAGATGGCCTGCTTTAGGCCCCTTCTGACCCTAGGTACTATGATACTATGATACTATGTACTATGAAATGGAAGCTCAATTTTCCTTCTCCTTACTCCTGACACTAGAGGAAGAGGGAAGCATTTTCCACAAGCTGGTCCAAGTGTTAATTGGCATTTCTGACTGGTGTTTCTTTCATGGGTTCAGCAACACTGACATCCCACATAATGACCTCAATGTTATACCATATTTTCTTGCAGTTAACACACCCCAAAGTATAATACAAACCTTATTTTTCAAAAGCAGAATGTAGCCAAAAAATCTTTTAAGAGTTGTGGAAGCATACAGCAGGGAGAAAGCCTTATCTTCAGTGGACTCACCCTTCTTTTCTTGCTTAGGCTGGGAAACTAGAAGAGAAAGACCAGAAACAGCAAGCAGACAGCAATATTGCCCTGAGAAAGATTAACTTGATTAGTGGAACATCAAGACCATTCAAAAGAAGAGAAAGTCATTAACACCTGTGGAGAAGAGAACAATGAGCCATTAAGTTAATTGATTCCCTTGGTTCTTCAATAGTTACACTAAAGCTACTACACAGTGGAGCAGGAATCAAAGCAAGATGCTTCTATACCCAGTTTGGAAGGATTGAGTTGGACCAAGGTATATGCTGTATGCATGAACATATGATATATCTTAGTTCTAAGACATAGAAAACTCCACACTTTGATTTCTATTGACTGTTTGCAAATTGTTCCTGACTTCCATCTTTCCTATGATCACCTATTACCAAAACTGGTCAATTGCAGCATCAGCTTCACCACAATCCACTGGCTTGGGAATTGGCTCTGTGGTCAGACCCTAAGGGTGGTGGTTGATGGAAGTCAATCTTTGTGGTGCACTGTGACCAGTCAGGTCGTCAAGGCTCTGTCCTTGGGCCTATACTATTCAACATCTTCATTAATGATGTGGACATTGATGTCAGAAACAGACTGGCCAAGTTTGCTGACAACACCAAACTGTGGGGTAAAATGTCCACAGCTAAAGACAGGAGGGCAATCCAGGCTGACCTTGAAAGGCTCAGAAAACGGGAAGAAGAGAACTTGATTATGTTTAACACTGAAAAATGCAAAGTTCTCCACCTTGGGAAGAAAACCCCCCAGCATGTTTATAGGTTCGGCAGTGCTACACTGGCTTGCACTACGGACATAAGGGACTTGGGGGTCATGATGGACCACAAGATGAACATGAGTCATCAATGTGATGCTGCAGCTAGTAAATCAAGCAAAACACTGGTTTGCATCCATAGATGCTTCTCAAGCAAATCCCAGGACTTCATTCTCCCGTTGTACTCGGTCTTGGTGAGGCCGCAGCTGAAGTACCGCATCCAGTTTTGGGCTCCACAATTCAAAAAGGATGTGGAGAAGCTTGAGAGAATCCAGAGGGCAGCCATGTGCATGATCAGAGGTCAGGAAAACAGACCTTATGATGACAGGCTGAGCTCTATGGGACTCTTCAGCCTGGAAAAGCACAGGCTCAGGGTGGCTGCTTATAAGTTTATTAGGGGTGCTCACCAGGATGTGGGGGAACATCTGTTCACCAGAGCGCCCCAAGGGAAAACAAAGTCAAATCCATGACAAACTCCTCCATGACTGTTTCAGGCTGGACATAAGGAAGAATTTATTTTCTGTCCAAGTCCCCAAGGTTGGGAATAGACTGCCTCCAGAGGTGGTTCAAGCTCCTACTTTGAACACCTTCAGGAGACATTTGGATGTTTATCTTGCTAGGATCCTATGACACCTGCTGATTTCCGGCCCTTGGGGCAGGGGGCTGGATTCGAAGATGTTCCAAGGTCCCTTCCAGCCCTAATGTCTATGAAATCTATGAAATTTATTTGTAAATTTCCCTGCTACCATATTTACCCAAATCCAGGACAATTTCAAATTCAAGATTTTCCCTCAATAATAAGATTCTATATATTAAGGCTGTGAGAAGCTTTGGGTGTTGATTTGACTCGGAGGAGATTTGGCCTGATTCAGCGAATCAGGAGACCAATAAAAAGGTTCAAATTGATTCAAAACTCTCCAAATCAATTCGGAAAAGATTTGGAGAATTTCAGAGATGTGGGCAGTTCCCGCTCACTGCTGCAGAGAGCTGGACCCGGAATCTGTGCTGATAAGTAGGGGGTGGGGGAGGGGCGGACCATGGGGGGACCCCTGCCAGGCCTCATTTCCTGCTTGCTCCCCTAGCCTTCCTGAGCACCCCTTAACCCTCGCCCACTCTCCTAGCCCCCCCATGGTTGCCCCACCCAGCCCCAACTCTTGGCTCTTTAAAAAAAAAAAATCCACTCGCTGGCTGCTGCCAGGTAGGGTAGGCAATCCCCACTGGCTGCTGCTGCCTACTTCCCCACACTACATGGGGTGCTCTGCCATGAGCCCCCATCCCCCACCTGCTATTCCAGCCCCATCCCTCCATGTTTGCCCTGCCCGGCCCCAGCTCCCAGTTCTTTAAAAAAAAAAAAAAAGCCCCATACTCACTGGATGCTGCAGCAGCCGTCAGGGCTTCTGAGGATCTCCAAATCAGATTCAGCCAAATCGATTCAGGACAGTGATTCAAATCACCAAATGGAATCACTGTTCCTCGAATCAGCTGAATGTGAATCCAAAACAAACACTATCTGTTTTGCACAGGCCTACTATATATGGAAAATTATAATAAATTTATAATATACAGAATCTAACTATTGGAGCATCATTTTGTATTCATCCCCACCCCTGCAGCAGGGAAAGCAGTGAAAGGGGAGCAGGCAGCATAGCATCTGTCCTGCCCTACCACTTGTTCCCCCTTTCATATTGCCTTCCCCCTCACACCACTTTTCCCCCTACCGCTTATCCTATTCAGTGGGTCTGGCTCTGGCCCAGGGTACTGAAAAACATGATAGCTCTAGTCCCATCCAGGCAGTAGCAGCAGGCTCAGCCCCAGCCTTGTATCAGAGCTGGAGCCAAAAACGCAGCAGCTCCCTCACTGCCTTTCCATTTACTATGCAGTCTCCCCTGGGTTAGGACTAGAACTGGAGTCTGAGCCACAGCAGCTGCCTGCCCCGTGCTGTACTCAAACCCAAGATCAGGTTTCTTTTTCTCCATGTTCCATTGTTCAGAAAGAGGAAGAGTTCATGTTCAACCAGAATGGTGACTCTTAGATGCTTAGTGAGTTGACTGCAATCTTACTATGCTTCAAATGGTGTCTAACTGGTAGCTCTGTGGCAGTCGTAATGAGTCTATATGAGTCAGGTCCAAATTCGCTTTCTGAAGTGCTTCCCTTATTGTGTTTGAGGATCTTTTTATAGGATTTTCCTCTGCTAACTAGAGTTGGAAAGAGCACTCCTCCCACCCCTCCCCCCCAAAAAAAAGAAAGAAAAGAAACTTAGGTAGCTTAACTTAAAAGGTGGAAATGGACTGATGAGCTTTACATGGGGATTCTCAGCTTCACAAAATCTTGGCCCAGAGTTTGAAGTCATCTCAGAGAAGTGCATTAAACAGCAAGTAAAAGTAGCACTTGCCTAGGTGCTCCCATCAGTTTTTAGTTTTGTAGAAAGTGTTTCCAGTGTCCTGTGAGAGGGAAGTGCATGAAGGGAGTGTGTTGGGGGTCAATCCCTCTGCATTAGCAGCTACAGTACTTTGATAGCTGTGTGTTTTGAAATAATGAGGATGTTTGCCCCTTCTTCCTGTTCTAAAGTGCTGGCAGTACCTTTTATTAAAATTTTGGTTTTCTTTTCCTCTCTCAGGATGATGGCCATCTTACCACATGAAGGAAAAGCCTGAAGAGATAACATCAAACCATTGATTTATAATTAAATTATTTTCTTCCTCTGGCCAAGTACAGGAGCCTGAGGCTGGCTGGCTGCCTCTCACTGTGACAGGTGCTCCTCCCCTGGGAAAGAGGAGAGGTGGAGTAGCAAGATAGAGGCACTGAGAGGTAATAAAAATCTGGCCTACTCATTTGAATTTGGGTTTTCTTTTCAGCACTCCAGTTGCTATTACAGGACGGATTAAAATATGCATGTAATGCCAAATCTGGGTGTTGCTTTACAGTCTATAAAGGGTCTGACTTGATGCATTTATGTGACGTATAAGGTTAATAGGCCTGAGAAGAAAGCCCGTTAGCCCTTTAAGAAGCAAAGGAGGCTGGGATTACCTGCCAATATATGCTGAGCAAGGACTCTTTTCATCAGTTCAGGCTGGGGTCACTAGGAGAAGGACCTAGATAATTTTTTACTAAAAGAGGCTGGGAAAACCTCACTCAAGGCTAGGAGAAACTGCTGTTTTTTTGTGGTGTTAGCCTGATCTAGTGACTGAATGTAACTTTCTAAAAAGCTGTCACTAGACTATTCTCTTCTCTCTGGTGCTCACCACCTCCATGATCCACTGCTCAGCATTTCCTGTTCCATAACTTTTCAAAACTTAGGACCAATAAAGCAAAAACTTTGCTCTGTTACTAGAAGCAGGTCAGTTGAGCAGACTGTCATCATTGATCATTGCTACAGACTATATCGTTAACTAACTCTGGGATTGGCAGGGGTGCAGCACCCCCAAAATCAAATATGTGGTATTTAATGTCATCTCTGAGACAAAATGAAAATGTTGATCTTTCTAATTAATTAATTTCCTGAGCAACAATTTCACTTGGATAGAAACAAACATTTCCTTTGCTATGTTTGAATGTAAAGTCACAGTGTTACTCAGTGACACTTTTCTAAACACTGTGTGGTTGAGTATAGGAAACTCACTTCTTAAATAAATGGTTCCACAAAACCTCATTCAAAGTCAATTAAAGTTTTAATTGTCTTCAATAAGGCTCAGAGGGTTTTTATAGTATGTTTATAGTGTGCACACATGCACATATGTATCACTCAGACATGTATATTATGTATGTATATCAAAGAGTATATCAGGTAAAAAGACTATTGTTCCTTCAAATAAAATGACAAATCATTGCGGTAATACATGTGAGTATGCTTCCATGTCAGTATATGTTTGTGTGTATATGTATATTTGTGTGTTTGTACACGTGTTTGTTGTACACACACAGGCACACACTGACATGGAGGCATACACACATGGATTTCTACAATGATATATCACTTTATTTGAAGGAACAATCATCTTTTATATGCTCTTCCGTTCACTAAAGGCTTTTGCATGTAGCACCAGGGATATAAGGAAATCTGTTCCCTGTGTCTGGTAACAGATTCACTAGTTGTATTAATAGATAGGATTAGCAAATAAGAACAGGTCAGAGGACTCAAAGCTCTTTCTTGTCTCTTCAGATTTCCTTCTTTAGTTTATCACTCTCAGTGCACAGCTTCCTAGAAGACAGGGAGCAGAAGTTTAAGGCAAAAGCCATTTTCATTTTAGTGGCCATTTGAGACTTACTACAGGCGAAACGGGCACGTTCTGGGTCACAGTCTTGGCTGAAAATGTCTCTCCAGTTTTCTCCACAGGCACCTTGGAGGAACAACAACATCACCTCTCCAAACAGAGAGGCTGCTGTATCAGAACAAGGAGAGACTATTATAGGCTCCTACCTATTGGCTTTAGGTATGTACTATATCTAAGATGCCTGGTGAATTTAAACTCCTTTAAAAGTTTCGTTTAAAGGGGTTGCCTTTGGAGTTTATTGATAAAGAAGCAAGATAACATAAACTGCAGCTTTTTTCTTCAGCTGTTTCAACAGCAAGGAGTAGCACTGTTTCTTTAGGAATATAATAAATGATCAGTGCAGCAACATGTTTACTGGTGGCAAAAGGGTAAGATCTTGTAGGCCAAGATATTCTTTTAATGTTCAGGAAGTATGTCAAAAGAAAAACCTTGTGGAGAAAAAATATAGCATTTCCTTATCTCCTCAAAGTGCCTCAGTACAAGTGAAATAGTGTTCTGTTATTTCCAGGGTTTTAGCTTCTGCTAATTGAAGTTTCCTCTTTCATAAACTGATTGACCTTCACTCTAAAAGTAAGTACTCAGGTTTTTTGCTCCTATTTGTGCCTGTTGGATACTGTTCTAAAACCTCAGTCCACTGATAGTTAAAAACCTTCTTCCAGTTCTACTTACTTTTTCTAATATCTTATGCATATTGAAAGAAAGCTTATTTTGATCAGATTCTATTAAGCAGAATACTAGATTATTTTTAATAAACGATAATCTCAAAGTCTGAATATATGATATGCAAGTTAACTAGCAAGATCATATTATAATATCATATTAAGACTTTGAAAATAAAATATTATATGACCTCATTTTGTTTCTGGGGCAACTTCTGAAATATTTATATTAGATTCAGTGCAGAATGATGAGTAGTTACAGCATCTGTTATTGGATAAACAAACTTTATGGAATTTCAAAGACTGTAGATGTACCAAATAACACTCATCTCATATCATATGGAAATGCAGAACAGGTCACTGTTTCCAGAGGATTATTTGCAATGACTTAGGCTTATTTTTATCAATAGTGATGTGTTTTAAAAAATAAATGAATCTACATTTTAAAGATGTGTATGCATCAGATCTCAGTAACAACAGAGAAGTACATATGTATAAAAATTCAGAAGCAGGTTTGTAAATCAGTCAAGCTCAGTAGACCTTTCTTTCTCTGAGCTTATCATATATTCCCCAAGTACCACCAAGAACTTGCAAACCATCAGCTGATGCTAGGAGAAGAAACCACGTAGCCCTCATGAAGAGGCTGTTCAGCTTAGGGCTCATAAGCCAAATTCATGTATAATCACCTGTAAGGCACATTATGGATGTGGGAAAAATGTACTGAGGTGAAAATTTTTGCATTTGGAACTGCTAAAAATTCTCTTGACATTACACCAACCAAGAGTCCCCTTCTCACTTTCCCATTGCCATATTGGCTCTGCTTTGCAGTAAGGCTGTACAAATCAGCACCATTCTGCTTCGACTTCCATTTTGATGGAACAGTGTTTCATCTCGGTTTGGTTTTGTTTTGAAAGCACTGGTCCATTTCGTCTCATTGAAACTTTCGCAGTTTGGATGCTTCACTCATAAGCTATTCTGCACCCAGGCAGGAAGATCGGTGCTGCTGCTGGCCCCAGCCCATACCCAGCGCTGGGAAGATCAGTGGCGGGGGTGGTAGTGAGCAGCCAGATGCAAAGCTTATGGCAGCGATGCAGAGTAGCCACGGCCACTCTGCCTGGCTCCACAGGGCCCCCCAATGCACAGGGCCTGCAGCAGTCACCCGATTCACCTCCACCAGGGTGGCCCTGGCTGCCACTGGCCCCAGGAAGCAGAACCAGCTTCCTGTCATCTGGCAGGCAGATCAAGGGCCTGCACCTCCAAAAGGAGTCCAGTACAGCCCCGCAACCCTCCTGGGGGTGTGGGGGGGCCCCCAGTCTGCCTGCTGGATGACAGGAGGCTGCTGCTGCTGGTGGGACTGGTGCTGAAGCCAACTAAGCCTGGCTTCATAACGCAAAACATTTAGAAACTTTTGAAACTTTTCAAGGGTCCTAGTTTCATTCTGAAGCTATTTTAAAGGCTTTTGTTTCATTTCGATTTTCTTGTTTTAAGCTCAAAACTCATCAAAACAGTTTCAAAATGAAACACCAGGCAAAATCCCTACTTTGCAGTGCTAAGAGTAAAAACATAATTATACCATTAAGTCAACAAATATAATTTTAAAAGCCCAAGGAAGCAGTACCCTGGCATAAGAAAATCTTGTTTTTCACACTTGCACTCTTCTGATAGTGGAGTCTGTCAAAGACCTCTAGGGCTACAGTACTAAATGGCGGCTGCTGCTGCTGCTGCTGCTGCTGCTGCTGCTGCTGCTGCTCTTTGGACCCTAATTGCTATTCAGAGACTATAGCTTGCTTTGGAAGGACAATCATTCAGTGCATAAATAGTATATTCAGGTCTCTGGATTTCTCTAGGGCATCTTAAAAGACTACCTGCTTAGGAAGTACCCTGAATTTTTATATATAATATCTAACAGTTATGGTACAGCATGGTATTTGCTAATAGAGGTGCCCTTACTCTCTTGGAATCAAAGATTTCAATTAAGCTGCTGGCTTGTTATAAAATAAATCTTCTACCACACATATATCTGAGGGATGTTAGCATTCCAAAAGCTGTACCCAGGACTCAGTCTTACTCCCAAAAGACATCAGGACACCTAATAATCTGTACACCTCCATAGAACAAAATGCTAAAAGCTATTTTTTGGGTAGGCCTAACCAAACAAACACTCCACAAATCAAGCAAGCAAATATCAGTCCCTTCTTCTTGCAGGAAGAGAGATAATATATTTGTATATGTTCAACTTTTGGAGGTCTTTGGACATCACAATGATGAATGTCATATATAGAATCACAGAATTGAAGGCCATGAAGAGATGGGACCGGCAAGATCATCAAGTCTGGTCCCCTGCCACAGGCAGGAAGTTATTGGGTTTAAATGAGCTCAACAAGGTGCTTGTCCAGTTTCATCTTGAACACCTCCAAGGATGGCAAATGCACCACCTCTGCTGGAAGTATGTACTAGATTCTGGTAATCCTTACAGAATTTTTTTTTTCTTATGTCCAGCCTAAATTTTCCCTCTATTAACTTGTGCCCATTGGTCCTCATCCTCCCTTGAGGTGCCTTCCCGAAGAGTTGCTCCTCTAGATCTTGATGCTCACACCTAATGTACCTGTAGGCAGTCTCTCTTCATAGGGCCTATTCTCCAGGCAATTAATCATATGGGTGACCCTTCTTTGTACCCTCTCAAGCTTATCCATATCCTTATTGAAATGTGGTGCCCAGAACTGAACACAGTACTCCAGCTGTAGCCTCACCAGTGCCGAATAGATGGGGAGAAACAGCAGTCTGGATCTATTGGCCACACATCAGCTGATGCACGCCAGAGTTCTGTTTGCCTTTCTGGCAACCTCATCGCACTGTTAACTCAAGTTCATCTCCCAGTCAATTGTAACCTCCAGATCCTGTGCCAGCCAGTGGACCATCACTCATCATGTAGTTATCATGAAGATTCTTTCTACCCAGATGAAGAACTCTGTACTTCTCCCTGTTAAGCCTCATCTGATTCCCTTCCACCCATAAAGCCAGTCTGTGAAGGTCATCCTGGATCTTTACCCTAGCCTCTGATGTGCCCATGTTTCCCCACAGGTTTGTACCACCTGCAAACTTAATCATTGAGTTTTCTACTCTCTTATCCAAGTTGTTTATAAATATGTTAAACAGCACAGGTCCAAGCACAGGTCCCTGGGGGACACCACTGGAGATGGCCCTCCAGAATGAGGCCATCCCATCAATTAGGACTCTCTAGGATCAGCCTCTAAGCTAGTTGTCCACCCACCTCGCTGTAGACTGGTCCAACCCAGTACTCTCCAATTTAATTGAGAGAATTTGTTGGGAAATGGAATCAAAAGTTTTACTGAAGTCCAAGTAAATGACATGAACCTCATGTCCTTTGTCCAGATGGTTAGTTACCTGGTCATAGAAGGACACCAGGTTTGTCAGGCATAATCTACCATCAACAAAACTGTTCTGGTTACTTCTTAATACTTCACCAGTTACCAGTTTGTAATTGATGGCCTCCTTAACAAATTTTTCAAAAATTTTTCCCAGGACTAAAGCCAGACTGACTGGTCTGTAGTTTGCAGGGTCATCTCTCTTCTCTTTTTTGAAGATAAGTACCACATTGGCTTTCTTCCAGTCATCCAGGATCACTCCCGAGTTCTATGACTCTTCGAACAGCTTCACCAGTGGCCCTGCTATAAGCTCAGCCAGTTCTTTCAGGGCTCTCAGATGCAGGTCCTTTGGCCCATGTGTGAAGGTACATGGACAAAAACTGGGTTTTTCTTAAATTATATTAAGTTCAGACCATGAACTCCTCTTGTTGCCACCCAGAAACCTTTAGATTACAGTGCCACTTGTAATGGGAATCACAAGCCAAGGTTATGAGCAAATAAGAGTAAAAAAGACACATCATCTGCACATATGATAATGCTGTTTATATCTATCAAATGATTTTTGGCATGCCAGCCACTATTCTCAACCTTCACATTTAAGTAACACTTCATTTACAGGGCTACCAGAGTGGAAAAGTATGAGGTGACTATTCTAGAGCAATTTACCATTTGCAGAAATCCTTGCAGTTCTTTAGTATGGATTAGGTATTTGTGTTAGCTATGTAACTTTGGTATTTTCTTTCATTGGGTTAATTTTTTCAGCATCTCACATTAGACTTAGTCTTGAAAAAGTGAAACATTTTGTCTGCATTATTTTTCCAAATTCTTGTAGTTGGCTTAGTCCTACTTCTGAAAGATGAATGGGTACTTTTCCATTGCTAAAATGTCATTCAAAGGATGTGTGTCCTTATCCTTGCAATAGCTGGTCTACACACCCTTAAAAAAATAATTCTACTCATTTGTACTAGAGAAGAATTAGAAAAATCATTTTTAAGTTTAAATCACAGAGCACTATTTAGATTTGCTACCCAGACGTACTTGCTAATAGATCTGTCAAATGTAAAGGTGGACAAATTCTGCAATATATTTTCCACATATATTAATTTGGATTGTTAAACAAATTTCTCTGTTGAACTCCTCTGGTGACCTCTTGAGGTTCCCTCTGGCCATGTTTTTCTATGATTCTATGTACTGGGTTTAGAAACAGTATGATCTTATCCATTGTAGTGTAGGGTAAGAACCAGGCTATGGACCCTTCATATCCGGACTACCTTAGTACTTTAATTCCAATTTTTAATTTACATTTTTGCAAATCTCCTAAGTGCTCCTCTATGCATCCCAAGTGTTAGAGATGGCAGAGCAAACTGTCTACTTGTCCTCATAAAAAGAACTCCCTATGCCTCTGAGAATGCCAGATACAAGGTTTTTCTGTAATTTTGCCACCTAAAATGCCTGCATTCATTCTAATATGATCCATAACCACTGTTCTCTTTGTTTCCCTCATTCCTCAGGGCTAAGATTTTTTTTCTTGTAGTTTGAAATCTGAGAGAGATTTATGTTGTTCATGGGAGTAAGTCTCCTCTTCTTTCTTATTTATCCTTTAACCTTGTAACTGGAAAATTCTTGTCATACTACATGCTACAAAAAAGCATTCCATGTATTTCCAGCAAATGTAGTGTGCTCACATGAAATGTAGATATTGGTAGAGTTCTAATAGAAAACCTTCTATACCTTACATGGTCAGAGCCCTGTAAACTAAGGTATTTGTACACTTAGTGCTATCTGATGCTGTGCCTACCATTTTAACAGTCTCTTGATGCTGATAAATAATTTCCCTTTCCCACTCCCTTGACAACTATCTTTCAGGGAGCAGAGCAGACATATGCAAACAAGCTGTACATGCTTTACAAACTACCTTGATATATCTGCAAAGCAACCAGCCTTCCAACCACCTGCTGTGTTTGCTTATAATAGACTGAACCAGAGGAAAATGCTGGATGCTAAAATACTTCCTCATTGTTACTGAAGTCACCACATTCATGTAGCCACAGGAAACTGTATACTCATTTCAGCAATTGTATACTCATGTCACCTAGTGACCAAGATAAAGATGTATTATTGTTGTTATTGTTGTTGTAATTTACTTACAACTGTTAGTATTTTTAAATAAACTGTTTTCCATTTATTATTATAGAATGCCCTGCAATTATCATTTCTCACTTAGAAAAAACATTGGTATTGTAACTGGCAATGGTTACACTAGGTAGCAAGTCACTAGTCAAAGCTTCTTTACACTTAGAAGTTAATTTGGGGTAAGGTGGGTGTGAATTTAAAGTGCTTGATTAATCCCAGGTGTTGACACTCTTATTACAGAAAACCTCCTGTCCATCACAGCGCTTCAGCCAACTTTAATCATTTGCAACGCAAACAGCAATTTACTGAACGTAAGAATGTAAGAACGCACACATTGCCATTTACTGAATCAGGCCACAGGTCCATCTTGCCCAGTATTTTGTGTCACACAATGATGGAGTTACACATGCTCAAGAATATTAGAACAATA
This sequence comes from Caiman crocodilus, assembly GCA_030014935.1. Classification (NCBI taxonomy): domain Eukaryota; kingdom Metazoa; phylum Chordata; order Crocodylia; family Alligatoridae; genus Caiman; species Caiman crocodilus. Next base: position 46,196,647 of record JAGPOW010003648.1, read on the forward strand.
GTAGTTCTGTAGAAGCAGAACACATGAATAACAGAGATTATCTGGTAGTTTATATTCCTTCCCAACTGTCAACTGCATAAACCAGCTTAACCCAACCCATCATTCCCTATGTCCAGGGAACAAGAGCATCAGTTTCTTGGCTACAGTTTCTGTGGTTATAACCATGATGGTTCTGCCAGTGCTGAAGCAATTTAAGATCCTCTACTTTAGATCCTCGTCTTTCTTGGCTGTTGAAGGCCATCAGAGAAGTACTGGGTTAATTGGTGGCAAAGATTCTTTGGAAAAGGCTGGTTGCATATTATTTGAAGGAAGTTTGAATGCAGCTTTTACATAAAGAATCATCAGTCAGCATTAAGTACCAACTAATGCTGCATTTTCCCTTTTTGAGTAAGATTGTGGAAAAGATTGCAATGAAGCACAACCTCTGATTTAGTTTCACTGAGCTGTGTCAATCTGGCTTTGGGAGAGAGAGTGTGTTGGCTTATGAGCTTTTCTTGTGATGAATGAAGATCTTTGATACCACCTATCACAAGGCACTGAGTCATATGACCTGCTGGAAGCAAACTATTCTTTAGTAGTTTCATTGCTTTCTTTCAGAGACTTTACCTAATTCATCTGTGTGCTTAACTCCTCTTCCTGAAGAACTTTCAAATGTGGGATAGTACAGCGTGCCACCTCTCCTATCAGTGTATCTTTGAGACTGCTAAGGAGGTTGAGTAGAGGCCTGGTGTGTAGCATTTTCAGTAAATTTTGACATATGATCCAATGTCTTCCTCTTGCTTACCTGCAATGTAGTTCAGCATCTCAGTCAGTGTCTAGCTGAGATTGGGACATAAATAAGAGCAAGCCATCTGAAGCTCATCTATGATGACATTATTTTGGGTTATAGGAAGCAGCCACTGAAAATGGTGGAGGCAGTATGAGTCCTTTGACTGGGACTATGTCCACCATTAGTTACTATCATTCGCAACACAGGGATTATTTCATCTGCTCTTCATTAATTACATTATGGCAGTAAACCCAGGCACCTTTTTATTATACCCTCCTGGCTAGGAATTTAAGACCTTTCCTTTGGGATACAGACTTTGCTACAGTTTGCTTTGTTTTTGTTACCACAAGATTAGACTATTCTAATTTATTTTGCATAGGGATAAACCTTTAAAACTATTCTGAGTCTGAAGCTGGTGCAGAACTCACTGCACCACTTGCCGAGGAAAGCACTTTAATTGGAGCACATAGTGCTCTGGGGTTTACGCTAGCTACCTGTTGATCTCTGGGAAGAACTATTTGTTGTAGTCTAGAAATCACTTAATTCTGAGCCTGGCCTTCCTAATAACCACCTTCTTCCCCATGTCATACTGCCACAGCAGAGAGGAACTTGATCATCTTCTTAACAAAGAGAGGCTGTAGACAGATAGTGTTAGTGAAGGCTCACAGGCTGTGGAACTCCCTCTACTGCCTACTCTGAAAGAGCCCATATTTGGTGACTGTCCAGGGACACAGCAGAAGATACCTGCTTGAAAGAGGTTTTGAAGAGGACTGAGGCCATGCTTCCCGGAATGGTGATGGAATGAAAAGGAGCTTTTGTATGTGCTTGATTGGCTGAGATCCTATTAAGGTAATTTTGAAGTGGTAATCACATCCTGAAGTAGTAATTTTCATACTGCTGTGCTTTTATTATATCATTAATGATGTGATAGAGTGCCTAGAGCCTTGGACAGCTATCTTTTGTTGTTGTTTTAATCTACACAAATAAGGTAAATATTATCTTATTTAATAGACTATCCATTGCAGTTTTGGCTACCCTTAAACACAGTCTGGCAGCTGTAGATGTAGAGTAGTGAGCAACCTAGGGTCGGATAGCTATTTGAAGACCACCTTTCCAGACTTTGTGATCATCTGCCTGGGGGAACCTCTGTTCTTTAACTTTTAAACAGATTTCTCAATAAACAGGTATTGTTAATGTAGTACTTCATTATAAAGTCAAGGGAAAATTCTGCTCTTAAACTTGTGAAAGATTGAAATAATGTCATTGACCCACTCAGGTTCTTAGCTGCTTGATCACCTAAGCGGTGTTTTAGACTACTAGTTAATTTTGTGCTTTAGGAGTTGATTTTCATGATTCTGTCCTGCTATTTCCATTATCTCAGGTATCAAGTTTTTATCCGGATAAGTACTAGTCAGGTTGATTTATCTTGGCAATAAATTGTGCAGGTTATTATTGACCTTGCATATTTAGTACTGTAGAACTGGACAGATTTGTGAAACTTTTCTGTTCTCTTATGCTTTGAGTGGTTTGAGCAAGGCCATTCAGGGATATTCTGCAGTATCTTCTGTCCAAAAATTTCTGTTAGCACACTGCTTAGCATAAAGTCTTCTAGTAAGTAGATGGTTTCCACCTACAGCCTGAATTGGAGACTGAAGGCTCTGTTTCAGATAGCAAATGACTGTGCTCATCAGGTTCCTGAGATGGCAGCCCTTGCTAATAAAACCCATTTTTCATTTACTACAAAGTCACTGATATGCTATATACTGTGTACTTTGGATCTGACCCATAGCTCATAGATGTTAATGAAAAGAGTCTCTTTGGCCCAGTTTTTAAGAGGTGCAGAGGTGTTGCTTTGCTCACTACTGCAATACCTAAGTGACTTCTGTGACCCCAGTGTAGACATATCATAAGTGATTTGGCATGGTAGACTCAGGCTGCTTCAGTGAGACGGCTAGTGGTCCCCAACTGAGTAATGTAAAGCTGGCTCAGGTATCTCCACACCATAGGCAACTGGTAGGGAGGACACGGGGCATGTTTCCCCCCTGAGACTGACCACCACTGCCAGCTTCTGTGGACGGTTGCCACTTGGCGCCCCACCACTGTTGCCACCAGCTTCTGTGGGCAGTTGCGGCTCGCCACCCCACCACCTATGCTGCGACCCACAAACTATGCCCCCCAAGTCTCAGAAGGCACGAGTCACCCATGTTCCACATGATGTTCTGACTAATACCCTAAAATACCTGATACAAGTGGCAGACTGGTTGTCAGCAAATTCAAATATCCTTCTTTTACGTCCTTGTCTTTAACTAAATTGTGGAATGTCAGACATCTCTATATTGGGACTGTCTGAAAGGACACAGCATTCTATCTAAATAAAATATCAAGCTTTCCAGTTTCCAAGGGTTTGTTCAATTAGTCTGGGAACCCAAGAAAAGACATTAGACTGATAAGGATATTCTAATCAAATGGATTAAAATGTGTGTTGTTGAAGAATACTCCTATTGAGTGATTGTCTCAGGGAGATCACAGACTGTTCTGTAGAAAGCAACTTCATCTTTCTGGCTGAAACAAGCAATGCTTCCTTTTTGGGTGGTCACTTGAACACACTGTTAATATGCATTATAGATTGATTGTATATAACATGCTTTTCAGAGGCTGATGCTTTTTCAACAGAGTAGTTCTGGTCTCTGTTCTCTCCAATCCTGCCTCCCACCATTTTTACTCAGAAATACTTCTTGCATCCCATCTCTTGAGAGACTGTGCAGTCAGCAAGGGCAATTCTCCATACTTGGAAACAATGGACCATAGTAGACAGCTCCAGTTCTTTCTGGCTGTCTACTTTATTGTCAAAGTAATTCACTTGTTAATTTCCTGCTTCTGACATATCTCATTATCTAGCTACTTAAGGGGCATATTCAAGTGGAATAAAAGCATCTGGTATTCTTTGTTTTTAATTAAATAAAAATTCCAACAGTGTATGGGCATCATGCATTTATGTACCCTGCTGTTTCTTGACTATTTCCCCCCCTTTAACATGCATATACCTTTTTTCTTTTCAGGATGGCTGTCTTGGCTTGGAAACAGTGTTGTGATTTTTGTTCTCTGTAAACAGAGAGCAGTCCTGCAACCCACGGATTATCTTACATTTAACCTGGCTGTCTCAGATGCTAGTATTTCCTTGTTTGGTTATTCTCGAGGGATCATTGAAATCTTCAATGTCTTCAGAGATGATGGATTCATTATCACATCAATATGGACTTGCCAAGTAAGGAAAAATAGTGGACAAGTTAAGTAGAAAAAATAAGTACTAATATTTCCATATGTATGCCATGTATAATAACCACTCGGGTTTACAAGAGGGAAAACAAATGATGAATGATTCTCCCAAAGTTCAGCGTTTTGATTGTTTCAGATAAAAAAGGGTTAAACGGACCTTTTGACTCCAACAGCCCATCAGATTAATGTGATTAAGGATATACCAGTTCCTGTAGCCAACAACACACAAGGGATTGATGTACCTACTATCACTTCTAGCCATCTTTGACGTCCTAATCTGAATGATCAGGTTCTCATTTATAGCAGAGTTGACTGGGGGCTATTTTTATTCTGAGTCTGGAATAAGTTTTTTAGCTCATGCTTTCTTGAGCCATAAGAGGATGCTTTGAATGCTCTTACACTATACTCCAGCTTGTTTCAGATGTGCACTCAGATTTTTGGAAGCTTATCTAGATTTACTTGTTTCCAGTCATGATCTCGCCACAGAAATCCCTCATCCAATGGGCTTCTAATACTTCTCTTAACATTGCCTTGTCCTGATGGAAAAACTTCATAAATCAGATGTTGTTTATATTGCAGTTGTAATGCCCAGTACCTCAATTTGGGTTCAAGGCCAAAAAAGTGGTTCCTCAGAAGAAGTTATTGCTCTTATACATTCTTACCCAACATCTTCAGAGTAATTAAGTGGGCTGCATTGTATCAGTTCAGTCCAACAAATAGCACACCAATACCCTTCATGGTGGATTGGCTCTATAATTCTAAAATTTCACCTCCCAGAATATTTAAGTTGGAGTCCAGAGGTAAACAATAAATTGGAGAGATTGAAAATATCTAAATCAGTTTTCTCATCCTTGAGTAGCAAAATAAGCATGTATTTACTTATTTAATTATCAGCATGCACTTTTGACTAACAGATTGTTTCAGTCATGCTTATACTTGTCAGAAGTTGCACAAAGTTTTACATACGTAAGCTAAATACATGAAAATGTGAGCTGATAGGAAAAAGGGCTTCCCCTGAACCTGACTTTACACAGTTCTCCATAGTATCCTTGGTTGTTGGGAATATTTGAGCATCCCATGGTTTCTTTTAACATGCAATGCCAAGTTTATTGAACAGATTGGATAAGAACTGCTCCAGTTGCAACTTGATTTCCCAGACATCTTTGTCCCCTTCTATTCTGACATTTTCCATGTATGTTTAGTACAGAGAGAGTCTTGTTAGCTCTCTTCTAAATATGGTCATTGGAACAGCAATTCTGTTAAATCTGTTTAACTATGGAGTTTTGTTGACTCACGTGTGCAATTTTCCAGGAGTGAATGGAATAACCTTTTACAATGTCTGTTATTCTCTGAGACATGCCACTTAGTGGTAAGGAGTACTCACTCTTCTCCTTAGGGCTCAAATTTCCATCTGTTTGGGGAAAGAGTAAATCATTTTGCGTGTCATGATCACAATTTTGTCTGCTGCCAGGCATTTTACAATGCCAAAAGTATAAGACCCTAAAGCTTGAGCTAAAGAGTAAGCTTCCTAGCAGAGGGCTATAACAAAGGGTGTGGACAGATGTAACATACATACTGGCATCTGTATAAGCTGTTATGAAGAAACTGCTATATCTGCATAGTTCTGTGAGAGTACAAGTAGAACAAAACCAATGTAACTTACCCCTGTTGCATTCAAGGCTATTGTAGGAGCATGCAGATGTAACAGTTAAATTGGAATAGCTGATGTAATCTCCTGAGTGGCAGCTTCTCCCCCCGCTTTAGAAGTGGTTGAAATAAACATCACGTAACATTGTGATCATGAATACAAGCAGACCAATAACAACACTGGCTAATAAGTTACTAGACCAATGTTATAATATGTAAATAACACTCTGGTCTTCATTTGCTGTTCACTTATACTAGGTACTTAGGCCTATTTGCTTTCTAAAAGATGTTTTGATACAAGTTCATAGAAGAGTAAGGCTGGAAGGGACCTCACAAGGTCATCTAGTCCTGCCCCCTGCTTAGGGCAAGATATGACCATTCCATCTTATTTAATACCTTCCTAACCACAGAGGCTTGTCACTGTACCTGGAATCCCTGCTTTTGTAACCTTTCTGCTGTATTGCTTGACTTTGGGTGATCCTGGAAAAACATCCAGAAACTTCAGCCAGGGCTCAACACATACTTGGAGTGGTCAAACTGTTTTCTTCTTCTTCTGACTTCCCCACTCTGTATCTCCCCCAGGTAGAGGAAGACTACCTCAGGTCCTAAGAGTGTAGTGTGTGATTCATGGGTATTTTGGTTAATATTTGTGAGAAGAATTATACTTTATAAGAGCCCTAACCTGACAGGGACACCTCTGAGGAGATAACATGGAACAAGATAGTGATTTCCAGTAGGAAGGCATATATCTGAAGTAATGCCTTTGAAGTCAATGGAGTTATATTGGCAAAAATGTTAAAAGAATCTGGCCTCTCATAAATAATGCTTATGGACCAGAGGTTGACCTTTCTTCTAATTTTATACTTGAATTGAATTGCTCCAGTATGTTTTAATGTTAAATAGCAGTAGCAGTAACATTAATAACATATACTATTACAATTTTTTAGTCTAAAGGGCAAGGAAGATTAAGAGAAAAAACATTCTACAAGAATTTTCAGCCTATGGTATATTGATTAAAACATGTATTTCCCCACAGCATGTAAGTGGCTACAATCTTAGTAAATGGTTTAAATATTTACGCATAATTATAGTTAGATGGAAAAGTACAGGTAGGGCATCATTTCTGTTTCTCACGTATAAAATAGCAATTCTAACACAGGAGCAATTCAACTCATGGTCACTGTAAGAAGGGGAATATTTGTGTGTTACTGGATGAAACACTGACCACCATTACTGCAGTGTAATCTGGAGAGATTCCACCAATGGCAGTGAAGTTATAGCAGTATTATGCCCAGGTGCAACAAAAATCACAATTTGGCCCATCTTCTTGAAAAGACAAGTAAACACATGGCTTGATGTCAAAGTTAGGTGAGAGATTGTGTAAATATTTCCTTGCAATTAGTTCATGTAAGTAACTGGACTAAACAGAATGTATCACACACAGTTCTTTTTTCCTGTTTATCAAAGAGTTCAGTCAACTTTTCATTTAGAAGTGGAAAAACAGAGAAGCCTCTGATAAAAATTCCTTTGCTTCATAGACACAGCTTGAATTAGCTATCATTTCTTGAGTGATAAGCAGGATGCATCGGATGACAGAATGTATGCCTCTTCCTGCCAAGGTTTCACTGTGTCATCAAAATACAAGATCTTATGCACACCCACATTCCTTTTTCTTAAATTTGACAAAACAGAATGCAGGGACAAGAAGGAAACACGTGTTAACACATTAAAAAATTTACAACCATTGTATGCCATCAGTTTATATGCAGAATTCCCACTGAAAGCAATGGGGGTTTTGTGCAAAAAACTAATAATACAACTTGAGCCTCTGTGGACACATTTACATGTGCATTAATGCATTTTTCCTAATGCGCATTAAATTTAGTACCTCCAATGTGAGGTACTAAATTAATGCACATTAGGTCACCCAAATGCGCAGTAGAGAAAGTGCACGATTTTGATGCTTAGTACATAGTAGTGTATTAGCATAATAGCATGCTTTTTTATGTGATGCTTTAATGAACAGTAAAATAAGCTATTGCACATTAACACATGTAGATGTGCCCAGTGTACTTTCAGGCATTCAAAGTGATTTGGATTTGTTTGTTTGCTTTTCTTTACTTTGGGGGGAGAGAGGGGACTTGCCTTGCTTTAAGATCATTCTAGAACAATTCAACACACAATTAAAATAATAATACTCTTGCAACATGATGCCCAAACATGATGTGCCTATTACCAGTATATTTTGAACAATATTAGTATGAACCCCCCTCGTTCAGCCTTGCAGGGAATATGTGCCTCTCAGTCAGCAGCCACTTGAGGCCAGATCCCGCTTCCACTCCCTCTGAAGTTCCTCTACCTCTGTTTCTTTCCAGCTTCTCCCAAAGGTCTCCTACTATTTCTCCTTACACTAATAAGCTACTAAGATCCCTAATCCCCAACAAGTACATGTAGTCAAATCACTCTTAGCGTTCACAGACTGAGACTAGGCCACAGTGGAAAATACATTTGCAGTCACTGATACTACTATGTTAATAGGTCCTTTCAGCCCAAGTCGGTTTTGGTGCCACTAATCTGTCAGTTGTTCTTTTTTGTCATTTCTCTATCAAGTCAGGCTCTGACATATTATTCTATGTGTTCCTAGCCTCACTAGCAGCTATGGTTGCCATTGGTTCTGTTCTATATTGAACTGTCCTGTTTTTAAATCCTTTGTCCCCTGCCAGTTCCTGAATGAGGACTAGACTGCAAAAAGCCCTTTTTTTCAGTTCATTGGTGGAAAAATATATCAATCACTTGTCCTCCTGGTTCTTTTGGCTGCGCCTAGAGGTAGTATGGTGCACAGCCAGGAGGAGCAGGGTTCCAAGCCAGAAAGAGAAGGAGAGAGGTGGAGGATCCCATGGGGCTGCTTCTATGTTATGTGTCTAGTGCAGAGCCTTGCTGCTGATTGGCTGAGGGGCCTGGTGTCCCTACCCTTCACTGCTGATTGGCTAAGGAAGAGGCAGCCCCATCCCTCACTGCTGATTGGTAAGGAGGCTGGTGGTCCCACCCCTCCCCAAGGAGATGACATCCTGTGGGAATTCTACGGCTGCAGTGGTGGCCACCCTGCTAGCAGCCAGTCTTGATTCTTCCCATCTGAAGCTTTCTGGCATTGCTATTTGGGCAGTGTTGAATATATGCACACAGGTGTATCATCAGGCCCCTGTCCCAGCTGCCTTCATTGGGTTTGTTCAGGATTGAGAGAGTGGTTGGGGTAAAAAGGTAAGAAAGGTTTATTGATCTAACAAACACTAATTACAGAAAGCTTAACAACACAACAAAAACAGACAGTAAATCTCTGAGTCAGCAACTTATCGGCAGTCCCTTTTTGTGCCTGGTATATGACAAACCTCTCAATCCAGTGAAGTCAGGCATCTCCAATCTACGCTGTCCAAAGGGGTACCGGGAAGAACCATGATAATCAGACTTCAGCCTTCTCAGGACCCACAGCCCTGCCGATTTCCAGGTCTGCAGCTTCTGCACAATGATAGCTTCCTTTACCACGCCACTTTTCTTCAACCAATTTCCGGATATGCCAGCAAATTTATAGATTTTTTTGAGCTAGCTGTTGGCTTGCAGTCAATTATAGTTCTATACTACAAACTTTCCTTATATGACTAACCAATAGCAGTACAAGCCTTTGCATTTTCCTTATATGATTAATTTTAGCTGCACCATTGCTAATGAAGCTGGCTTTATGCTATGGCAAAATACATTAACAAAATACAGGAAATGCTTAACCACAATGGCTTCCTCTTATACTCTTTCTTCTAGCTATAAGTATTCCACAATACATAAATAAGCAGAGGAAAACAGGTTTAACCCTCAGAAAGCTGGTTTAGCTGTCACAGGATGCTTCAGCAAGCAGTCTTAAGCAGACAGTATTTTGCTGTCAAGAGACATGACCAAGTCACTGCCACAGGCCCCTTTTTGTTTTTCCTCACTTGGCCACTGTCACTGGGCCAGCTGCTTGACTCACTTTGCTTTCCACCACAGTCTGTTTAACTACTTTTGGGGGTCTTGTTCTGATTAGGCAGTTTTCACTAGCAGGCACATTAAAGGTAGTTTTCCTTGGTTAATGTAGTCAAGGATACATACAGGTCTAATATTATGTATATTATAGATATGTGTGTACACACACATGCATGCACATGCACAGATACATCATTCCTGACATTTGTAAAAGATGAAAATAACCCAAAGTCAAATCATAAAATTGGCACTAACAGCATGAACAGATATAGCTCATTTAGCTACACCCAAGCTATTTTTAAACTAGAATATTGGTTTCTTTGGGGCAGGAGGCAAAAGGAGAAGCATGGGCAGAAACTTTGGCATTATAGATGATTGTTTGGAGTCAGATCACCTGCTGGTGGTAACTGGAGTTTTGCCAGTTTATATCAATGACGGGTTTTTTTCTATTTCTTTTTAATTATCAACTGTAGCCTCTATTGTCACTGTGACAGTGAAGCTATATATTTGTGCCTAAGAATTGTAAATAATTTGAGAGCTCTGCTTGGTTGCAGTACAAGGATCCCCTCATGTCATAATGATCACCACAGTGTAAGCAACAAGAAGAAAGGGGGAAAATCAGTGGGCATCTTTACACGGGCTCCAGGAGTGGGGCAGGCATTTTAATGAGAGTAGCTTTCAGAAGCTACAATAATTAAAGTGCCTGCAGTGTCACATGTATTCAGCATCCCATGCTTTTAAATTTTAAATACAATGAACTTTAGTTAAAGCACCCCACTGCAATTTTGAAGCGCAGGGACGCTGAATATATGAGACACTGAGGCTGCTGAAATGTGCTAATTAGCACGCTCCATTAGATCTGATTCATTGAGTCTGCTCCAATATGCTGTAGTTTCACATCTACAGGCACCCAGTGTGCACACAGCACCAGAACTGTCTAATTCAAACGCTTGTTCTAGTATTATATCTCTTGGGTTTATAGGCACTTCATACAACTTTTCTGTTCCCGTTTTCGTGTTTGTGAGTTGGAACTAATGCTGAACTATCTCATTCCTATGACGGCTGTGTCTTTTTCTATATGGTTATACTTAATTTAGAACCTGTTAGTGTGTTAGAGTATTCTAATTTGTTCCTTTCCCTGTGCATCAGCTACATTTTGTTGCCAAAGAGTTATATTTACGGTCATGTTCTCTAATCTGCTAGTGCTGAGCTGCAACACATCACTGATTTTTAAGCAGCACTTCTTATTCAAATCCGAAAATCAGTGCGATGATGTAGTTCCCCACAATTCGTACTAAACTAGATTAGCCCAAATAGTGCATTACCATCTTCCAGTTTTGCCACCTCACATTCTCTCCTCTTCCAGCTCATTAACAATTATATTCAATGATAACAGTTGTAATAAACTTGTAATTTATTCCTTTTCTTTATTTTCTTCCAGCTTAGATCTGATGTATTCTGTAACACCTTTCTGTAAATTTAAATTGTTGCTGAGCCTTTTTCCCATGAACATTGTCTAGATTTGAAAGTATTTTCAAGGGGCAGTTATCCTAATTGAAATGGATATTTACCCAAAAACAATTTTTCAGATTGGGGGTCTCATCCATAGACAATTGATGCCAGTGAAAAGGTATCTGTTGGTTCCAATGGGTTTCAGATCAGGGTGTCTACAAGATTTGCCCCACTGTCTCCACATGATTGTTCCCACAGAAAAGGATGATCCCTCACCTCCAAAAAGAACAGGGAATACAAACCTCTGACAGACCACAGCTTCTCAGGTGGCTACCAGAGGCCCAAGTAATCGGTACAATGACCTTTTACCTTTGCACTTTAGGATCCTCCCAGAATCCTGTGATGGCTGCATAGCTTCACAGTACAGAAGCAACAAATGAGGGGGGTGTCATCTTTGACTATACAATGTGATTGCGAGTCACTTGCTGTCCTATTCACTCCATGTTTTCCTAGTGACATTTACATTATTTCTCCTCTTCTCCAAGTATTTCAATGTAGTGTGAGGAACAGCCAGCCATATCAACATAACAGAAAAGCTTCAAATCAAACATCCAAGCCAATCAGACAGTCACACACCCGGGTTCGAAACTGCTTGTAGCTGATCTGCATCTTAACTCTGCTGCCTACTCTTATGTCTGAAAGCCACATTAGCAGCTTACCAAAAGAGCCACCTCAGCTGTAGGCATTCAGCCAGCAGTAAGAAGTGACCTTTTGTTAACCCTGCTGGTTGCAGTGTGGACAGCTTCCCTCCTACCAAGAATCAAGCCGGGGAGCTGACAACAACATGCTTTGTAGAACTCAAAGTGGTGGCCATGCTCTGGCTGCCAGCCAGGTTCTGAGCAGCTGGATCAGCAAGGCTGCTGCCCTGGGAAGCTCCTAGGACTACAGGTAAGGCTGCTGGCCCCAGCATCCTCTACCCACCCAGGTCACTGTGCCACACTCCAAGGCATGTGCAGGGGTGTGCCTGGGGACAAATAGCAGTGGCACACATATGTGCCACTGCTACTTTTCCAACAAAACTGTGTGCCCCTGCACATGTGCAGTCAGCAGGACATAGCCAATGGATCTGATTTAACACCCTTTGAGGTCAGTAGAAGTCTTGGACAAACCTTATGGGAAGAGAAGTTGCCAAGGGAAGACTTTTTAGTTCTTTATTTGGTACTTTTCTTATTTCTCTCTACAGCCACCCAAATGGGCCAGATGCTTTAGCAGTGCTTCACTCTGGGTCAGGAACATTTCCAATGTGTCTCGTTCAAGGATGGCAAAGGCTATTCTTTGTTGTTGTTAGGTCTCCAAATGACTGTACTCTGATTTTTCTCGAAGTTTTGTATGCCCTGTAAAGCCCCTTTACTTCTTTTTGACTTTGTGAGCAACAGCTTTAAATTGTAGTGGTGTAACTGACTTAGCAATTGTATATATCAAGGAGGCATGCCCCAGTCATATTGTAAGAATACAAGTGGTCATAGTTCTCTCTGACAAATTTCCTCAATATTTGCCATTGCAGCGGCACCTCATAGAAAATATGTGTCAATCAATAGCTCATCCAAATATGTCCTTTATTTTAAGAGTATGTATTAGTAATGTTATGCTTTGTGGGGAAAGAATAAGCCCTCATCCTGCACTCAGAATGTCTCACAATGGTAGTTATTGTCTAAAGTGCATTGTCTACTTATGGAAGTGTAAAAGTGTCTGTCAACTAAGTGTATCTCAAATAATTAAATATGCCAATTTTCTTATAAAATACATTTTTGTCATGAGACATGTTCTTCATTGCTGTGCAAATTCAAAATTGTTGTCAGTTCCATTGAGGACAAAGAATAATGCTTTGATTTCACTCAATTTTCTGTATAAGTGTTGTAATGTTAGATAGCCAACATGGCTTCGTTGCGGGTAGCTCTTGCCTGACCAACCTCATTTCCTTCTATGACCAAGTGGCGCATCACCTGGACATGGAGGGAGAGGTTGATGTCATATATTTGGATTTCAAAAAAGTCTTTGACTTAGCCTCCTATGACGTCCTCATGGTAAAATTGGGGAACTGAGGTCTCAACAACGTCACAGTCTTATGGCTAGGGAACTGGCTCCGTGGTCAGACTCAAAGAGTAATAGTCAATGAAAATGAGTCAACATGGTGCATAGTGATCAGTGGCATCCCCCAGGGTTCAGTACTCGGACCAGTACTCTTTAACATATTCATAAATGATCTGAATTTGGGTATCAGAAGTGAACTAGCTAAGTTCACAGATGACACCAAACTATCATAAAATCATAGAAGTAAGGTCAGAAGGGACCTTAGAGATCTTCAGGTCCAACCCCCTGCCTGGGCAGGAAGAAAACTGGGCTCAGAAGACCCCAGCCAGGTAGGCATCAAGCCGCTTCTTAAACACCCCCAGGGTAGGAGCCAGCACCACTTCCCTTGGAAGTTGGTTCCAGATCCTAGCCGCCCTAACTGTGAAGTAGTTCTTACAGATGTCTAATCTAAAC
>JAGPOW010003648.1:46210442-46227590 GCA_030014935.1 Caiman crocodilus
CCAGCACCACTTCCCTTGGAAGTTGGTTCCAGATCCTAGCCGCCCTAACTGTGAAGTAGTTCTTACAGATGTCTAATCTAAACCTACTCTCCAACAACTGGTGGCCATTATTCCTTGTTATCCCAGGGGGCGCTAGGGGAAACAAGGTCTCCCCCAAACCCTTCTGGTCCCCCCTACTGAGCTTATAGATGGTCACAACATCCCCCCTCAGCCTTCTCTTGTGAAGGCTGAACAGGTTCTATAACCTCTCGTTGTAGGGTCTGCCCTGCAGTCCCTGGATCATGCAGGTGGCCCTCCTCTGGACTTTCGCAATGTTGTCTACATCCCTCTTGAAGTGGAGTGACCAGAACTGGACACAGTACTCCAGCTGAGGCCTGACCAGTGTTGTGTAGAGGGGGAGGATCACCTCCTTGGCTCTACTTGAGATACACCTGCGGATGCACGATAAGATCCGGTTAGCCCTGCCGACCATGACCTTGCATGGTCGGCTCATGTTCATCTTGGAGTCAATAATGACTCCAAGATCCCTTTCTGCCTCCGTGGTCTCAAGAAGAGAGTTTACCATCTTACAAGTGTGTTGCCGCTTACTACTGCCCAAGTGCAGCACCCTGTACTTGTCCATATTGAAACACATCCTGTCTTTGTTAATCCACCCTTGCAACCTATCCAGGCCTTGCTGCAGTCTTTCCCTCCCTACTAGCGTGCCAACCTCACCCCAAATTTTGGTATCATCAGCAAATTTGAACAGGTTGCTTTTCACCCAATCGTCCAAATTGCTGATAAAGAAATTGAACACTGTGGGCCCAAGGACCAAGCCCTGGGGGACTCCGCTGCCCACTTCCCCCCAGGTCGAATATGACCCAACCACCACCACCCTCTGAGTACAACTCTTCAACCAATTCTCAATCCATCTGACCATATAGGCATCGGTGCCACAATTACCTAGTTTTTTAATGAGGATGGGCTGGTTGACAGTGTCAGAGGCCTTGCTAAAGTCCAGAATGACTACAATCACAGCGATACCTGCATCCAATGCTTTTGTGACCCCATCGTAAAAGGCAATCGGGTTTGTCTGACATGACCTGCCCTTAATGAAACCGTGCTGGTTGCCCCTGAGCATCATCCCTGATCCCAGCCCATCACAGATGTGCTCCTTGATGATCTTCTTAAAGAGTTTCCCCAGGATTGAGGTAAGACTGATGGGCCTATAGTTGCCCAGGTCCTCCCTCCTCCCTTTTTTAAAGATGGGGACCACATTGGATATCTTCCAATCATCTGGCACCTGGCCCAAGCACCACGAGCGCTCGTAAAGCCATGCCAAGGGCCCTGCAATAACCCCTGCTAGCTCCCTCAACACCCTGAAGTGGAGAGCATCTGGACCTGCTGATCTGAACATGTCCAGCCCCTCCAGTAGCACTCTAACCCAGTCCTCCTCCACCTTAGGTCTTGAGGCATTCTTGAATCAGAGTGGGGGAGTCCCCGTCCCTGCACAAGAAAACAGAGGTGAAGAAGGGGGAAGTACAGTTGTGCTAGAGGGTAGGCTGGGAATTCAGGCTCACAAGGTGGGCAGATCAAAACCTGATGACATTCAACACAGAGAAATGCAAGATGTTTTTACCTTGGGAGAAAGAACTCACATCATACTTACAGGCAGTGTCCAACATCCCTTGAGGTGCCCAAAGTCACACTCCACTAGGGTGTAGATCTGGCCCAGGCACCAGTTGAAGTAGACCTGGCAGGGGTCCAGCTGGCTCATGTAGGGCCACATAAGTCAGGGCAGGAGTGGCTAGGCATTTAAATTTAAATTTTCTAATCTTGTAGCCCAGGGGCTCATGGAGTGAGCCAGACTGAGGAGTGAGGATGAGGAAAAAGTCATGTATGTATTGAAGCATGTTTTCAAGCATGTATTGAACACAACAATTTGCAAAGCATGGAACAAAGAGAAACCAAAAATCTTCATCTAAGCTAAGATACAGCCCAGTAAAATACAGCACACATAACTTATACTAACTCAGGGTAGTCAACTGGGGGTACACTGATCCGTGTCCAGCCACATTTAATACTTGTATAAATGTATTTTTTCCACATTTCCGTCTAATCTTAGTGAGAACTTCAAAAGGAATTACACTCAAAGAAAATAGCACTGTGCCACAACCCCATCCGCTGATATAGCAACCCCCTTTCAAGTCGTTGCCTACATCCATAGGCCAAATCCAAAGGATCCATGAGCTGTAGGTTGCTGACCCCTGGGCTACAAGATTAGAAAGTTTAAAGCACTAAGTAAGAAAAGATGTGATTCATGATCGTCTTCCCCAAATAGATAGATCCTGTTACCTGAAACCCATTTTTTCCACATTTCCCCTTCATCTTAGTGAGAACTCCAAAAGAAATAACACTCAAAGAAAATAGTCAATATTTTTAAAGTCAGGAGTGTGTTCCATTGCTTAGTACTTGTATAAACAAACATTAAATGGCTGTGTAGTAACTGCAGTTACTGCACAGTAGCACTGCCAAACAGCTTTTAGGTGGCACTGACTGTACAATAGCTCATTACAGCTGCGCAGCAGCATTGCATTATGCTTCCTGCCATGCAACACTACTGCACAGTGGTAACAAGCAACTGTACAGTCAGCATCTCATGTAGATGTGGCCACTATAAATGTATCTGTCTTAGAGATGGGTGACAAATATTTTCATTAGATCTGACTGGAACTTGATTTACATTTGATGCAAAAAAGCCAGAGTTTGTTCAGTTCTTAGACATATTCTAAGGACTCTCTTTTAGTTCCACTTTATTTATTTATTCTTTTGGAATATTAGCAAACTGATTTATTTGGTTTTATTTGTTCAGCTATGAGAGTCATTATTTCTTACTTACATGTCAATTGGGTGTCATATTAAATTTTTTAAAAATATTAACAGCTGGCCTCTTCTTACAAGTTTACCACATACATCAAAATCTTCACCCCAAGTCTAGTTTTCCTTGACCATAGATATATTCATTACATTTTGCTGGAGTAAACTGAAAGGACAAGTAGGTCAATGGAGAAGTAAATGCAATTCAAGAAACCACAAGAGATTAACACAATCTGATTTGTGTGGTCTGTCCTGAGCATGGAGCAATGCAGTTTTACTGGCTGATAATGGGAAGATTAGTGTTTCAGCCTAAACTGATGCATAGTAGCTACTGAGACAATCTGGTTTCATGCCATTCTCACTCTATGAAGCTAAGTTTAGAAACACTGAGCTATATTTAGCTCTTTATCTTGTTCAAATCCAGGGTAATGCAGTGAAATCAACAGGGATATACCCTATAATTGAAGTAACTAAGAAGAAAATTAAGCTCATTGCTAAAATTGTTTGTACATAGAAGATTCTTGAGACTTATTTCCTGACAGCAAAATTTAAGCTGAGACTTGGAGTGCATTGTGAGCATTGTACATTTTAAATGTAGCTGAATGTTAATGCAATTTAAAATAAGGCATGGGAACAATAAAGGAAAATAAATATATTTTTCTTTTGTTCACATCTTGGCTTGCAGGCAACCAATAAAATAACAAGTGCAATCTGGAAATGTCTACATAGCAGGGGGAACATTTTTTGTGCATTGCTGAAAAGCTTTTAAGCATGCTAATCTGTTAGCAAATTTGAAAAAAAAACTGTTGGAAGCAAAGTTAACATTTGATAAATGTCCTGATACTGTCTGAATTAATTCATTATCTAAAAGGCCTACAGTTCTTTAATTCCACTCTAAACAACAGGAATCACTAGGTTACATTTTGAGGACATTTTGTACTACACTGAAATAGGAAAAAGTGTTATGACAAGGGAAAGTAAGAATGTACTAGAGGTAGAAGAAAAGGGAAAAAGGAATAAAGAAATGAAGGAGAGGAAAAGCATGCATTTTAGCTTTGCAAAATTTTACTTGTACTCCTGTTTATTTTAAGTATTTCTCTGGGGTATCTTAAATATCCTTTATATTTGGAGAAAATTAGGAATGAATTTCTTTACTCTGAATCCTTATATTAGTACCTCTGGCTATCAACTCAAGATCCTGTCAGCATCTTCTGAGCTGCTAGCTACTTTGGTGCTCTTGTACTGTCCAAGATGCTACCCGTGCTGTCTTTTTTAAGTGTAAAATGGAGTTGTTTTTTCCACCCCTTCACTTTGGCATGTTTCTTAAGCAGACGGGCTATGGCTAGTGCCTAATCGCTCCTTTTCTTCTTCAGAAACACCTCTTCATTCCTCCCCCAAGGACCCTACTAGAGAGCACAAGTCTTCATTCTGTTCTCAGTAACATCATTGGAAACCTATAGTAAAGTATATGAAGTTGCTCTTAACTGACCTAAGTGTATTATCTTAAATGTTTTATTTCCCTCCTTGCTGTTTTGGCCTCTCAGCTTTTATTAACTCCAAGGAAAGATGGTCCAGTAACTAGGACACTATAACAAGATTTTCTTGGTCAATTGCCTGCTCTGCCATATGCTTACTGTCTGGCCTGGTCTAAGCTACTTGGGTTTATATCCAAAAGCAAAAGCAAAGCATTTAGTATGATCATAATGATCAACCTTAACATTCTCAAAATGAAAAAAATGCTGAAATGTACATAGTCTTATGAAACATTGATTTTTCTGAAAATCCATTTTTCAAAGAAAGCTGGTTTATTGACAATTTTGCTATCAGCTCTGGTTATGATAATACAGTATTATTCTTCAGATAAGAAAATGATAAATACATTCCTGATTTCCTGATAAAATGAGTTTAATCATTTAGTGATTAAATACTTAATCACTTTGTTATTGAACTCCATCATCTGGTCATTGAGAAATGATAGTCTAACAGTGAGGAAATGAGGAGAAGAGAATGACAGTCATCTCTGGAAGGAGAGAAAATGTATATAGTCAGATCTTCAATAGACACATACCAGCAGAATAGTGATTAACATCCAGTGAGGACCGAAGCCTGGCACTTTGTTCTGTATTTAGTTTTAAATCTTACTGCTGTTTTTCAAACTTAGTTGTGGGAAGGTGGGGGTTACCATTCACTCTGTAGGTAAGATAAAATAATAACTCGTCCTATTCCTTAACCCCATGCTGTATGGATTTACAGTGGCTCTTGGCTGTGGGTTTGTACACTACTGGTATAGCATGGGGGAAAGTGACAGCTGTTTTGCCTCCTTAAGCCAAATGAGATATACAAAATATACAGAACATTTGCATTTCCAGGTATTTAACTAATCCTGGGAACAGACAAAGGGCCAAATTCAGACAAATGCAGCCTGTAGTAAGTGAGTGCAGCATCCATGGAAATCCATGGGCCAAATTCCTTTGTGATGTAAACCATGGTTAAAGTTACATGTTGAGTTTAAATTGATCATAACTTAAATGTGTTAGTCAAAATAGCACATCCTGCACAGGCTCAGTACTTACTGACCTACAAAATTAATATAAAAATACAATGAAACTTTTAGTAAGAAAAAAAAAATTAGCACAAATATGCATGATAAAGTACCTTCGCATGCCATTCTCCCCACTCCAATACATTTTTGTTTATATCTACACCATCAATGCTGTTTTCAGAGTTCAAAGGCTTGGCATAAATGGGCCAACTAACACAGAGTTGTGCCTATTCACTCGAGAACTGAATCCCCCCCCCCCCCCCTAATGAACTTGCCTTCTTACAATCATTTTGGTTTTGCCAACCATCTATCCTTCTGGATCATGGTGTATGCATGAGAGGTCACCTAGACCTTCAACACATTCATTCAGTGTTTTACACCTTTTCGTTTAATTCTTTTTTGTTTCTGCCAGTCGGGTTTTTGGAACATGCCCTTACGTGTCTGACTGCTTCTTTAGTGTACATGTACATTACCTACATGACACAGCACACCTCTAATTTTGGAATGTCTCAACTGTTTGCTGACCATAAAGATGCTAATGCTTTATGACATTTTTTATTTCACTGGTATTTGGTCTTTTTGAAAGACTTGTGAGAGCCTTATTAAGCAATGATTGGAGCTCCGTCAAAAGTTCATTTTCCCCCCGGGCATTCTGCATGTGACTGTGTTAACAAGGACCCTCTACTATTTGTTTTTTTTCCAGATTGATGGATTCCTGACACTTCTTTTTGGCCTGGCTAGCATTAACACTCTTACAGTGATCAGTGTGACACGCTACATAAAAGGCTGCCATCCTGACAGAGGTAAGGTCTTTACACCATACACACTTCTAAAGGAATGACAAGAAGTGTTCACCAAGTTCTGCCTTTTTTTTTACCTTCATATAAGCCTTGAGTGACCTCCTTGAACTTGTGGGGGTTTAACTAATGTCAAATGCATGCACAAAAAATCAAAATCAGACTAGATGTGTATGCCAATAGGGTGCCAGGCAGTGGTGTACTGAAGTATGCCTTGCCAACTCCATGCATGCTAGCTCCTGAACTGGAAGCAGTATAGCCCTGTTAGTGCAGTTTCTTCATCTCCTCATGACATTATACTAACACAGCTACCCTGCTTCCAAACCAGAAACACAGGGAATGTGAAGGTGCCTTGTATAGTGCAGACATACCCAATAAAGTCTGGTAGAATCCTGTTTCCATCAAAGCTTTCCCAGTCTGGATATCCGTTAAGCCTTTCGAAGTAGGGTACTTGACTGATGCATACATTTATCTATCTTGAATTATATGAAATTTAGGACAGTTGTCAACTGTTGGTAATATCCTCAGTAGATTACTGCCTTCTGAAAACACATTTTTGCCCTTAGTGACTTTTACCTGCTCACTGCAGGCACTGTGAACTGGCTTACCTGCCTAATGGGACTCTTGGACCTAATTCTCTCCCCACAACCTCTCCACTCCTATCCGGTCTTGAATTTCAAGATGCCTCTCTGAAATTGTTTCTGCAATGTACCAGCACTGTCTCAAGATCAGTAGACCTAATTCTGATCAGCCTATGAAAAAGGATACCATGTGAGATCAGAATCAAGCCCAGTACCTTTCAGACTAAATTTATCTTTAGAGATAGACTTTTCTCTGTGGCTGTAAGGAACGGGACTGAGAGCAGTGGTTTTAAACTACAGCAGTGGAAATTTAGGCTTGAGATTAGGAAGAACTTTCTAACTGTGAGGGTAGCCAAGCATTAGACCAGGCTCCCTAGAGAAGTTGTGGAATTTCTATCCCTGGAAATTTGCAAGAGCAGGTTGGACGGACACTGTAGTGGGATGACTTTAGTCAGGGATAATCCTGCTCTGATCATGAGGCTGGACTAGATGACCTCAAGGGCCAGGTATAGACATTACACTTTTATTTGTATAAGTGATCTAAAAATGGTCTGTACCTATGACAGAACAAAAGTTCAACACACAAAACTGGACTATAATCGTAACTGAACAGAAGTTCGGCACACACAGACTGATTTGAAAATGGTGGAATCTAGCCTAAGATCTGCCCCTGCACCAAACGGCAAATATGTGTTTTGTTCACCACCGATTTAAACTACGCTGATTACAGAAAACGGTGTAACTTGGATCGATTCAACCTTGGGCTTTTGGAATGTCTGTACCTAGCCAAGAGGTCCTTTCCAGCCCTACTTTTCTATTATCCTATGACCCTATGATTTTTCATCCTAGTCTTTCATTCCATTCCCTCATCTACCTCCACTGACAAAACAACTCTCCTTTTTTCCCCCTCAGCTTCAAATCTTCCTGTCACCTTTGCCTCTCCTTGTCACTCCTCCCTTCTCTAGTCCCCTGTTTAAATCTTGTCACTTCTTCCCTTTAACCTCTCAAAAGGTTTTCACTATTCCTAGTGGTTAAGTCCTCTGTCAAATACTGACTATTTTCTAATAAACCATGCATTTTTCTAACTTCCATATACTCTGGCTTCGCTGAATTGCCCCAGTTAAGTATCTCCCTTTACTACTGTTGAACATCCCTTTGTAGACCTACATTTATTTCCTGTCCCTTAATCTGTTAAATGCATATACTACTTGTCCTCACCAAGTCCTACATGAACATGCCACCATCACCCATTCAGTTCTCATGCCTGTATATGCTCCACTGATGCCTGTCAATCATCCAACAACACCTGATCATTGATGCCCTTCTCCCACCATTTATTCTGTACTGCCTGTTCTGCTGAAAATTTTCTTCCTCTAAAAATGCTCACTCCTCTGCTTCAAATTTATCTTACAACCCTGTTCTCCCAACCCTCCTTCAGTCATCAATAATCCCCGTACTATCTCATAACTCAGCTGTTTTCCAAATTCTTATCTTCATCATGTGTGCAGAGCCAACCCTAAGGGTGTGCAGGGCTTGGGGCATATCAGCCTGTGCAGGGCCTATGTGTGTGAGGGGAGGGGGTGGCGAGCAGTTGAAGCACAAAGCTGGTGGCATGCGGTGGCTGTGCAGAGTGGTGGCGCAGGGCCCCCCCAAAGTGCAAGGCCCAAGGTGGTCATCCTGATTCACACCCCCCACCCCAAGGAACAGCTCTGCGTGTGTGGATTGGGCCTCACAGGGTGCATCTAGAGGCACATGGATGTTTGGTTCCCTGGGGACAAATAGATATTCAGGGGTCAAAAAAACCCACAGAAAAAAAATCTAGCATAGAGCATGCTTGGCCAGCAGTCCCTTGTAGCATAGAGAACACTGGACTGTGCAGTATGTGGTGCCGCATACGTCATGACTCTGCACATCTCCATGCGCCCACAGGGGCTTAGGTGCAGTTTGTGAATCTTGCATAGGTTTACTTGCCTAAATACTCAGCACAGCCAAGAGGACTGATCATACACAGTGGCAGTGGTTTTCTGGCAAAAACGTAGGCACCTAGGAGTCTTTGGCCACCTAATGGAGTTAAGTGAGTTTCTGCAAATCACTCTTGACTTCAGTGTTTCAGTTTCTTTACGAGCCTTACCTTAAGTAACTGGCACTTTAATAGTGTCTTATGCTTTGAAGAAAATTAGTATTTTTTGTCACCTCTTCTTGAGGGACTACCTTACCGCTGGCACCTTGAGAGCCAAATTAATAGCATCTAGGGTAGCAGGATCATACACATGTGGGCTAGGAACAGACATTACATGTGAACCAGTTTATGTGACCAGAAACTGGTTTAAACCTATAATAGAACGTAAGTTCAGTGCACATAAACCAGTTTCAAAATGGCTGAACTTGGTTTAAGATAAACCTAGTTGAATGTAGTATCAGACTTAACTGATTTGGGTCAAACTGATTTATGCAGTTCTATCCCAGACCCCTTCCTGGTTTAAGTTAAATGAGAGCCTCCCATATTCCAGATGTTTTGCAGCTCTGGGCTGGGCTAGGCTGTGCTCTATGGTGCAAGGAACAGGTTGGCCCTGCTCCTCTCCTCCCTAGCCAAAGCTTTGGGGCAGACTGCAGGCACAGCAGGGTCTGCCTGGCTTCCCTTGCTGCTGAAGCAGGAATTTCCCACTCCCCCGCTCCTACAGCAGGGACTGTAGCCCCACAGACCCTAGGCATGTGGTATGCTAGCTAATGCTGAAGGTGTCTCTGTGTGTGTCTCCAATTTCACTGGGACAGGCAGACAAAACACCGTCCCTTTAGGGCTTTTTGGAGCTAATCAACGGGTGAGCTGGTACTATCCCTCCATTCCTTTCTTGGAAAAAACTGTTTAAGAACAGCTTGAACTAATGAGAGAGGCTTTGTTTTGCTGATGAACTGATAATACAGTGGTTTGCTGATAGGCTGATAACACCATGGTTTTATCAGCCCCTCATGCTGGCTTGCAGCCCTGTCAGGTTTACAGACAGGGAGAGGGAAATTGAAAAGCTAAGTAACATTAATAGATGCATGCACTGCACCCCCACCCTTCACCTGCTTTGCCTCAGGGTGCTAGCTGGGGGTGGGCAACACTCCCAACTGTTAAGCAGCGAGCTGGGAAAAGTCTGAGATGGTGCAGGCCAGGGCAGGGGTTTAAACCCCTCCCTAATCTTAGCATCCTGCCCAGGTCTATGGAAGGGAAAGGACGGCTGCTCTAGCACCCCCTGGCTTCTAGCCTGAGCCACTACAGGCATGTGCGTGCATTTCTAGAATGAAAAAGGAATGCCTATGCACCTCCGAATTGATTCAAGCTTTGCAGATTAGACTAATCTTCAAAAATTGAATCAATTTAGGCTCAGGCTTTTTGAATGTCTATCCCTGGCCCTAGGGCCAAGCTTCCAAGGCCCCTGCAGTGCAGATGAAGTAGGGTTACCATATGTCTGGGTTTTCCCAGACATGTCCTCTTTTTTTGACACCTGTCCTTGTGTCCAGGTGGGTTTTTAAAATGCGAGGAAATGTCTGGGTTTTTGCTCTTCCTCTGCTTTCCCAGGCTGGCTGCTTGGGACTGGGAGCCACAGGCAAGGTGATTGGCTGTTGGGGGGTCATGTGCTCTATGCACAGGCCCCAGCAAGTGTGTGTGTGTGCCCAGAGCTGTGTGGGCAGTAAGGCTGGGGGGACAGGGGGCTCTGGATCAGGAGTGAGGAGCACCAGCCGAGCTGGGATTGGGAGCTGCGGGTCAGGAGTGGGGTGTATGGCAGAGGCCACCTCTGTTTCTCCCCAAACACTCTGCTCTGTGACAGTTTGGTTAGGATGGGCCTGCAGAGGGTACGCGCTTTACCATATCTCTTTAGGTAACCTGAGCTGGATACATTCCTGAGGGAGGGGGGAAACCTGCTCCCTCTGCCTGTGTGACTAGCATCACATACCTGGGTGAGGGGCTTGCTCTCTGGGGAGCTAGGAACTGCCAGTCTACCCAGGAACTAGTGATGCATTTCAAATTGGTTGGCTGCCAGCCAACAGGTGCTGGCCTCCATTGGACCAGGTAAATGAGGTAATAAGGGCAATATAAGTTAAGGACTGCCCAAGAGGAGGGGGCAGCAGCCATAAAGAAGACTCAGAGAGAGAGAAGAGCTGGACCATCTGAAACTTGCTCTCTCTCTCTCTCTCAAAACTCATGGTCAAAGAACTGCCTGCCTCCAGAGGGAATCTCCACCTGCCTCTGGATGCTTGTGAGTAAGCTACCTGAGATCTAACTAGATATGTAGCTTGCAGTAACTCAGATGCGTGATCAAAGCTTACCCAGCCATGCCAGTTTGCTCTATGGGATTTCTCTGATATTGCTGTACCCTGTACCCTATTCCAAACCTACCCCTTGTAACCAATAAAGTTCTCCTTTGTACCTAGCATGGGAGACTTATTGGATAGTGTGGGTCTAGATTATGCTTTGAGGTGCCCTTGGTTCGGCTGACTCAGGGAGACCACTGCTTGTGCTTCCAACTGAGAGAAGCACCTCCAAGTGCTTGAAGTGAGTCAAGTACCCTCGACGGCTACTAGGCCTGTGTTAGCCAGGGGCCAGAGTCAGAATCAAGCCCAGCCCCGGGTGGTGGCAGTTTTAATCCCAGGCTAGTGGGTGTACTCCAGGAATGGGGTCAGCCAGATGTGAGGTGCCCCCAGGGAGGCACTCAGAGCCTGGAACATAGTCAGGTGCAGTGAGGAGGGGGGCTCAATGCAGGAAGACTCCCTACTGGCCCACCACAAGGTACACTGGCAGGACTGGGGGGCAGGGATTTAAGAGTGCGGGGCAGAGGCAGGGCACAGGCATATCACTGCCCCTTCACAATCATATGCCCCTTCCCCCCCACCCCCGCCCCCGCCCATGAATCCTCCTTTTTGATCCTGGAATTATGGTAACCCTAAGATGAGGGTACTTAAAATGTCTACTGTAATGATAAAAGTGAGTATTAAAAATAGAAGTCATACGTATGTTTAATGGAAGACTTCTTATTCCGCTCCAGGAATGTAACAGGGTATAAATATATTTATTTTTGCTTTAAGGTTGTTGTACACAAATGAATGGTGTAAAGGGTCAGACTCTTCCTCATATAGCTTATTATTTCCCTTTCTTGATGCTCCTAAATGCAACATCATTTAGGGCCAGTGATACAGATGAGCAGTGGCAGAAGCATTAGATACTTTATCACAGGCAAACTCAGAAACTAGCCATTGAAATGATGCTCTGTCATCCCTAATGGTGCAGGGAGTAGAGGATGATCTGGAGAAACTGAAGAGTAAGGGAGGACAAAGTGGAGGGTAGAGAGGTGCAGTGAAAGCAGTTTTTGTATTTAGCAGATAGCATTATCCAAATGTTCCTTTCCATCCAGTGGCAGCAGGTCTCTAAAATGTGTGTGAATAAAAAATGTTTTTCTCTTTTCTGCACCACAACTAACAAAATACCATAAAAAATAAGAATGGGAAATCAATAGCTTTATTGATATAAATATCCAAGATGAGGTTTCCTGTGCAAAGCTTAAAACATAATGGTCACTGCAGAGGTACTCACAGTGTCCTCGTGGGCTGCACTTAATGATACTGGGCTGATTTAGAATCAGTTCCAAACCTGCAACTCCAGAGAAAACAGTGAAATAGAAACTGACTGTTGTTTCCACTGTCCTCCCTGCTGTATGGAAAGCAGAGATTTAAAAAAAAAAATTAATACCATATTTTCTTGCACACAACATGCACCTTTACC
The DNA here is from genome assembly GCA_030014935.1 of Caiman crocodilus. Lineage (NCBI taxonomy): Eukaryota > Metazoa > Chordata > Crocodylia > Alligatoridae > Caiman > Caiman crocodilus. Next base: position 46,222,980 of record JAGPOW010003648.1, read on the forward strand.
CCAAAAGACAGCTGCTGGAAATTGAGGCTCACATTATATACAAGGCAATAAGTAATAACAGTTTCTACCTGTGCCAAGGAAAATTAAAGTAATTCTGCAGTTCTGGAAATGGGGCTCCAGAGGTGCTGGCTGTGGAGCCTTTCTCTTTTTACCCAGCAGAAGCTACAGAAGCTGCTATGCAGTTACTTACTGCTACTTACCAATATCTGCAAGGAAAAATCATTTTCTTCATTCTGACCTTCAAAAACAAGGTGCATGTCTTTTTAGGGGTCATTCTGTCCTCCTCATCTCTGCTTTAAATGTTTAATTTCTTCTAAATGTATTCTTAAGTGTGAACTCATAGAATTTTACTTCAGCATTCAAAAACATTTCTCAAATGTTTTGGTTTGAAGGCAGGCAAGAGAAGATCCTTTGTTAGCAAATTCCACAAATTTCCACCAGATTTCCAAGTAAGCATCTTTTTGCCTTCTCCCATGTAGAACACTGACTTGATAGGACAAATTTTTCCATTACTAAAACTTCCAAAACTTTTTAAAACCAGTCTATGATTTTAGGGGATTTCACTTCTATTCCAGGCTTTTGCAACTGTAATTTTTTTCCCTTTTCGTGTTAGACTTATACGTTCCTTTCTTCTCCAAAAAAAAGGCAACTCAATGTATTGTTTTTATAGTCTTATCACTAAATTTCCTAATTCTCTTACTCGCTCCTCTAATTCAGAACACACCTAATATATTCTATTCTATCGTATCTCCAGTATTGAATATTCAAGTTACTGATATATTTTCATAGATTCCATAGACGTTAGGAAGGGATCTCACAAGATCATCAAGTCCAGCCCCCTGCCATAGGCAGGAAGTCTGCAGGGATCAAATGAATCCAGCAAGATAAACATACAATGCCTTTTAAATGAGTCTAGAGTAGGTGACTCTGGTTTACAAGCATTTTTTTTTTGAGAATTATTGAAAGTAACTTAATTTCCCAAACTAGTTCTCTCTGCTAGTAAAGTATTTACCGTAGTTTGATGTTCATCGTTTTTGTCAGAAAAGGTGCAGTCATCTAACCATTGTTTCCGCACTATGCTGTGTATTTCAGGTAACTATATCAGCAACAGCAATATTACTGTGACACTTTTTCTCATTTGGGTGGCAGCTTTCTTCTGGTCAGTGGCTCCGCTACTTGGATGGGGAAGTTACATAGGTAATGGATTTTTTGCACTCATGGCCTCTCCATATGCTGACACAGTCAGCATGCATTTGCATAACTGAAGGTGTTTTCCCTTCTTTATTGCTGGTTTTTGTATAGCAGATTATTTATTAATTGGGCCAGGAGTATAATTCACAAAGAATAGTTTATTCTAGGAATGTTGCCTTTTATGATTGTATTGTGGATATATCTTAGAGTTCACCTATCTTCTGCTAATCACTGGCTTTGTTAGATAGATTACAGAACTGATGTGGAGCTAGAACTGATGTCCAGCTTTATATATTCTTTCCAATTTTGTTGCTAAGATCTAACTGGGCATATCCACATATGCAATTCATTTGCAGCAATAAACTCTGGCCCATATTGAGCCAGAGTTTATTGCTCCTGAGCATGCCATTTGAACATGCACCCAGGACCACAGCACATTGAGCTGGGCCAGAGCAGCCCTGGCTGGCAATAGGTCAGTAGTGTGTGCTTCAACCCAGCACTGTGTGCTGCACAGGGGCTGGTTGGGGCATGAGGGTACTCCAGTGTGGGGCCAGCTGGCAGGCAGCCCCCTCACTAGAGCACCTTCATGCCCCAGCTAGCCCCATTAGCATCTACATGTGCTGCACATGAAAAAACTCCACAGCTCAGGGCAACACAGAGTAGTACTTGTAAATACTTGTAAAAAAGTCCACAGCAGGGTAGTTACAAGTACTACCCTGCTGTGGAGTTTATTAGTTTCCTGTGGCCTAACAGGGCTGTACATGAAGATGACAAAACATTTACTGAGGAGCTAGTTAGGAAACTCCACAATAAATGTCTCACATAGATGTGCCTACTGTGTATGCTTCCAAAGTCACTTTCTGATCAGGACCGCCAGACAGGTTGACCACCCCAGAGCATCCTTCTCTCCCCACCATGCTAGGGCTTCCAGGTTTCCTCTGTGGACCCAGGACTCTGAAAGTGCTGGAAATCCTACTGTAGCCAGGAATCGGCTACCTGCCACAGGGAGCTGGGAACCTGGAGCCCTGATAATGTGAACTGCTTCAGACAGGAGACTCCTTTGCTTCCCAATCCTCAGGCCAGTTGGCTCCCCATGCTTCCTACTTGCCAAGCAATGAACCTGAGGGGCTGGCTGGCCTGGGATCAGGAGGCCTGTAATTCCCCAGTCTTGAGGCATTCTGTACAAGGGCAGTTAGGTATCTAAAGATATTGGTTTTCTCTGATTTTTAAAAAATCCCCAATTTTTGATTAAAAAAAAGTAACCCCAAATCCACATATATTAGTGGTGTTTCATTTAAATTATGGCAAAATGTAGATTTGGGGTTTCTTTTTTTAAACTGAAAATTGGGGATTTTTTTTAAATCAGGGAAAACCAGGTTCCCTGCTAAAGATGCAGGTAGGTGCTATTGAGATTTAACAAAGTGCCTAAACATGTCAAGCATCTAGCTCCCATTGACTTTCCATTGCATACCTATCTGCTCGTATGCCTCTGTAAACCCGATGAGACATCTAGATACATCTTTGGCTTCTAAATACCTTTGTTTGAACTAGTTTGTTACCCAAGGATCTATAGCTCTGCACGAACTGCAAAATGTGTGTATGTTCTGGTTTAAATCTGTCCCATGTCCTATTGGTACTTGGGTCTTTCCATGTCTTCTTCCATGTACTGCATTGACTTGTTTGCTTGTGTGTGGCCAGTGGAGTCAAATTCCTTCCTGTGTAGAATTGTCATGACTGACTCGCTTCTTTTTTAAAAGAAAGTACAATGATTTCATTCCAGCCATTTCTATTTTTGCAACAGGTCGATGAACATGATAATTGATATTTTTAAAATAAATTGGTGTTTTGACTTTGCTTATTATTATTTATTTATTATGTTATTATTACCATGGAGCAAAAGATAGCAAGTGGAAGAACAAACTCTTAGCATTGTCAAACCTAAAAACTTAATAACTATTTTTCTAAAACTGGAAATTACAGTATCCCAACTTACACCAGCTTCTTCATCATAGATTTGTAATGAAGATCTATATCAAAGGCAGGTTGGGAGCCAGCATCAAGTCCTGTTGCCAACTATGATGTCTTGGAAAATAGCAGGTGTAGGGAATTATGTCCTACTTCATTAAATTACCATAATCACTAAGGGCAGAATTCTATTTCTTTTCTGCCTCGCTGGTCACATACCTGCACAGTCAATGCATAGCCTACTGACCATGTTCAGTGGCCATGGAGATGCTTGCATGTCCATACCACATGGGGTAGTAGATTCACTAACTGGACACAAGAATCAAAAATGTCACTTATGTGGCTAGAAAATTGTCCTTTGGGGATGTGAAGTGAAATAGAATTCTGTCCTAAGTTGTCTAATTTCTAAAAGGAAAAAGTACATGCTTTAAACCAATAAATCAAATACACTAGAAACCTAACCAAACATTCTGTTTCCTAGATCGCATGTATGGAACATGTGAGATAGACTGGGCAAAAGCCAGTTTCTCTACTATCTACAAGTCCTACATTGTGTCCATTTTTATCTGTTGTTTCTTCTTACCTGTGACCATCATGCTCTTCTCTTATGTGTCCATCATCAACACTGTAAAGTCAAACCACACACTGAGTGGAATGACTGACCCAACAGACAGGCAGAGGCGACTAGAGCGAAATGTCACTAGGGTAAGTTGCAATGTTTACTCTCTTTGTAGTACACAAGAAAAGAAAATAGATCTGGCACTCAATGTTCCTGTGTGGTTTTAGAAATGGTTAATATTTAATGAAGGAAATAAAAACTTGTTGTTAAATTGGAATAAATTAAAAGAGGGAAAAATGACATGCTGTCCAATGAAAATATGGAGAAAGGGAAACTGAAATACCATATTAGTAGGTTGCCGAAACTATGTAGGCCTCACTTTGCTAGTATTTGAAGTTCCTTACTTGGTCCCTTCATCAGGCCCCACAGCAAGGGGCCTGATGCCCTCCACCCATGGGTGTTGAGGGAGCTGGCAGGGGTCATTGTTGTGCCCTTGGCCTGGCTGTACGAGTGATCGTGGTCCATGGGCCAGGTGCTCAGAGTCTGGAAACTAGCTAATGTGGTCCCCATCTATAAGAAAGGGAGGAAGGAGGACCCAGGAAACTATAGGCCCATAAGCCTCACATTGGTCTTGGGGGAAATCCTTGAAAAAATCATTAAGGAGCACATCTGTGAGGGGCCAGCAGGGGAGATCATGCCCAGGGGAAATCAATGTGGGTTCATCAAAGGCAGGTCCTGCCAGACCAACCTGATGGCCTTGTATGACCAAGTAACTAAATCCATGGATGATGGTGTCACCATGGATGTAGTCTTTCTGGACTTTAAGAAGGCCTTTGACACTGTCTCTCACCCCATTCTCATTAATAAACTGAGCGACTGTGGCATTGATGCCTACA
>JAGPOW010003648.1:46227690-46263157 GCA_030014935.1 Caiman crocodilus
TAAGAAGGCCTTTGACACTGTCTCTCACCCCATTCTCATTAATAAACTGAGCGACTGTGGCATTGATGCCTACACAGTTGGATGGGTCAAAAATTGGCTGATGGGGCACACCCAGAGAGTAATGGTGGATGGGTTGTACTCGACCAGGCGGGATGTGAAGAGTGGGGCCCCTAGGACTCGGTCGTGGGGCCTACACTGTTCAACATCTTCATCAGTGACTTGGACGAGGGGATGGAAAACACATTGTCCAAGTTTGATGACACCAAGATGTGGGGAGAGGTAGGCACGCTCTAAGGGAGGGAGAGGCTGCAATTAGACTTAGACAGACTACAGACGTGGGTAGATGGTAATAGGATGGGATTCAATGTAGACAAATGCAGGGTGCTGCACCTGGGGAGAAGGAATCCACAGCATACATACAAGCTGGGGAGCTCCCCTCTTGTGAACACAGAGGTGGAAAGAGATCTTGGAGTCATTATTGACTCCACAATGAATATGAGCCACCAATGCCAGACCACAGCCAGCAAAGTCAACCACACCTTGTCGTGCATCCAAAGATGCATCTCAAGCTGGTCCAGAGAGATGATACTCCCCCTCTACATGCCATTGGTCTGACCTCAACTAGAGTACTGCATCCCATTCTGGGCACTGCATTTTAAGAAGGATGTGGCCTGCCTTGAGAGGGTTCAGAGGAGGACCACACACTTGGCTGGAGGGCAAAAGGGCAGGCCCTATGAGGAAAGGCTGAGGGACCTGAACCTGTTCAGCCTCCACAAGCAGAGGCTGAGGGGGGATTTGGTGGCTGCCTACAAACTCATTAGGGGAGATCAGCAGCAAATAGGAAGAGCCGTATTCTCCCCATCAGCACCTGGAGGAACAATGGCCAGAAGCTGCTAGAGAATAGGTTCAGGTTAGAGATTATGGGGCAGTATTTCACTGTCAGGGTAGCTAGGATCTGAAACTCACTTCCTAGGGAAGTGGTCCTCACTCCTACCTTGGGTAAATTCAAAAAGAGGTTGGATGAACACCTGTCTGGGGTCATGTGATCACAGCATGTGCTCCAACCAGTTGCAGGGAGTGAGACTAGATAATCTATTCAGGTCCCTTTTGACCCCTAACTACCATGAAACTATGAATCTGAGAGGCAATTTGGTAAACTAAAGCTAAATATAACAAGACCTGTCCTGAACAAATCAAAAGAAAACATTGCAACGTGTTCTTTTCAGAGGCACCCTAATGGCACGATTTAAAAGAAAAATGTTCAGAATCAACCTAACTCCAGTTTAATTTATGTTAGTAATTTTACTAAAAGCTGAGGGCTTTCAAAATCCCCTCATTAATTGTGTTAAACCAAGACAAAGTAAGAACCAGGGGTGGATCTAGATGTGGTACAGTGATCGCACCCTTTTTTCAGACTGTGCTATGGGAGCAGCAGCCAGAGACTTTTTGAGTCCCCAAATCAGGTAAGACTTTTCCCTCCTCCCCTTGTTGCTTTGCTTAACATCAGGATCCCCTCCCCTGTGCACAACTGCCATTTTCCCTCACTGACCCAGTGACCTGGGGGTACTCCAGAGCTGCGCCTGCCCCACTCCAGCCAGATTGTGCAGGGACCCAGGCTCAGCCCAGAACAACAGCAGCAATAAGAGCAGACAGGCAGGTTCCTCTAACCTGCCTGGTCTTCCTGAGTACCAGCCCAAGGGCAGGTTGAGGGGAGGGGAACCTGCTCGCTGCCATCACCACAGTCAGTGTTGCTGCTGAGGCTGGCTCCCCATGCAGCCCAACTGGAGTGGGGCAGGAGCAATGCTGGAGCCCCTCCTGCCCCTGAATCAGCTGGAGACAGTGGCTGTGGCAGGTGAGCGAGTGGGGAATGGGAGAGAAGGGGGCATGCTGCTGAGCATGGTGTGGGTGGGATAACTAGAGTTGTGGAGGGGAGCTGGGAGTCTTACCTGATTTGGAGACTTTAAAAGCAAAAGCTGGGAGCTGAGCAGCACCAGAACCTGGGGGCTCTCTGCTTTCCCATGCAGCTGGGGGCTGGCTGGGAGCTGTCCCCTTTCTGGGGCAGCTCTGGTTCTGGGTGAGCACTCAGCTGGTCAGGGAAGTCCAGTGTAGCCTGGGGCTGGCCAGGAGCTGTCCCACTTCTGGGGCAACTCTCCACTAGCTCCTGGCTAGCAAGAGGTTTTCCTAGTTGCAGGGGAAAGCCACTTTTCTATCAGGGGGTAGTACTCTGACTCATGTAATGCCTCCCACTTTCACTTCCAATGGGAAGATCTTGGCTATATTCTGACTTTAGGGAAATAGGAGATTCTTCCCTAGCTTGCTCCTGTGAACATACAGGTGAGGGCAAGTGAAACTCGGCATCCAAACCCCAAGGTATCTTGTGTGTCAAAGGATACCTGTCAAAGGACTTGGAAACATCTGAAGCCCTGGGGAGGGGTGGAGAATGTTTGCTGGTACTAGGGCCATGTATGGTTCTTGAATGACTCATGGATTTGGAATTGATTTAGCTGATTTGACTTGGGACATGAAAAATTTTCCTTAAAAAAAAAGAAAAAAAAAGGGCAGGTCTGGGCCAGCCCTTGGCTGCTCAGGGATTTCCCCTTCCAGCCAGGGAGCTGTCCTTGAAGTAGGACAGCTCCTGGCAAGTCCCCAGCTGTGCAAGGGGACTCCTGCTGGACACGGGGCTTGTCTCCATGTGCACAGGGTTGGGAGAGCTCTGCAGTGGCAGCTGTCTCCCAGTCCCAGGCACATCAGGACCCCACCCCAAGAGACTGCTGCTGCTGTGATTTTTAGTTGTGGTTAGTAGAGGTGGTCAGGAATTTTCCATGGGAATGATATTCTCATGAAAAAATTGTTTTCAGCAAAAGCAGAATTTTCTCCAGGAAAATTTAGTTTGGCTAAAAATGTTCAATTTCCTGTTAGAAAATCATTATCAGAGCCATAATTCATCCACTTGGCAGCAGATGGCAGTCCAGGGCTTTCAGGCTTCGCAGCTCGCCCATAGCCCAGTAACCAGAAAACTGGGAAGTTTGTTTCACATTTGAAACACTGACATATTCCCACTGAGAATATGACGCCATTTCAGTTCTCAGAAAAAAAATCAAGCTTTTTACTTCCCATCCCGATTTGGAATTACATTTTTTCTGAAAAACTGAAATTCTTTTCACAATTAAAATTCCATTTCCTAGCAAGAATCATTTTTTGGCAATATTGTTTGTATTCCAGTAGCCACTAGAGGTTTCAACTGAGACCAGGGATATGTTATGCTAGGCACTGTACAAACAAAGGTTGGGAAAAGAAACAGAGGCATAAAGAGGTGAAAAATGATTGTCTAAAATCATAGAGAGTATTAGCCAGTGGTATAGCTGGAAACACAACTCACGTTTTTCACTCCCTTCCCCATGAAACTGCACCACATGCTTACTCTGCCTCACTCTTCACTGCAACCTAGCATCCTATACTGTGGGAAAGTAATTGAAGATTTTTTTTATTCTGTCTCCTAGATTTCTATTGTCATTTGCACAGCCTTTATCATAGCCTGGTCACCGTACGCTGTTATCTCCATGTGGTCTGCCTGTGGCTATCCTGTGCCCAATCTCACAGGCATCCTTGCCAGTCTTTTTGCTAAGTCTGCCAGCTTCTACAACCCGCTGATCTATTTTGGCATGAGCTCCAAGTTCCGGAAGGACATTTTCACCTTGTTGGGCTGCATCAAGGAAATCAAGGACCCAGTGAAGCTCAAGCGCTTCAAAAACCTCAAGCAGAAGCAAGAGCCTTTTCAGAGACGAGAGAAATATGCTGCGGATGTCCAGCCAGTCCCAAGTCCTGATTCGGGGGTGGGGAGTCCAAGCCAGACCCCACCACTGGAAAACCGAGAAGCAAATTTTGGTACCTTAGATTCAACATCTAATAATAACCCTGATGTTGAATGTGACAGGCTATAAGTGCTGTGGCCCTTTAACGGGTGCACACATTCTGCATACAGAGAGAAGGGAAACACCTCACTGCTTCGGAGCAGCTCCCCATTTCCCATTCCATCTGGCCCTTAACATAGGTCTAATGACAACTCCTCCAAGACCTGCAGTAACTTAAGATGTATGGTAATAACCAGATATAATTCTTGATTACATGTAGATTATATAATGCCATGCCACAAACTGCAGTGGTGGGCAGCTACGGGATTTCCTTTTCTTCTGTAGCTACAGTAAAACACATGCGATTTCTCTATTTAGAAACATTGTCAGGTGGCAAAAATAATTAATATTTCATATCTGGATCATATTAATTAGGGAATTGCAGTTCTAAAAGCATATTTTCCCATCCCTTTTTACCTGAAAATAGTCCCAGCTTTATCCCATTGCTCTGGCCCCACAGCGCTGCATTGACTCAGTGGTTAGAAGGAAACAGCTCCTACCACTATTGCTGTAACGCTGCCTGGGGAGCTGGCCACTAGAGGGCATACAAAAACTATGTGCTTCCTACAAGAAACTAAAATGTTACCTCCATGATTATCCCAGACTACTCCAGGGCAGGGGAATGGGAGTAAGAGTCCCAAAATCTCACTGCAAATGAATGTGCTTGCAGCCAAGTCAGTGAAGGCTATCAGACAAGTTCCTTGTAATATTGGCATCTCCTGGTTTCTTGCTGTACAAACATTAGCTTCACACCTTTCCTTATTAACCTGCTAAATTATAGGAATCTTTCTTGATTTCTATGGTGAACAGAGCATGAGCATAACATTCAGACTTATAGAAACCAGCCTTAATTTTGTTCATGCATCTCCAAATTATTTTTTTGTTTAATTTGGCTATTATAGCAGAGTAAAAAATATTGCACAGGCAATGGAACTAGTGATTCTGTTCTTCTCACAAAAGGAATAAATAAAATATGGTTTGAAAAACCATTTAAAAGACCCCCACCTTTCAAAGAAAATCCCATTATAAATACAAGGGATACAAAATCAATAATTAGGTAGGCTACTGTATTAAGTTATAGTTAGCAGCAGTATTTTGAAAAGCAAACATGGGCTTCTATCAGTGAGAAGGCTGTTGCATACTTTTGGTAAACTCTGCCTATTTTTTCAGGCAATTATAGAAAATGAAAATGAGCAGAGACATGTCTATGTTTCCCATTGCTACCTTCTATTCAAAGACTTGCACAAAAATAACTTATCTGTTAATTTGTGAATGCTTAGAGTAAACACGTTCCCTTTGTAACATTTTATATTCACACATTCATTGGCAGCTGACTGTTCCACATTAAAGAAGAAAAAATAATTAGCAAACCTCATTGCAAGTTATGAATCTGTGGAATCTCTCACTGTCCAAATATATTATAAAAATAAGTTTATTTTGTAGAAGTATGTTTTTCCATATGTGTTTCTTGGGAAAATTACAAAAAAATAGCCCACCTTAATTTCCTTCAACAGTATATTTATTTTGAGATTTTTAATCTCTGATTTGTGTTTAAAAACAAATTTACTTTATAAGCAATAATAATGAACTAAGATGACTTTCATGGCCACAGATCTGAACTGAAAGTGTATTCATTTTTGCGGCAAAGTTTTTAGATTTGGGCTCTTTTTTTCTATTTTATTACCATCAATCATTGAAAGCAAATAGGGGAAGTGTTTGCTTCTTGAGAAAGATGCATGCCACAACTGCTGAAGCGAAGACAACCAACAACATATTTACAGCAAAACTCCACTCTGATTTGATGGACCCATGTGGGGAGCAGTGGAATGAGTTAAAGGCCCCATCCTAACAGTACACCAAAGACTCATACTATGCAATGTGCTGCCGCTGCTTTCAAATTAAGCATCAAATGTTACAGCTGTTGCATACTGCTTTCTCAAGTATCCACATTAGCTGTTCTGTTGATAGGCCTAATGTATCCCATTAGGACACCCAATACCAACCAGCCACCCAACCTGGCATCTTCCTAGTGGTTTGTTGGGTAGCAAACAGTTTTGCTCCACTGCATACCTGAGACTGAGAAAGATGAATAAACTCCAGGTCCCTATGTTCCTTTTCCCTGGTGCACTCACATGGTAAGATCAAGCCCATCACATACAAAGGACTGATGTGGCAAATCATTGTCACTCTAAGTGACAGAGCCTTCATATTCAAAAGTCAGTTACAAGAACATCTTCTGACTCCACTAACAAGGAAGCTGTATTTCAACCTAGTACGTGTGCATTGGTAACCACTGTACAAAGCACACAAACATTCACATGAACAAACAAACAGCACAATTAAATGATAAAAGTGGGAAAAGGAGTGCTGGAGAGGAAGGTGACAGAAAAGGCGTGGAGAAGAGGAAGAAGGGAGGAAAACAGGCAAGAGAAGCAGTGGCAGCAGCCAGCAGAAGATGTGTTCTCAAAGTCTTGACCAGGCTGCAATAGCAGCCCCTCTTGCAAGTCTGTGTGAGGCATGTCATGAATGTACAAGGCTTCCAGGGAATAAGGCTGCCATATAGGGGAGTTGGGCAGATGGAAGGATGGGGGGATGCCAATACATTCACTACCCTGGACTGCAGGATGGCAGCAGCAAGGCCATGTTTGTCACTGAAGAGTTGCCCAAACAAAAAGATTCCAGACCTAGGTGCATTGAACAGAAGCAGCAATTCTCATCCTTGCAACTTCACACAGACCTCAGTGCATGACACAGTATGGAAAAAATGTTCAGAATTTGTGACCCTGCTTCAGGGCATGTAAAATGTACTTCATGACTTAAAATATGTGGATTAATAAAATGAAATTTAAAAAACACTTTCCACAAATCCAGCTTTGCGTGTGTGTGTATATGTGTCTGTGTGTGTGCGCACGCACACGTGCATTCTAGTTTAATTTCCCTGTCCTTTATTCTTTTTTTTCTCCAAAAAAAGAAACACACTTATGACTAAAGCAGCAGCCAAGGACACAGAAGAACTAGACTTTATTTCTGGCTCAGCCGCAGACTTTCTGTGAGATGCTGGGCAAGTCAAACATGCCAGAATGTTCAGAGAATTTGCAGCAATGTCTGTGTTCCTCTCTCTGTGGAAACATTGCTGCATTTATTTTCACAATTCCTGCATGAGAAAGGAAAACATTATCTTCTTTTTTACAGATGGAGAATTGACACACAAAGGGCTAAATTTCCAAAAGTATTTAGGGCACTTATAATGAGAAATTAAAATATATCACTCTTTCACTCTTGTTTGCTTAGTTGTGCAGGGTCAACTGTAAGGGTGAGAGTGTCCCCAGTCAGACCATGTTATAGCCTGGTGTTTAAGGTACTGTCATTGTAAGTGGGAGATGAGGAGTTGGCAACCTCCAGTGTGTATGGCATGTGAAGCTATTTTGCTTGGCATGCCACAGCTGGCTCAGGCTCTGAGCAGGCCCCTACTGTTAGCCACAGAGTCCAGGCTTCTTGCACCAAGTGGCAGGGAGGCTGCAAGCAGCTGCACCAGGGTCTGTGGAGCCCTGGATGGGCTCATTGCCACCAGTGGGTGCACATACACCTTAGGTTAGACAGCAGGGAAGTGGTTGGGGATGCACTGCTACAAGGATTAGACCCCTAGTGGTTCCCCCGCCATCTACCCCTGGCACACAAGCCTCTTACAAGTGGAGGGGTTGGCATTCTGCTGGAAAATGTTGCTGACTCTTGCTTTAGACCTAAGTGGGAATCCACCCACTTCCATGGTAAGTGCACTAACCAGTAGGCTCTTCAGTACCACAAGAGCTAGCATTTTTGAGCTGAGTGATGTGAACATGCCTAGTGAATTGACATGTCTTCAGCACCTACCTGGCTAGCAATGAAGTGGAGGCAGGAATAAGCAGCTAGGCTGTCAAATTGAATTGTTTTGGCACATACTAAGAAGCCTAGCATGGGGATCTTGGGAATTTTGCAAACCAAAATGGAGGCGCTGCCAGGACTTTGGCAGCTTCTGGGATTTCTGGCTTGTAGAGCAGGGTCAATCTGATAACTTGTTAGAACTTAAGCACCTATCTTCAATAAGCCCCATTCAGGCACTTAAGGAACCAGGTTGGATCTGGCTCTTGGGGTTATTTTTGGATCTGGGCCTGGGTTTCTTTCTGCATCTGTCTTTCTTTTCTTTCTTTCTGGTCTGTAGGCTAAATCCACAAAGAGAATTAAGCACCTAAGTCCTATGCTAGGAACTTTTACTGAGCTCTTCAGAATTCCCAGCTCAGCTGGTGCTTAAAGATTTAAGTACCTGAAGTCCAGAGTTTCCTAAATTCATGCTAGACTTGTGCAGAGTGTATTTCAAATTACAGTGAGATAACTAAGACAGGGTCAACTGTTGAATGATGAAGATAAAAGAACTATTGGAAAACTACCTGATTCTTTGAGCACCAAATCCCCTGTTCACTGAATAAGACAGGCTTCCTTTGAGGAAGAACATATGGGATAACATAACAGAAAACCACTGAAAAATATACTATTTGTACTCATGTAAATGGGATGAACTCAAGATGCACAGGCATGTTGGCTTCATCTGTGCTAAAGCCTTTGATGGTACTCACTTAGTCACTTAGCATGCTTATTGATGTGCTTGTTCACGTTCTAATTGAATGCTCCAGCATCACCTCAATGTCATGTATATTAAGCCCCCATACATTTCAAAATGGCCACAGGGGCTCTTTATCTACACCTTGTTAAATGACCTTCAGATAAAGCATCCCATAGCCATTTTGAAATGCACCAGGGCTTAATGCATGTGATGGTGAGTTGTTATAATTACAGTGTTTTTCTGGGAGCCACTCTAATTAAAATGCCTCTCCCATACACCCCAGAGCACATGTATAGGCTGCCTTAGATCTGTAATGGTTGGCCTCTGGCTCCATTATGAAGAGATACAGGAAATGGATCTGTGCCTTTAAGAGCCAGGCTGTGCTGTCTGGAAGGGGTGGTCCCTTAGGCTATGTAAGCCTAGCTCCCACCAGAGTATGGCAGAAGGGTTGTGTCAGTGGACAGAAGGACTTCTTCAGACTAACACTGAAGCAAGATACATCCTGGAGACTGTTGGTGAGTAGGCCTGCAGAAAGCCCACTAGTGATAGAGGAAGCCTATAGCAAGACCAGGACTGGAATAAGTCCAGCAAAGACTGGCTTAGTTTGGAAGCACCCCAGTAATGGGAGCCTTGGCTGAAAGGCAAGGGAGCAGCTGTAAGGGGAGCAGGGAAGTGATAGTAGGAAGCTCCACAGAAGTGACAGGTCTCTTTAAGGAGTTTTGCTATTTTTGTTATTTGGAGGTATTTTCTTATTTGGCAGAGTGAGCTGTTTTGGGGCAATCCTGGCCTTTCAGACTGTTTGGGTGAGCTAGTCAGCTGGACTGTTTTGATGAGCATGCTATTTGGACTATTCTGGTGAGTTGTTTAAACTCTTTGCAGGGTGAACAAAGTCCAGTGTGCTGCCCTCCACAGGGACCCTCTCAACTATATGTGTGTTTTCTTAATGGGGCAGTCATAATGCTCTTGGGCCTTACAATATCAGGAGTTCAAGAAAGAAAGCAGAAGCTAGAGACAGCCAGGAGCCCTTTGATGTAAAAGAGGAGTGGCACCCAGACTGCTTCTGACCAAAATGAGGGCCTATACTAAGCCATGACATCAGGGTAAGCAAGGTGAGCACACTAGGCACTTGTGTGGGCAGGCAGGCAGAAATTGACCTCTCAGGGAGAAAGATGCATGCCACAACTGCTGAGGCAGAGGCAACCAACAGCACACTCTCAGAGGAAGTAGTGAGCCCTAGCACCTCAAGCAACACACTGTCATATGGTGCCCATAGTCTAAAGAGATCCTAGCTAGGACAGTGGTGTCCCACCTTCACAATTCTAATATTTCACGTCCCAAATTTCATTTGTGCAGTATGTTTTGTTACTACATGCTGCTGAATTTCAGATCATACCTGGTATAGTTTTCACTTCTGTGTCCTACCAAAAGGTAATATGGCTGATTTCTTGATAGTAGGAGATGAGAGCTCTAATAAGCAAACAGCATACTACCAAGTTGGAATTGCAGCTTAAATCTAAGAATGTAAACCTTACTTAGAAGAGGCCACAGAGCTTTGTTGTAAGTGATGGAACTGGTGCACCTCTAAGTTTCAAAGTTTGATGCTATGTATCAAAATATGAGAAATACTTCAAATTCCTCATAGGCTAACAGTTCTGACTGTCAAAAAAAGGCATGAATTTTGCCAAAAGGGCCGTTCAGCACTTTTCCCCCCCAACCCAAGCATAACTTAAATGGACTCCTGACCCCTCTGAACAGTGGCACAGTTCTGGAGCATAAAGTTTGAGGTTTGGGATGGAAAGCCAAGTCCCTGTTTCAGGCCTTACTTCAGTCTGAGTGGTTGGAGTGCCTAAGTCTAAGAGTATCTGGGTCTAGCCAAAATCTGGTCAGGTCACCAAGCAACATTCAAGTTTGGCTCATACTCCTGCATGTTGCTAGCCCAGCAAAGCTATGTGTAAAGTGGATTGAAGAGTGTGAAGTCATAGGTTGTTAGCCAGCTTCTTGGACTCCTAATCCTCAGCTTCTTAGTTAAAAAACCATGGCTGCCCTCCACAGGGACCCTCTCAACTATATGTGTTTTTTCTTAATGGGTCAGTCATAATGCTCTTGGGCCTTACAATATCAGGAGTTCAAGAGAGAAGAGTGCCTAACCCTGGTGCTCAGTAGCTCAGGGGCTAAGTGTTGTGTTGAGGAGAGTAAAGGATGTAATCATCCCCTTCTTGCTGGACAGAGGGCCTGCTCAGCTGCACCCTTTTGTTTTTCCATATTTGCAGTGACTGCAGTCCTTCAAGCCATACTACGTAAGGAGCCCAGGAGAGAAATGTGTGCTGCCTGGGTGCTCAGTAGCCCGGGGGTGGTTTTGTAGCTGGTAAGAGAGAGAACATTAGGTAAAAGCTGACTTTGTCCCTTTCTTTTTGGGCACAGCAGCCTGCTATTCTCTTCAACAGCTTTGCCACCAGGGCTACTGGGACTTTTTGGTTTTATTATTCCCCCCCTGATTCAAGCAAAGCTCATATAGGTTCCTGAGCCCACCTCATTAATGTCCCATCTCCAGGGCTGTATGTGTCTTCAAAATGCCAAGCATCTGTATGACTCCATAAAAACCATGGATAATGAATATGATTGTTGACAGCAAACTACAAGGTGCTGCTGCGATCAGTCTTTATTTCATTGCAAGTAGAAAAACAAAACAGGGTCTTGAGAAATGTTTGAAATATCACTTTTCTGCTTTCTTTTATACTATTGGCTTTGGTCAATATTTATATGCTTTTCACTGTTAAAGCATTTCTCCTGTGGTAAGTACGGACAAGAAGCCAGAGGCGGAATTGATTCAATCTTCGCAGGTTAGTCCAAACTGTGTAGATTAAACTGATAAACAAGTAAACAGACATTCACTTTTGATTCTGGAAATGCAACCATATGCCTTCAGTGGCCCATGCCAGAAGCTGGGGGCGGTACTAGAGCATGCTTTCCTGCTGGGTTAATGCAGACAGCCTGGGCCAAGGCTAGCCCATCCACCCTGCAAAATATCCAGGCATGCTGGGGAACTGTGAGTTAACTTAAATCTGAAGGGGACTGGGGACAAAAATTCAATAAACTGATTTAAATCAGTTAAGTCATACTACATCCACCCAGGTTTATCTTAAACCAGTTTTGGCCATTTTGAAAGCGATTTATGTGCACTGAATTTCTCTTGTGTTACACTACAGAACCAGTTTCCAATCACTTATACCAGTTTATATATAACTTCTGTCCCTAGCCCTGGTGAGAAAAGGTATTTATGGTGTAATACACTACTGTGACCAATCCACGAAAAGCAGAATTTATATTCAAAAGTGGCCTAACACTAGGGCTTATCATAGTTTCACTAAAGCCAGTGAGAAGTTTGCTGTTGACTTCAAGATAGTCTAGCAGGACCCATGTCTACTGAAATTGTAACACTGAAGTGTTCTTGGAATACATGGAAAGATGAAATTTCAACAGCATGTGCATTTGGTCTGTTGGAGTATGTTATGGTATGCTGCTCTTTGGATAGCTATAACACATCAGAAACAGATGGATATGGTAAACCAACTGATCCAATTTTTCAGATCAGAAAAGCAGAGTCCTGTTGCTATATATTCAATTGCAGATCCAGTAGAAAATGCTGCAGGGTTCCTATTTTAAACTAGCAAATTTTCCTACCTCATTTATGTTGACTTAAAGATCGTTAATACCTGTAAGGGTAGGGTTCAGGTTTCCTAGCATGAGGGCATTACAGAGAGATCATCTTTTCCTAGATCTTTACAAGGAAATTTAGTTAATCTGAATCAATCTATAAATTTCGATAGTAGCCCAGGAAAAAAAAGGACCATCAAGGAAGTTGTGGACACGTTATTTTAACCTATGGTTACCATTCAAGACTTTCCCTGACATCTGGATAAACTCAGCACGAATTAAGTATTCACAGCAGGCTCAGGAAACCAGACAGGTCTGTATGCCTGGGCTCACCCCTTAAAAACTACTTTGAACTAGTCACAATTATTTCAGGCTTTGTTAGGCAGGCGTGGGACAATCTGACTCACTCAGCAACAAGCTCAAAAACAAATAATCCAATTAATGAAAGAAGCAGAGTGTAAAAGCATTTGGAAATGTTTGGGACCAGCACAGATAAGCAGCCAGTACCTCCCTCGTGGAAAGTTTTCCTGGAACAATGGCTCAGTCAGGCCCCTTGTTAATTCAGTGGGGATGGAGGCATGGCCGCTC
The DNA here is from genome assembly GCA_030014935.1 of Caiman crocodilus. Taxonomy (NCBI): domain Eukaryota; kingdom Metazoa; phylum Chordata; order Crocodylia; family Alligatoridae; genus Caiman; species Caiman crocodilus. The sequence continues at coordinate 46,240,441 of JAGPOW010003648.1, forward strand.
TTTGAACTCCACGATACTTGAGCTGTAACATTTCACTGGCACTCACCAAACAAGTGGGGAAAAAACGAAGAATGGCACACAAGGCAAACATGTCAGGTTGCAATGAAACTAATTCCAGGGCCAAATGGCAACATTTGCAATTTCTGCCTACGTCAGAGTCTACAATGAAATCCAAGCAACTCACAAATTACATAACATTTTCCTAGCTGTTCAAACCAGTCCTTGTTAGACACGGATGAAGGAATGTCAGAAATTATATTTTTTTAAGTATTTCCCTTTGACATGTTAGGGGAAATAACCTCATTTATTCGTAAGATTATGTAAACGGGGACAGTCTTTCAGATATCACGTTGAAATATGATTTTTGAAAATAGCAAACCTGTTTTATCCTAGTTACTATGCTGATAACATTCAGCAGTAAGTATCTTTGGATACGTATGGAAGGCTCATACACTCGCCCCCACCTGCCTGAACAAAGAAAACTCAAGGCATCAGCTCAAATTCCTTAACAGCATTGCTCTGTGCTTGATCCTAGGTGCATAAGCCCTTGCAGCTAAGAAGGCTTGTGACTGTTACAGGCTTCCCTTAATCACAGCTTTCACTTAAAAAAAAAAAATCATTCGCTAGCCTTTTTCCTGGCAAACGCAGGACCAAATTTTGTCAGACTTACATAATGGCACATTTTGTATGTTTATGATCATGCTAGAGCTCCTAAATGTGCCCAGATTGGCAGGGTTCCCCTGACAACTTCTCCTTCTGGCTTCATTCTTTCCTGCCATACACTACCACCCAACGATCTTAGCTTGTAGTCATGTTCCCACCAGTCATCGCCTGCCTTTTTCCTCTACCTCCTTTAGGACCAGGGGGATATTTATGTGGCAGCAGTCCTCCACATTGTCAGTGCAGACATTGGTACTTAGGTTTTGCATGTCTATCAGTAGTACAAATCAAACATATTTAGCCAGACCAGATTTTCATCATGTTTACTTGAAAATATAGGGTGAAATCCAGACCTTACTGAAGTCAGTGGCAAACACCTATTTACTGCAGCCAAGAGCTCACACGTGGAGTCTCATAGTGGCAATGAATGACTAGATATTTTCTACAGTCAATGCTGCATGCTGATGAGACCCCTGGATATACACGATTCCTTTGCAACAGGGAATAGATGTTCAGAGTAATGTAATGTGATGGCTACTTAGCTCTCAGGAATGTCTGGACATGTCTGTACTTGGGCAAAGTGTGTGAGACACTGATTGTGAGACACGAGGATTTATTGACGTATCTTCTATTGAACCAACTGCACAGTTGGAATAAAGTTAGATAAGCTTTCAAATACAAGACATTCTTCATCAGCTTCCTAGGATATTGAGATACTTGAGATTCTCAGGTCTGAGATGCTGATTGTAATAGTAAACCATGAATCAGTGAATACTGACTTTATCATGTCACCATGATATTCATGCTAAAATAGAGAGTTTCTTGAGCAAATTGACAGATGACACAAAACTGAGAAGGATTAAAAATACAGCACAGGAATGCAATTCAGAAAGATCTTGGAAATTTAGGCTTGAGCTAACGGGATGTAGTTCAGTGCTGACAAATGTAAGGTGCTATGTCTTGGGAATAATCAAAATCATACATGTAAAATGGGTGACAACTTACAGGATGGCAGCAGTTAGTAGTCTTGGTGGATCACGGACTCAATACAAGCATTGACAATGGATAAGTTTTGACAGTGGGGGAGCAGAACTCTGTGCCGCTGCTGCCCCAATGCTACTGGGTGCTGGCTTTGACTGGGCTGCAGACCCGCACCCTGCAGTCAGTGCAGAAATCACACCGCTGACCCCACTGCTGTCAGGCCCTGACTCTGGCTGGGTCGAAACCCTGTGCCCTGTGTCCCACCAGAAATCTGGGGCACAGAACTCTAGGGGTGCATGTGCCCCTCATGCCCTCCCTGATGCATCACCAATGAATATGAATCTGCAGTGTGATGCAGCTACACAAGGCAAATATCATGTTGGGTTGTGTCAATATATGCATTAGGTGCAAGACGTGGGAGGTGATAGTACTTGGTGCTAGTTAGGCCTCATCTAGAATATTATGTTCAGTGTTGAGCTCCACATTTTAAAAAGGACACAGAGAAGTTGGAGCAGGTCCAAAGGCAGGCAACAAAAATGATTAATGGATTGGAAGGAAATCCATATGAAGTAATGTTGAAGGAAATAGGTATATTCAGCTCACAGAAAAGGCACTTAAGAGGGGACATGAAAATGGTCTTCACATATCTGAAGGGCTGCAATAAGAAAGGAGAGTACCTTTTCTTTCCTGATGCAGAACGAAGGACATGGACCAATGGGTTGAAGTTGCGATAAAGTTGGATACCAGGAAAAACTTCTTCACTGTTAGAAGAGTGAGGTAGTGGACTAGCCTGCCTAAGGAAGTGGTGAAACCACCATCATTACAGATGTTTAAGAAGAGGTTGAGCAAGCAATGGTCAGGGATGATCTAGGAGTATCTTTACCCATGATATGTTATGGGTATTTCCTACTATTCTGGGTTTTGCTGGTTGCCCTATGGGGCTGGGAAGGAATTTTTTTCCATCCTGTTGCTACAGGTATGAGGGGTTCATTTCCACCTTTCTCAGAAGCAATGAATGTTGGCTGCAGCCAGGGCTGGGGACTTTGAATGAGGTGTGCCAGTGCACCTATGTGGATGAAAACCTGGAGGTTCCTGGCTAGAGGGTCTTGCTCCTCTGCTCAGGGTCAGCCTGATCACCACATTTGGGATTGATTGCATAGTTTTAGTAGTAGGTTGACAAGGATTTGAATGGGATGGTTTGGATAAGGATGATCTTGCCTCTGATAAAGGGTTGGATTAGATGACCTGCAGAGTTCCCATCCAGCCTTACTTTTGCATGATTCTATAATTCTATGCAAAGTAGACTCATTAATAGAGAATTTGCCATAATACTGGAGCTATGATGGTGCAGGAAATATGCAAAAGGCAAGGATTTTTATGGGTGATGGATTTTATGGAACCAACTACATGGCTGGGAGAGATTTAGATAAGCTTTTAGTTACAAGCTTTTTCATGTCTGAGCTGAGGACTTGCATTTTAAAAAGGAAAAATGTATCATTGGTCCATCTCTACACATGGCGCAGTGTTACTACACTGTCATTTAGTACTTGTTTTAGGAAATACTAAGTGACAGCACAGTAACATCTGTTACTGCACCATCCCAACAGTGCAGTTATTTTTAGCAGCTGCATCACCGTAGCAACATGCTATAGTGAGGTAGCTCATCGCTATGGTGATGTATCGTCAGTATCATGGTTTGTGCCCACTGGCACCATGTCACCATAGCGATGAACTTTAGAATCACAGAAGTTACTTGGCTCAAACGAGCTCAAGGAGGTGCTTGTGCAGCCTCCTCTTGAACACCTCCAAGGATGGAGACTGCACCACCTCGGCTGGGAGTGTGTTTCAGATTCTAGTTACCCTTATGGAAAATAAGTTTTTTCCTTATGTCCAGCCTAAATTTTCCCTCAATTAGCTTGTACCCATTGGTCCTCATCCTCCCAGGTTGTGCCTTCCTGAAAAGTTGCTCCCCTAGATCTTGGTGCTCACTCCTGACATACTTGTAGGCAGTTAACAAGTCATCTCTCAGTCTTCTCTTATTCAGACTGAACAGGCCCACTTCCTGGAGTCTCTACTCATAAGGCCTATCCTCCAGGCCCCTAATCATATGGGTGGCCTTTCTCTGCACCCTTTTGAGCTTATCCACATCTTTCCTGAAATGCTGTGCCCAGAAGTGAACACAGTACTCCAGCTGTGGCCTCACCAATGCCAAATGGAGAGTTTTGGAATTTTGGCAGCTGGGGAAGGGTAGTTAATGCTGCCACCACTCCCCGCAGCTAAATTTTTGAGTCCATGGGAAGCCCTGCAAACTGGATGACACAGCTCTGTGGGCCAGATCTGGCCTTCAGGCTAGGGGTTGAACACCCCTGCCCTCATAGAAAAGAAGGTAATGAGTAGTGGAAAGGGACGCAGTAAAAGTACTATGTACACTTGCAATATATTTGACCTTTCTTTTGAACAGATTTGAATGTTGTATAGTTCCATAATGAATCTTTCAGTAAGCTAGCACTGTTCAGTTGTGTTGATGTATCACAGAATCATAGAAAATTAGGGTTGGAAGGGACCCTAGTCCAAGAGCTCATCTAGTCTAACCTCCTGCTCAAAGCAGGACCAGCCCCAACTAGATCGTGCCACTCAAGGCTTTGTCCAGCCGAGTCTCAAAAACCTCCAAGGATGGAGCTTCCACCACCACTCTGGGTAACCTGTTCCAGTGCTTTACTACCCTCCTAGTGAGAAAATTGTTCCTAATATCTAACCTAAACTTCCCTCGCTGCAACTTGAAGCCGATGCTCCTTGTTCTATCATTTGCCACCACTGAGAACAGTTCAGCTCCATCCTCATTCAAAATCCCCTTCAGCTAGCTGAAGGCTGCTATTAAATCTCCACTCAGTCTTCTCTTTTCTTAACTAAATAAGTCCAGTTCCCTTAGCCTCTCCTCAGAAGTCATGTGCCACAGCCCCCTAAACATGTTTGTTGCCTTCCACTGGGCTCTCTCCAATTTGTCCACATCCTTTCTGTAGTGGGGAGCCCAAAACAGATATGGCCTCACCAGTGCTGAACAAGGGGGAAGAATCATTTCCTTTGATCTGCTGGCAACACACCTACCAAGGCAACCCAGTCTGTCATTAGCTTTCCTGGCAACAAGGACACACTGTTGGCTCATATTCAGCTTACTGTCCACTGTAACCCCCAGGTCCTTTTCTACAGAGCTGCTGCCCAGCCAGTCAGCCCCCAGGCTGTACCAGAGTATCAGATTGTTCTGTCCTAAGTACACCACTTTGCACTTGTCCATAGTGAACCTCAAGAGATTTCTTTTTGCCCAATTCTTCAATTTTTTCTCTCTGACTCTTAACCTACTCTCCAGCATATTTACTACTCCCCCCAAGCTTGGTGTCATCTGCAGACTTGCTGAGGGTGCACTCTATGCCATCTTCCAGGTCATTGATGAAGACATTGAACAAAACCAGTCCCATGACTGATCCCATGGGCACTCCACTTGATACTGGTTGCCAACTAGACATCAAGCCATTGACTAATACCCTCTGCACCTGATGGTTTCACCAGTTTTGTATCCACCTTACAGTCCATTCATCCAACCCATACTTCTGTATTCTGCTGCCTATTCAAGCATACCAAGGCCAGTTGTGCCCAATCTCAGACAATGCTGAAGAACTAACTAAAGAGAAGCTACCATAGCATAATTTCAACCACAGTGACGGAAAATATAGTTAAACTCTTCAAAAAAAATTCTGGCCCCCCTGAGGTCAGCAGCAAAATTTCTTTTGACTACAACTAGAACCCATGTCTCCTGTTTCTTGGGCAAATGACCTAACCATTCAGCTACTGGAAATAAAACATGGGAATATTGTCTTCCTCTGGCATCTAAAACCTGGGTTTCTGGCTGTCTGTGTTTTTGTGGCTTAAGACACAGATACATTTCCAAAACAGATGTGCCTGGCTAGCGTGTAGCCTATTGTGTGTTCTCAGTCTAGGCATACATGCTTACAGTACAAAGGAAATAGATTGGTCACCTGTGTGTTAGTGCCAAAAATGCCACTGGCATGGCTAGAAAACTGCCATATAGGTGCACAAAGGGAAACAGAAGTCTGCCTGTTATGTCTAAGTAGACATGTATGAGAACTTGAGTAGCAGACAGAGCACCTGAGTTCAAAGTGCAATTGTAGCAGTGTCACGTTCTGCAGAGATGGAAAGAAGCTTAGGTACATTTTCAGCTTACGCAGAGAAACCCTCCCTGGCCTTTCTGGTTTGTTTACAGTCTTTTTTGTCACCCAAATAAACCAGATGAAGCAAACCTCTGGTATGTTCCCATCATGCGTGTGAAATCTTTTAAAGCAAAGATCCTCCTTCTACAGGATTTTGGGTGTAACTCTTGCATTTCCATTTTGCTGGGTTTTTTTTGATTGGCAGTCAATCCTCTTCTGTTTCTTCCTTGAATGAATCTGAGCTTTTGGCAAAGAGAAGCAACAGAAGAGCCTAGATTTTTGAGACCTTCTGTCTCAAACTTGGCAGATAGCAGGCACCTGACATCAGGAAAGAATAGATTTTTATGGCTACCCAGAAAAACATCTGCAGCCCTAATAAGAAGTGACAGAAAAAGGCATCCGTGAGAAGAGTCTTTTTTATTAGTTCTGCTGAAAAGCCGCCTCAGCCAGCAAAGGAGCAGTGTTTGATGGAGGGGAAGCCACTTGTGGTTGAAGCCGGGGGAGGCTGGATTCCACGAGTTCTTCTTCTCCTGGCACGCCTGAGCTGTGGCGGGATATCAGCAGCTGTAGCCACAGCAGCTCCAGGGGAGCGTCCTGATTCATGGAGTCTCCCCTGAAAACAGCTTGGGCCACCGAAGAAAAGCTAAGGAGTCAAACATGTGTTTCATCTTCTTGTAGGCCTTCTGTTCTGTGAACGTCAAATCATGGAACAGGAACTAAGTAAGATGTGGGTATGCAAAGCCAATTTCAAAGGCAGTCCAAAATAAAGGAAATAGCATGCAAACAGGGGCTCTTTGGGAATCCTACAGAAGAGAAGTAGACTGCACACGTCTGAAATTACGCACAAGGAACAGATTTGGATGTATCACACCAAGAATCTTCTCTAATCATTAAAACAAAGACAAAACTACACATTGCCCCTGCAGGGCCAAGTACAGCACAGTTACTTTCCAAGCAGTTGATTGAACTAAACACTGATAAAAGCTACCAGGAGAGAACAGCATAGTGCCACTGTCTGCAACGCAGCTATCATTCACTTATAAATGGGGAGCAAGAGACTCCAGACAGAACAGGAACAGATTATAATTACTTTCATAGGCTGTTAATCACATAATCCAATACTGTCTTATTGTTGTGTCATATTCCCGCCATATTCTACTTGGATTGTGAGTTCTTTGGGCAGGGAATCTTCTTTTTTGTTTTGTACAGCACTGAGCACAAAGGGCTGTAGTCCAGGGTGAGAATGCCTAGGCAGTGTGGTATAGCTTAGTGTTGAGAACCCCTTTCTATTAAAAGGTTGGCTCTTCTAGGTCCTCTAAACTGTATGTGCTTTCTCAGATCACTCTGGAATGTTTGCACGTTCGAGGATATTTGAGTAAGATGTTCCCTTAAATGCTCCCCCAACCTCTAAACAGGTCTGATCTTACCCAAGTGGTCTCAATTGCACACTAGCAGGGATCCAGGCTTTCTGGTAGCCAAGGAAAAAAATGCAGTAAAACCCAGATTTTCTCATTTTAAGGCAAAAAAACTGGATTTTCTTCTTTAAAAGAGAAAAATACAGGAAACGGAAGATTGAGGCCCCCAGAGTGAGGAAGGGAGGGAGTTGGGCAGGGCTGGGGCTGCTGCCCAGCCCAGGTGGCATGTGGGGCTTGGGGTCCAAACCTGGAATGCACAGCCACAGGCCTAGGTGGGGAGTGGGACGGAGCTGCAAGTGGCTCATCTGGGGGTAGCAGGGGGGCCATATGCCCAGGATGGGGGTAGCTGCCCAAGCCCATATGGGCTTGGGGCTCCCCACCCTACCATACTCCTCCTGGGCACCTCTGCAACCCAGTGCAACAGGGTAGAGCGGGGTGGGGAAGTTTGGTGCTGCCATTGCAAGCCCTACACCACCATGGCAAGGCGCCCCTGCCCACCTGGCAGCAGGGGGTTGGTGGTGTAGAGTTGCATCCCTCGCTACTGCTGGGCAGGCAGAGCACACCTCCCTATGGTGGCGCAGAACTCCCTGCCCAGCCCCACTCTGCTCTGATGTGCCAGGCCTCGCAATTGATACTTTATTTTTCTTATGAACTATTCTTTTGTTATGGGTTCTATGAAATCTTCCTTTCAAAATCATCTAGTAATATTTCCTTTGCTTGTGAAAGAACCCAGGTTTGACTGGCGTAAGTTAAACATGGCCTGATTATGGTTTGATAAACTTGAAGCTTTGTTTTCTTTGGGATGAGCATGGGTGACAGGACCTTGCGCAATGCAGCATAGGCTGTATTTCCTGCTTCCATACATCCTTTAATTTCTTCCTTTATGTTACTGTCCTGTGCTATGATAGAACTTACATACTTGAAGTGAGTTGCTTGCTTAAAATTTGTGTTGTTTATTGTTACATGAGGTCCCTGATTTGTTGCTGTCCTATTTGCCAGCAGATACTGGGTTTTATCCAGGTTCACTTCTACTCTAATTTTCTTTACTTCATTTGTTAGCTGAATATACAAAGCTTCAATCTCATTCCCATTTTCACTTGTAAGAGCTACAGCATCAGTATATATGAGGACTTTATGCTCTCCATTCATTTGAACTCCTCCCCTCATGCTGTTTATGCTCCTGATTATTTTTTCCAGTGCCAGTTGAATAGGTAAGGATTTTTTTAGGATAATATCTTCCATTGGACCAACTATGTAGTTAGGATAAAATTAGACAAGCTTTCAGATGTAAGATGTTCTTCCCCCTGTAAGCTTAATTTCAAATTGGGATAGAGTGTTTTGCAATAGGTTGATGGAGTTCATGCTTGGAGTGCTGCTATTTTGATTCCTTCCGGTGCTGCTGGTGTGCTGCCTGTGAGGTGGCTCTTGCAATAGCTGACTCCACTTTTTCTTCTTATCTTGGATGCCTGTCATCAAATATTTTTAGTAGTATGTTAGGGTCTGCTGCATAATAGGTATGTCTCCAGGTTAATGCGTCTCAGTTTAGTAGTGTGAGTATCTCTTATTTCATATGATCTCTTCTGGAGTAGGTTAGGTAAAGGAGATGGTTTCTCAGACTTTCTCCAAAATTCTTCTAAATAGTTGTGTTGCATACAGGGAGTTGCGTGTGTTAGCTAGAGGATTGCAGGCGATGAGTCCTTGGGATTATGTTATTTTTCTTGCACAGACTGAATAAGATGTCGTTGTGAAGTCTGGCTTCTTGTTTCTTTAGGATGTGAATTTCCAGTTATAGACACTGGATTTCAATATCATCCATGTTACAATAGTGTAAGAGTGATGTTGTAGCTATGATGGTACATAAATTATGCGAAAGGCAAGGATTTCTTAGGGTGATACCTTCTATTGGACCAACTATGTAGTTAGAATAAAGTTAGATAAGCTTTCTAGAAAAGAATGTCTTACATTTGAAATTTTGTTTAACTTTATCCCATCTACATAGTTGACCCAATAAAAGATATCACCCTAACAAATCCTTGCCTCGTGCATAGTTTCTGGACCAACATGGCTACAACATCACTCTTACACTACTGTAGTTTGAATAGGATCAGGGTTAGACCATCTCCCTGTCTCAACCTGGTTCTCACTGGGAAGGAGTTTGATTTTCTTCCATAGGCACCAATTCTGTTTCTTGATTCATGCATACAAACTTTAATGAGTTCAATCAGTTTGTTGAGAATTCTTAATTCAGCTGGTATTTCCCACAGACTTTCTCTGCTTAGCTTATCATAGGTTTTCTGGAAGTCTGTGCATTGAATGTGTACACTTAGATTAAATTCCTATTTTTTCACCTATTTGTCATGGGCTAGGTACAGACATTTGGAGAGATTAGATCACATTTAAAATGGCCACCTGATCTAACTTAGTTTTTCCAGGTGCAGTCCTTATACTAGTTAGATGCGTCTTTGTGCCACCTGTACGGAAGTTCAGGATAGTTAAATTGATCTAAAAATAGCCAACCTGATCCAAGTTAACTCCTACTTCCAAAGTAAACCTAACTTAGGTTGGGTTGGTTGGCCATTTTTAGACCACTCTATCCCAAACTTCTGTACAGTTCCAGGTGCAGCCCCAGCCCTGAGGCTGAGCTTTTCCTACCCCCTCCCTGGTACCAGGCTATTTTTAGCCCTAGCCCTTCCCTGCACCCCCAGAAAGACAATGCCCTTCCATGAACCAGCCAGACCTACCCCCAAAGCCCCCCATTCCATAAGCTGCTTCTGGTGCCAGTTTTATAAGTGTTCACCAGTGCCAGGAGCTGAGCAAGTAAGTCGGGGTGTGGGGGAGGATGGGTACAATGGGAGGCTTGGGAGGCTAAAAATAGCCCCTGGTCTCAAGGGGCATAGAGGAGGAAAACCTTCATCCCCTGACAGACTCCATGAGCCCCCTTGATGCCCCCCAATTCCTCTCAGACCACAGCAACCTTCCTCTGACCCACCTGCCCCCCATCTGTCCACAGACCTTGCTTACCCTCCCAATTCCCTGATCCCCCCAGATGCTGTCTGCCCCCCATCCCCCTGTTCCCCCCTGCAGACCCTGTTTGCCCCCTGATTCCTCTGATCCCTCCCATGGACCCCACCTGCCCCCAATCTCCCTGCAAGCACTGCATGTCCCCCTAATCACCACTATGGGTCCTGCCTGCCCCTCAGTCTTCCCAAGACCCCCTGCCTGCTAGCCCCCCTATTACCATTTACCTTAGATCAGGTGGTCATTTTTAACTCACTCCAACCCCCGCCAAATATATGTACAGACCCTTAGTGAGAAGACTTAGTCTATTGTCAGTCTATTATTGTGGAACCCACACTGATATTCTCCCAGAATTTTTTCTGTGTAAGATAATAAGTGTTGCAAGGTGTTAGAAAATACTTTGTAAATGTTTATTAATAGGGTGATAGCTCTGTAATTTTGACACTCCAGTTTGCTGCCTTTTTTGAAGATGGGACATATTAAGGCTTCTCCCCATTCATCAAATAGAATTGATGCCTTCCAGATAAGAAGAACTAATGTATGGATTTGTTTATAAAGCTCTTCCCCTCCATATTTTATCATTTCAGCTAACATACCATCACTTCCTAGTACTTTTTTGTTCTTCGGTTTTACTATAGCTGTTTTTATTCTGCAAAAGATGGTTCTTCTATTTTTGGTTCAGCCAATGAATACTTTTCTTGTTCTATTGGCACTGTAGATGTTGGACAGTTTAATAGTTCTGCAAAATAATCTCTCCATTTCTCTACAGCTGCTGTCTTGTCAGCTAGAAGGTTTGCACTGATGGCTAATGTAGGTGCTTGGTCCTTGTTTTAGTTCCCAGCTACTTTATAGAAATGTATTACATTATTTTCCTGTATTGTTCCTTGATTATCTTAGAGCTGGTTTACTAAGTACTGACTTTTTTTTGTTTCTTGAAGCTTTTTTTGTTTCTTGGATGATTTCTTTATATTCTTCTAAACTTGAGCTCATGTCCTAGTTTGACTTTCACTAAAAGAGCTTTTGTCTTACAACTTCATTTGATTTGTTGCTTGCATACCTTTACTATCATACCATCCATTTCTTCTGAATTTCTCTTATATCCCTCCTGTTTTTTTCTGTACTCTCTTTGATGATAGTCTTTATGTAGTTCCATTGATCATTGGTACTTAGAAACTCATTGTTATTTTTGCTCATGTTTTCATTCGTTTCAGAGAGTTCTTAGGAGGCCAGAAACCTGGTTTTAATTTCTACTTGACATTGCTCAGACACCTTTGTCTAAGTTGCTCAATGTCAAATGTATCTGTGTTCTGCAGGATCCTATTTCTGCTGCCCACTTTCAATCTCATTTCTATTCTCCCTTTTATAAGAAAATGATCTGTGTCTAGATTTGCATCTCTGAAACTTCTTTTATTTCTCACGCTGTTTCTTTGTTGTTTTCTTTAAGTATATGATCAATCTGGTTTGCTGTTCTTCTATCTCAAGATACCCATGTTTATTTGTGTATGTTTCTGTGTGGAAAAGGTTGGTTTGCTAATAATCATATTTTTGCTTGAGGCAAAGTTGATAAGTCTTATCCAATTTCCATTGGAGGTTTCATGCAGGTTTTCTTTACCAGCCATTTGTTTGTATATCTGTTCTGTACTGGCTTTTGCATTGCAGTCTCCTTGTAAAATCTTGAAATAATTTTTGATATATTCTAAATATAGGTGTGACTCTAATGCGCATGAACATAGAACACAAGGGATGCAATACTGGTTCAGACCAGAGGGGTCTGTTTAGCCCAGTATTCTGTATCTCAGAGTAGCAGACTAGATACCAAGTGAAAAGTATTTATGCAGTGTATATGCAAACTGACCTGTCCCCTGCCACTATTCCCTGACAGCTTCCAGCATTTAGAGGCCTAGGAAATCCTAATTTGGAGGTTGCAACGCTATGTTTTCACCTGGAGTAGTCAAAGTCCCTCTCCCTACTTTCCCATGGAGCTGGGATTTGGAGAGTCCCACCTGTTAGGGTGTGCCTGGGTCCATCTACCTTGTCTCTCTACATTTTCCAGGATCTGATGGAACCCTACTCATTTAAGCAGATATCAGTTTTTCTCCCTGAAACTCTGCCCCCTTCCCCGCACCCCCCAAGAGCCTTGATCTGGTCTTCTTAACCCTGTAGGTGTGTCAGAGTCACTCTACCAGCTCCATGATACAATCTGGGGTCGAGAGAGCCCAGACTGAGTAGGTCATATCATCTGAGGGAGATCTGGACCCTCTACCTGGCTCCTGTTGCTGTATGAAGTCCTTTCCCTGACTTCCATGAGCACCAGATTTAGAGAAACTCCTGCATAATGCAAGCTCTCAGGCATTGACCTAAGTAGGGAAAAAGGAAAGCAACCACCAAAATGACTGCTGCATGGGTCTCAAAGCTGTTCCTTCAGCTGTATTCAGCTTGTTCATTGCTTGCAACTGAGACAAATGGACTTTGTTCCTCTCTGAAAATCTGAAGGTTGGCTCTTCCCAGTATTCTAAAATCCATTTGCTTACTCAGACTGTAATTTGTCAGGAGGAAGGGTAGAGTTATTGACACAGGTTTGGACCCTTTGAGTTAGGAGTTCTAAGACACAGTTCCTCCATATTAAAGCACATTACTCAAGCATGCAAGTGTTGTTTGAAATTTACCTTGACTTCAGCCAGGATTTTGACACTGTCTCCCAGAATATTCTCATTAACTAGTTAAAGAAATGCAGATTAGGTGAAATTTAATGTAAGGTGGACACGTAACTGATTAGATAATCATATCAGTGAAACATTGTCAGTGGATCAGTGTGTATCAAGTGGGATTCCCAAGGAATCTGTCTGGGTCCAGTATTATCAACAAGGACAAGTGCCAAGTCCTGCACTTGGAATGAAATCAATGCATGCACAAATATAGACTGGTGAACAAATTGTTAGTTTTTACTACTGCAGAAAAGGACCTGGGAGTTACAGTAGATCATAAGCTGAATATGAGCCAATAGTGTGCTCTTCTTGCAAAAAATGCCAACAGCATTGTATTACAACACCAACAGATGATATTAATAGGAGTGTCTCTTGCAATTCAAAAGTAGTGATTTTTTCTTTTTCTTCAGCACCAGTGAGGCCTCATTAGGAGTACAGTGTCCTGTTTTGGGCCCCACACATCAAGATAGATCTGGGCAATTTGGAAAGAGTCCAGTGCAGAGCAACAAAAAATTATTAGGAGCTTGGGAGGCAAGACTTATGAAGAAAGGCTAAAAAAACTAAATTATTCACCCTGCAGAAGAGAAGACTGATTGGGGATTTGAAAACAGTCTTCAAATATGTGAAGGGCAATTATAGGGAGGATGGAGATGAGCTTTACTTTTTGAGAAAGGACTAGGTGGGAATGCTCCTCTTGATCCAGTGGGTTTTGTGGAACCTAGGTATTCCCCCACTGATGCTTAATTATCAGGACTGGGGACTCTGTAAGCCAGTTCCTGTGGTCAGGTTGCTTGGGATAGGGACTACTAGAGCAGCCCAAGCAAGGGTTAGTATTAGGTTTAAGTTTAGATTTTGAGAATGGGCAAAGTTTGGAAGATGTTCTACCAGACCTATGTTTAAGGCACAGGTAGTTAGGGAAGTACAGGTTAGGGAAGTACAGCAGGGAAGCAAGATGGATCCTGAGCACTACCCTCCCAGAGTTGGGGTTGGGAGAGCTCCTGGTGTTGTTAAAGTAGCTTTTCCCATTTTTGCTTAAGGTTGCACCTGCTTGAGTGGTGAATGAATGGAGTGCTTGAGTGGAGTATTATTTAAACTTTTCTTTTATATTTAGCCTTATTTAACCATTGCTTAAGTTTTGTATAGCTTCATTATTATTTTAACTATTTATTTTGCTGGTGTTTGCAATATCAGCTGGCCTTGAGATGTTCTCACAACTTATAGCCTCTCGCAGGCAGCTTATGGCATTGAGCGTGCTTGTATATTATTTCTTTCCTTTTTTATCACTGTGAGAAGTTTTTCCAACATAACATAGTAATAGCTTTGTTGCCAGCTCATATTAACTAAACTTGGCATTAACCACCTGAATCAGAGAGATTCACTGATTCGCTATGTTAATGAAAGGTGATAAGAGGAAACCAGTGGATAATACACAGATTAAGACACTGGAAAAAGGGCCATATTAGGAGGTGTGCATGTGATGAGTCTGTTGAGCAAAGGAATATGCTGACAGGATAAAATGTGGACAGTATGTTAATTGCAGGAATACCAATCAATGGTACTCAGAAGCAAAGAGTCATCAGAGGAGTGAAGCTGAAGAATAGCATAAAAGCTGGCAGCAGGAAAGTTAAGTGTGTGTTGTCATAAATCCAGCCTTCAACACCTGTCTGGATTTTGCCAGTCATAAAGATTATCCACTGATTGCACTTTCTGCTTTCGGGGACTGGTTGCCCATCATTTCTATGAAGCAGTGATCACCTGGAATTATTGGGTGAGATCATTGTACTAAATGTTTTTTTCTTTCTCTGTATATAAAAACTGCTAAGATAACATTTGTTGTATCAGTAAAGCTAGGTTTTAGCTGAACTGATATGTGTTTTTTGTATTTCACATCCATTTAAGTGTTAATCATGCTTTAATGATCCCTTAGTGCTATCTGGTGGACAGTGATGCTAACAGTGCTAGGGCCAGGCTCTGGGGTTGGAAGGCTACCCTTGCTCCAGTGGATTTTGGAGCAAAGGAAGCTCCCTTGACCCAGTAGATATTGGAGCACGGCTCCACTTCCTCCTTACTCAGGGTCCAAGCTACCAGAGCATCCTATGCTAGCTTTCCAGGCTGCCTCATATCACCTTCGTAACTCAAAATGTTTACCTGAATGAATCCCCATGCCATGCAACACAACTGCACTTGACTTAGTGATCATGTTTAGAATATTTTTGCAGAAAATTGCTAACAGCTATTGCTAGTCCTCGGGGAGAAGGGGGTTGCATCAGCTTGTCAAAGGATATATCTTACTACTTTTATTTCCCGATTTTCATAACTTTGAGTTTTTGCTGAACTCAGTGTGGTGGAAGGACACAAGATATCACTAGGTCATGTGAGCTTGGTATTAATGAAGGCTCTTGTCACTGAATAAGAACATCCGATGTGATCTAAACAGAACCCATAATTAACCCTGAAGGCACTAACAGAAGAAGCTAAAGGATAGAAGCAATGTGATGACAGATAAGACACAATGAAACAAAATGACAGCTAACTAGTTAATTGCTATCCACACATCACAGTGCAATACAGAGGCACGACTTGGATTAAGACAGGACTGAATATAGAACTCCTGTGTAAGGTACTATAGGTACTCAAAAAACTGTATACCTATGATTTTACTAATGCACTGTAATTACTATCTCTGTGTCAGATCATGGAAACAAAGCAAGTGATTGAACACTAAGCTTCACCCCAAAGAAAAATTAGTGCATGGTGTAAGGGATATGGTGCAATGTCATCTATCTGGCACATACTTATTAGTTTATTTAGAAGGGTCCTATAATTCTAGAGGCCCAATTTTCTCTTACCCCAATATAAATTGACTAATTCCGCTGAAATCAGTGGTTAGAACTCTAGCAGCAGAGGCACAATAACATGCATATTTTTCACTGGCCATGTTTGTCTTTACTGCAAATTTAGGGGATCCATATTGAATATACCAACAGAATTGTATAAAGAATAATGAATTTTCCCTGAATAGTTGAAACAAACAGTAAACAGCATCCTTTCCAGTGGTCAAGAAACAGACCAAAAGTTAGCACAGTTTTTAGTTTTATTAATAAATTAACAAATGTTAACACAACAGAAACCTTAAGCTTCTTCCTTGAAGTTACTGTTCCTAAGGCGTCCCTCCTAGAACTAGAGAGACCTTGCCCCCTCTTCATAGAAAAGCCCTATAAAATTCAGAAGGCATGAGGGAGAAGCAGACAAGTAGGCTCCTTTCAAGCAGTAACATGTAAGGAAATGGCTGCACTTTTAGTAGAGGTGGGTAAATAATTCATAATCATCTACCTGTTAGCCTGTTTTGCTAGTCTAGAATCACCATGAGCCAACCATGATGTCTTCTAATGTATACGGCTACTTGAATTTTATTTCACAATTTTCTTTTTAAAATGTGTCATAAAGATCATAAATATTTGAAATGCAGCCTGAGCTGCTATTTACCTGTAAGAAGTCACATCACTCACTGATGTGATAAAATACCTGGTCCTTGCCTGGATTAGTGACCAGAGCTTCTGGTAGCAAGGACAAATTTTGCTTTGAAATGAGCTGTTCACAAGCTGTGCACCAGTAATGGGGCCTCTTTAAGTCATCCCAGAAAGTAGTGAGCACAGAAGAGTGACCTTTAAAAAAATCATATGGCCATTTACAGAATGGATCTTTCCTATTATTCATCTTTCCCAAATTTTGAATCCTTTCAGCAAAGCCTTGTCAAACTGTGGTTTTGCTGGCAGAGCTCTGAGTGTGTCCCCACTCACAGCTCCCCCATGGCAGCAAACTCTTTTTTACTGGTACAGCAACACCAGCTCTGTGAGCAACAGAAGGCTTCTGCCACCACAGGGACTGTATCCAGCATTGCCAAATCTCATGAGGAAAAAAGCAGCACTACCTTTAAAAACAAGCCCAAACTATTTCAAAGAGAGGGAAATGGCAATGCTTATACAAATTAAGTATTTTTTTAGTAGTTCTAGTTTTGTTGCATATAATATTAAAGTACACATTAAAATATTAAAATAGATTTGTGTGTACTTTTATTATCTAAAAAGGTCATCTTCGCTTTCTTCACTCTCCATTGTCTCCATCGTCATCAGATGCATTCCATTGCCATCAGATATATATCCTTGCTTCGGAGAAAATGTGCAGCAAATACCTAGTCTTCGTAACTGGGGCATGCGAGCTGCAGATCATGGCTCTGCCCCAGCTCCTTGAAGCAGTGACAGCATGGTTCGGAGTTGGGGCAGAGCTGCTATCTGTTGCCCGCATGCCCCTGCCCGGGGCATGCAGGCTGCAGGTCACAGCTCTGCCTTGGCTCTGGACCATGCTGTCACCATCGCAATCTCAGCCCAGCCCTGGAGCAACTCCCTGCCCTGCAGTACAGCTTTCCAGAGCTGCTGGGGCCTGTCTCCACAGAAACCCCAGCCCTGCTCTATCACAGCGTGACTGCTGCTGGGGTCTCCATGTAAGCCAGCCTCAGCCATGCCCAAAATAAGTGAGCTCCAAATAAAACAAGCCCCCAAAACTACAATCCATGATTCTCAAAAAATGTAAAGCAACTTTTTGAAAAATCAAGCCCAGTTCTGCTTATTATAAGCAGATTTGGCGACACTGACTGTATCCAGCACCTGCACTTTCTTCCCAGGATGCACTGCACTCCCTGTAAGCACAGCTGTTGGAGTTGTGTAGTTATACACAGCTGTGCAGTTCTGGCAGGAGCTGCAGGAAGCCATTTGAGGCTATACAGGTAGGGGTGAGCTCTGGTGACTTCCCAGTGGCAGATGCTGTCTGCTGGCAGGACCCTACTGACAGAAGGCTTGGAATGGAGACAAGCCCTTCTGCACCTAAATCCAGGAGAGGGCTTTATGGTTGTGAATTCAAGCAGAGTGAAACACTTCCTTGCAGTGCAGTTAGGTGCCAAAATCCCTAGGATGAGCTCCCTACACTAGCTCTAGGCACCTCCCTGCTTGGCGACCTGGCTTTTGTGAATATCATTCTTTGGCATGTAAGTCTCCCCATGCAACTCAGAGCTGTGGACTCTACTAAGCAGCTGCAGTACTGTCTTTATGGGGCTCTAGCCTCTGGCAATTAGGCTCTCAGATATACTTGCATCCTAAGGCGCCTAAATAATGTTATAATTTTTGGTCCTTAACCCTGTGCTGAATTTCACCAGCAGAACACATTTGCTTTTCTTTCTTGTAGGTTTTTTTCTTTTAATTGAAAATATGACAAGAAGATCCTTGAATTTCTCCCTCACTTTTCATATTTTTGCATGCTGTTATAGCTTGTTCTTCTTTGTAAAGTGCTTTGAGAGCCTCATATGGAAATTACTACATGTTATTACCCTAGTTTAAAATCAGTGACAAGTTTTCCCATGATATGAAAAATCTCCAGACTAGGAGTCAGTGGCCATATCTACATGTGTACCCCACTGTGCAGTTGGTACTACGTAATAAGGCTGTATGAAGCTCTAGGTGCTGATTCGATTAAGAAGAGATTTGGCCCAATTCAGTGGCCGAATCTCCAAATCCAAATTGAACCAGGCAACCAATAAAAAGGTCTGAATCGATTCAAAGCTCTCCAAATCCTTGGAAAAGATTCAGAGAGCTTCGATGATTCGGGCAGTCCCTGGTGGCTGCAGCAGGGAGCTGCAGCTGGACTCGGAGCTGGTAAGAAGTGGGCAGGAGAGGGGGGCTGGAAGGGGGAGGAGGGGACCATGGGGGCGCGCTTGCCAGGCCCCATTCCCTGGCTGCCCTGCCTGCCCCAGCTTCTGGTGCTTTAAAAAAAAAGCCCCACTCACCGAGTGCTCCTGGGCGGAGGAATCCCTGCTGCTCTCCAGTGCCCCAAGCTGCATGGGGGGCTCTGCATGAGGCCTCCAACCCCCTCCCTGCTGTCCCAGCCCCACCCCAATGACCCCAGCTATGGCCCTTTAAAAAAAAAAACGATAAAAAACTTGGGACTCACCAGCTCCTGCAGCGGCCTCAGGGCTTCGGGGGGCTTGGGCAGAGCCCCCACCCCTCAGTGTGGGCCAGTGAGGAGCAGTGGGGATCACCCCCTGCCGGGCAGGAACCAGTGAGTGAAGGGTGAGGTTTCTTTAAAAGACTGGAGCTGGGGCAGGCGGGGCAGCCATGGGGAAGCTGGGACAGTGGCGGGGAGTCAGAGGGCTCGTGCAGATCCCCCAGTGCAACATGGGGCAGTGGGGGGCAGCAGGGATTGTCCCCCAACCCGGCAGCACCCGTTGAGTCAGGGCTTTTTTTTTTCAAAGTGCCAGGAGCTGGGGAAGGTGGGGCAGCCATTGCCAGGGCTGGGAGAGCGGGTGAGGGAATGGGCCTGTGTGATTCAGATCAGATTCAGAATCAGATTTGGCCTGATTGATTTGGGACAGTGTTTTGAATCACCGAATCAAATCACTGTCCCCCAAACTGGCTGAATCCAAAGTGAATACTAGCTGCTTCGCACAGGCCTATTACATAGTCATTTCAGTACCTGCCAGAACTGTGCAGTCCCGGCAGCACATGGGTTGTTTCCGAACGTACTGTGCAGTAACAACAGGCTACTGCACAGTTGCAGCAGCATCACAGTTAGTACCCGCCAGTGCTACGGTGACATAGCATCTTGTGTAGATGTGCTTAGTAGGCATAAAATCCAGTTTTCTCCTTGGGATTTCTTATGGAGCTTTCATGTTTTCACATACACATGTGTGCAGGGTATTTCCCATGGCCCATGCCCCCAGCTGTAGCAGGAGTATGGCAGTGACGGTGGGAGCACAGCGGTGGTAAGCAGGGGAGCACCCGCAGATGCCACCAATGCTGTCAGCATTGAGAGGCAGTGGGTGGTGAGCTCTGACCGGGGTCAGCAACCACCCGCAGCCACCGCCAGCAGCATTGATGGCAGCCAGCAGGGATCACAGACAGCCCACAGATGCTGCCAGCAGTGTTGGCAGCAGGGTAGTGAGCAGCAACTGCCCACAGGTATTGCTGACAGTGTCGGTGGTGCCTTTTTGCAGGGGATGCACTGTCACACTCAGGGGGTGCACGTGCACCCACGTGCAACCCCTACGCATCGCCCCTGGTATTTCCAGCTTAACTGTGCGTGTGATTAGGCAATTTATTGAAAGTCATTTTCTTAACTTAGGGATCAGAAGTCATAGCGTGTCTTGCAAAATAATGCATAGACCACAGGATTTATGCATCTAACAAGGTGTGTTGAGCTAAGTTCTCCTTTTTAGATCTAACAAAAAAGCCAGGTTTTGTTCTCTTTTTTTGCTTTCAAAGTTGGATTTTAAAGGCTTTCAAACTGTATTTGATCTTTCTGTGGAATTTATAGGAAATTTAAGACCAAGGACAAATGAGTCTTCTTTGCTAATATCTCTCTGTATTACTAACTTGAAAGCAAATACAACTCAACTCCCGTGATACGTAGCAATGTTTAACAATAGTCTCTGTTCTTAAAGTTTTTAAAAAATGAGTGAATGAGACTTGTACTCTGCAAAAGACTGCAGAAACTCATGTCTAACAGCCTTCTGTTCCACATATACACAATGACAAGATGCACAAAAGCCAGAAACACAAGTGGCTCCTACAGTCAAATGGCATGTGGCTAGGAAGACCACTTTTTCCAAACTGAAAGGTGGGGTGCATGCATGGGCAACTGGTGCCTTCTGAGTCTGGGGGGGCACCTGCAGAGACTGCCGGCAGTGTCAGCGGTGGGGATGGAGCTGGCGAGCATCTGCAGACACTGCTGGTGGCATTGGTGGCAAGAACAGCCCTGTCGAGGGGGAGGAGGGGGCGGGGAACATGCTTCCTCGTACCCTCCCTGCCAGTTGCCTATGGATGCCCACCTCCCATGCCAGAGCTGCAGCAGAACCAAGTGGAGTCTGTGGGGGGCAGGGGCAGATGTGGGCTGCCTGCTGTGGTCTTGGGGCTCCCCACCCTGCTGTCCTGCCCCTTGGAGCCTTACAGTAACCATGCTGCCATGGCAAGGTCCCTCCCAGCCACATGTCAGCAGCGAAGGGCACAACCCTGAGCTGCTGCAGCTGGGCAGGCAGGGAGCACCTTGCTATGGTGACATGGCCAGTGCAAAGTTCCCAGGGGCAGGACAGCAGGGTGGAAACCCCTGAGCCTGAATCCTGTCCTGCCTCATGCATAAGTCTGGGCGGCATGTACACTGAGGAGTGCACACAGCAGTGCAGAGCTGCCTCCCCACCCCCTGGACAAGTCACCCTTGGCTCCCCCCCACTCCCCAGCTGGGCCCTGCGGATGCACATTTCTACCCCAAGCTCCATGCACCACCTCAGCTGGGCAGTGCCTCCAGCTCCAGCTACCAACCCTGCCCAACTCCCTCCCTCACTGTGGGGGCCTCAATGGACTGTCCCATATAATTAGGGATGGGTAGTCACCCTACATGTGGCCCAGTGTCTTCAGGCTCTGATAACATGGGAAAGTGCAGAGCAAGGAAAAGAGACCATTTGTAGGTAGGGACAAGGCAGAACCAAATATGTTCATCCTGACTTTTTAGCCTCTCTGGGCATACAGCATGTGTAATAAATATTTTCTATAAAATACCTGCTTCCCCACCCTCCTGCCGCCACCAGTGAAAGTAGCCCTTTTACTGACAGTGCATTGAGTGTATTTGTATAGTAAGGATTTTTTTTTTTGTTTGGGAAAATTCTAATTGCAGTCTCAAAACACCCTACAACCTACTGGCACTTTGGGGTGTGTTTGTACTGCTCCCCTGGAATGCTTGATGGCTCTGCTGGGAGGTCTGCCCTGCCTATCCATTCTTACTCTGAATAGGCCAAGCCTGGACATGAGGCAGTGATGCTAGTTTGGGGGGTCTCTCCCTGCTGTCATTCTTGGTCACTGAGCAGCAACGAGCCATAGTCACTCCAGAAAGCAGGGTAGATATGCACCGTTATAGACTAATTGAACCAGATATATTTAGAGGGATGACATGAGCGTCGGTTCACAAAAACTTGTGTTCTTTCTCTATATCTTATTGGTTAATCTGTAAAGGTGCATCTCTACCCTGCAATCTCAAGTATGCCAGAGACAGAAGGCTTGAGAACTGTGGCAGGGGCACCTGCAAAAGCAGCTTCACTGCCTCATTTCCATGCTTGTCTTGGGCAGAGTTGGAGTGGGTGAGTAAACACTCTCTTAGCAGCATTATCAAGCACCATAGAGGTGGTACAGCTATGCCCTTTGGACTAGATCTTATTTCACTTTATGCCCCTGAATGGCACTGTCCCAACCATCACTAATGATGAGTAACTGGCTGGAGGGCCGCACCCAGAGAGTGGTGATGGATGGGTCTTACTTGACCTGGAGGGATGTGGGCAGTGGCGTCCCCAGGACATGGTCCTCAGGCCCACACTGTTCAATATCTTCATCGACGCCTTGGGCAAGGGGGTAAAAAGCACCTTGTTCAAATTTGCTGATGACACTAAGATGTGGGGGGAAGTGGGCATGCTAGAAGGGAGGAATAGGCTGCAATTGAACCTAGACAGGTTACAGGGGTGGGTGGATGAGAACAAGATGGGTTTCAACACTGACAAGTGCAAGGTTCTGCACCTGGGGAGGAAGAACCAGCAGCATACCTATAGGCTGGGGAACTCCCTTCTCATCAGTGCAGAGGCAGAAAAGGATCTTGGAGTCATTATTGATGCCAAAATGAACATGGG
>JAGPOW010003648.1:46263257-46282250 GCA_030014935.1 Caiman crocodilus
GAGATCCCTGCCCTGAGGGATTCACCAGCAGCCTCTCAGGCTGGCACAGGGAGAGGTTTCTGGAGAGGGGCACCCATGGTGGCATTTCTGCCACAAGCAGAAGGCCCATATTTTAGGACTTTGCCTCCACCCCCTTTACTGACAGAAGGTTTGAACCTACATCTCTTGATTATCAGGACACTACTCTATGCACAGGCTAGGTATTATCCTGGCTTCCTCACAGAGCTGTCCCTCTGGGAGGCCAGGAAGACAGCTAGCCAAATGATGTGTGGCTTGGTGAGATGGATGCTGTTCCAGCAGAGAGCCTGGGGCCTTGCTCCTCAATAGGGAAAATTTTTCCCCACCCTACTGTGATCTGTTTAGGAGACGGGGGGATGACATGAATAGGACCATTGTTATACTTGGGAGGCTTTTACTGGTGCCATTAATCAGTTGACAGAAGCAAAAGTGCCTCAAGCTGTGGCTGTGCCATAGAGGTGACAGGGCTCTATCCCCCATTTTCACCAGTTTTATGATTTTACTCCAGGTCAGTAGGGGTCTGACCACTAACACCTATAACACTCCTTAAGATCAGCCAGGCCTGACTGGGTGCACCATTCACAAGTTACTGTGTATCTCAGGGATTTTGGGGATCCTGCATGAGGTTACAAAATGGCCTCTGGGATCTGTGCAGGGCCAAGTTCTATGTTTTTCAATGTGTAGCACCTTCCCTTCCTTGTAGCCTTTCCATCTCCCCGTGTTGGCGAGAATACCAAAGTGTGGCAGCCCAAAAAGAGAGGGGCATAAAACAAATAGGGTGGTCTCCCCATAGGTAACACTCAGCCTGCAGAGTAAGCATGCTCCCACCATGAAGTCAGGTTACTTTGGCAAGACTTACCTGACCAGGCTATGATCTCCTGATGAGACCTTGTGTTTTGTCTTTGAGCAAAGTCGTGGTTTGTTTGGGAACCCTGCACAAAGCCCATCAGGAGGTCTCTATGTTATGCCGTTTCTGAAGAATTAAAATGTAAACCAGGAACTGTTGTTCACCAAGTCCCAGAGTACTGCAATGAGAGGGTACCCACTGAAATTAGTAGAAGATAGGTTTAAAACTAACAATAGAAAGTACATTTTTATGCACTGTACAGTTAACATGTGGAATTCATTGGGACAGGAGGTGGTGGAGGCAGATAGCATAGCCAGGCTCAAAATGGGACCAGACAAATGCATCAGAGGTAGATCTACTACCAGCTGTTGAATGGAATAGTTAGACATATTTCCTCTAGCATCTCTAAACCAATAATGGTGGGAGTCAGGGAGGGTATTGAATAAGGGGTCAATTCAGTTTAGTGCTCTCCCTCTAAAGCATCTACTCCTGCCACTACCAGAGACAGGATACTGGGCAAGATGGACCATTGGTCTGATCTGGTATGGCACTTTTTATGATCTTATGTTGTTAGGAGACTGGCTCATTATCTTCAGTGAGGTCCTGGGAAAGGGGATTTTGTAGGAGGAGTCAATACTGGACCCTGGGAACAGGCCATGGGTTTCCACTGTCCAGCAAGGATAGTAGGCCTGTACCCTAGGATTGTGTCTGGAGACTCCAACAGAGGAGCAGTGCTTAAACTCCAGAAAGTTAAAATGCTGGGAGATCTAGGGCCTGCATTTCCTGGTGAGCTTCCAAGAGGCAGGCAAATGCAGAAATGCTGTCAAGTTGAATGAAGGGCCTTGGCAAGCTGGGGCAAAGAGTCACCAATCACCAAAGCTACTCTGCTCCTGCTCTAATGGTAGAGCCTCCCAAGGGGCAGCAGGCTGCCAGCCACACCATGCTGATGAGTTCTGGTCAGAATGAAACTCTTATTGACCCACAGTTTGCTGCCCATTATTCCAGCCAGATGCTGAGACATTAAGCTGATTCCTCGATCAGCAATTTGGCTGAGAGCTTGTTATATCTGCAGCTGTCTATGTTTCCAACACTGTTTCTATGATCATTGTAGATGAGGACCAATTATCCCCTGTGCTAAAAAACTGTGCTGTAAAACAGGCCTAGATGAAAAGAGGAGCAGCCTGTAGTACAACAGGAAAATTGGAAGACGTCCCTACTTGCCTTCACCTGGGAAAGTGTAGGAGCATGGTTGGAGTGGGAGTGGGGATTGGCCCTTAATTTTAACTAGGATGTGGTGAGTCTTTGTAAAGGATTGCCTGCAAGTAGGGTCCTTATGAACTCTTGCAGCTATCCTTTATAAGATGCAAGCTAGTAAAGAAAATAAATTAATCTCCCTATTAAACACACTGGCAGTTCTGGCCCTGGAGTTTGTTTGGAAACTTGTAGGTGCCAGCACGGCACTATGATTCCAACTTGTTGCCTCCAGAAAAATCCACATTTTGGACAGACTTCAGTCCCTAGAGCCAAGGTTAGAGAAGATGTGGATAAGGGCACCACAGAGAGGATGTGTTCAGTTTCAAGGAGGCAGGCATTAGCCTACCACTATGAAGTGGCTTTTACTGGCATCCCCTCCTCACTTTGACACCTGATGCCCTACAGAGAGTAAACAGTAAACACACAGAGAAAATGGTCAGGAAAAACAGACAGACGGCTGTTTTTGGATTCATATTTTACAGGCCTGATTTACAGTGAATACATGAACCTTATCCACAGGGTAATGGGCATCATGAGCCAGAATGAGTCCTAGTATGCATGGGGAAATGAATGAACAGTGACAACTCTAGCACATGGCCTACACTGAAAGCACTCACTTGAGCAGAGAAAACAAATTGTATAAAAGTCACTTGGATTCTCTTGAAACCAGAAATTTGTCTGCTTCCCCATTGAATTTGACACTGCTGAAACATTAGATTGACAACCTGCTCAGTAGGTGAGTTTTCTCAGAAATTGCTTGTGTCAATGTCTTGATATGTACAAAAAGGAACATCCCCGAAAGTGAATCAGACCAGTCCTCAAAAGACCCCTTCTCCGCACAACTCTGGGTTCAAGATGAGCAAAATCTACCCCATTTTGGGGGGCTTGGTTTGGTTTTGTTCCTAGACTGAAACTTGTTCAGTCTCTACACATTATTATTTGCAGTAATTAGGAGTTCTGCCAAAACAGTGTTTCTCAAAACAGGATTTGGTTGTGGTGACTCTTTTACTTCTGATGGCAGACTGGTAAGGTGCAGACATCACAGCCCACCTCTATAACGTAGCAACTTCTAAAGCCACTGCGCCAATTTTAGTTTCAGATGTTTTAACAACAGGCTCAAGGTCCATAATTAATGCAGATTTCCTCCCAGACAAAAACCCCTGGAATTTCCTGGTTCCAAATATAGTAGGCACCATTCGAGCCTTGACATTTACTGGTCACTTAAAAAAAATACAGCGCAGAATTTGACATTCTCTTCTAAATATAGTATAGGCAGCATTCTGGGCATATGGGACAAGTAAATACAGCTCTCTGGTAAAAGTCAAACTTTTTGACACTAACTGTGTAAGATTGAACTTTTTTTGGTTCATGCCCAGAATTCAGCACTTTTATGGACAAAAATGATGCACGTGTTTTGGAAAAAAACAAAACAAAATAAAACAATATCTGAGCGTAACTTCACACTGCTTGGGTCAAAAGCTCTAGAAAAAGAACCAACTGCTAACTGCCCCGTGCCCTGCCTGTCTGTGGCCAAAGCACTGCATGTTAAGTCATTTTAAATTATTTTCAATATATGCAAACTCTACAGTGGATAACAGTAACTTCTTGATTTGTTCACATGCCTTTTTATACACAGAATTCCAAACCAAAATATATTCTCCATGGAGCCATTTGACTTGTTATATAGAAAGATTAAAAAAAAATTCTATAAAAATTAACCAGAGTTAGGAAAAACACCCAATCAAATTAGTGTTACCTAGGCAGTTAAACTGGAAACTGGTTAGCTGTCTTTTGGAGACATTCAAGCTTTCTACATCAGTCATATGACTTGTAGATGAATAAAACATGTTTCTTCTTTTTCATCTCTAATTCAAGTTTTTTTGAGCTGTTTCAGGAAAGATTCCGGGACTCTCAAAACACTTTCCACATTTTCACCTGAAATGAGTATATCACCTGGGCAGCTCACTGAAATGAAATATTGGACTAATGTTTCCTGTAAGCAATATACTTTTATAGCTGAAACACTAGCCATCAAAGAGGAAAGATTTCCTTTTCCATATATAATTTTGGATATTTAAGGCAATGTATTTACAAGACTCTGACTTGAGTGCCACCTACTGGTAAATTTGAGAAATCTAATTTGGCTAATGAGCCCTTGATAACTTTACAAGCACAACTAGGTTTTCAGATTTATATCCAAGACTACATCCAACCCAGTGTAGTCAATTACTTTGTAGTCTCTGGATATATTGCTGTCACCATCCTGCTTAAGAAAATACACCACAGGTCAAATTCAACCCTTGGGTAAGTGTGCAGCTCTGTTAAGGCAAATGGACGATAACTTTATGATTTTTCTTTGGCCCAAAGGGTGCTAGTCTCTCAGAAAAATCTACAAATGATAAAGCAGCTTTTCAAAGAAACCTTCTATGTTCGCATAGCAACTACAGCTGTTCATAATTCAGTCTTCATTTAGCCTTCTCAAACACAGTGGTGTAGTTAATGTAAGCTTCCCAGGACATTACTTACTTTATTTGCCCTGGGTCAATCTAGAGGTAAGTGCTTTAACCAGTTAAAGCCAAACAATGATGGACAGAACACTTAGTTACCATATGGTACAAATTATAGCTTTTTCATTTTACTGTGATTTCCTTGCCCCTCGCCCCCACTAAATTTCCTTTATGTATAGGACGGTAATCAAGGCAATGTGTATTCATACCACACTTATGGTTTGAGAACACATTGCCTTGATTAGCACATGCTTTTTTTTTCATATGTTCTCAGAAACCAAAGAAACTACAGGCCACTTATTTACATGAGGCAGTCATTTATCAACATTTAAATGCAAAGAAAAAAATTCTTTGCGCTGAACCAGGCTGTTTACCCACAACTCTTGTTTTGCTCAAAATGTTCTTCTTGAGTTCCCTGTTAGTGGAATCTGGAGTAAAAGGCTTGAAACTAGATCTGATGACACCAGAAAGTCCTAGGACTATGATATTGAAGTATGTCTTGAGATATGAGTTCAGTTTTGGGGTTCAGAGATATGTGTGACCTTGAAGAAGTTTCTTAATTTTTCTGCATTTGCCTCTATCTAGAATCAGGTCTGCAATTCTTGTTTGCACAGTAGCCCAGGGCTACTGTGATGCCTATGTAAATGCTTCCAGTTCACTGAGCTTGGACATGGTTTAACTTGCTTCCTTGGTTTTAAATTTCCCGCTTGCAAGCTATTAAATAATTCTTTTCATTACTTCCAGAGTATAGCCTTCAACTCCCCTCCAGCAGAGTAGCACTGTTTGCAAACTGAACACAGAGCTGGGAGTCAGCAGACTTGGGTTCTTCTAGTTCAAATATTGACTTGCTGTGCCATCTCAAGCAACTAGTACCAGGATAAACTTTCTCTGCCCGATTTTCCCCATTTGTAAAAGAAAGATTGTTGTCCCTTCCTTGTCCTTTGCAGAGTGTAGATTGGGATCCGTGGATGAAAAGCACTGCAGAAATGAAACACATTATAGTAGGTTTAAAAGATTAAGAGACAGAGCCAATAAAAGACTTGAGCTGAATTTGGACACCTGAATCAAAAACTCCTAGCTCTGAAAACTCCCATTCAACTGCCACCAAACTATGGAGATGCTTGAGCTCCATAGGCACCTTACTCTATTTTTCCTTTGGGTCTTTAGGTACCCAAAGCTATGCTGTTAAATCTGCCCTGAACTATTACACTCTTGACCTCATTGCAACTCTGAGTAATATACCTAAGCTCCAGGGAAAAGCAGGATTTAGGAGTAGGATTTGCTTCCTGGCCATCAGCTGGAGTGTGGCTCTGGCTGGCCAGGTTCTGGTTTCAGAAGGCACATGCTGCAGTCACATGGGCTGCCCTGCTTTTTTTTTAATTTTTTTTTTTTAGATACTAGGATTTTCTAATGTCTAATTTTGGCTCCACACTGCAAATATGCAATGTGGAAAACCTTTTCACGTGTGCTGCATGTGTTTTGTAGCACCTCAAAAGCCTTGATCACACTGATTATAATAGTCAAGGTTCATTCACCTGCTCCTCTACCAATGTTATATATGCCATCGCTTGCTTACAGTGCCTCTCTGCTGTCTACATTGGACAGATGGGGCAATCCCTACATGTAAGAGTGAATGAACATTAATCTGACATCAATTCCAGAAAGACTCAAGCCTGTGGCAGAACATTTTAACCTTTCTGGACATCCCATTGCTGACCTCAGAGTAGCTGTTCTTAAATGAACTGGAACAGGAAATTGGAGAACATAAAATCATTCACGGGCTGGATTGTGATAAGTATGGTCTAAACCAAGATTACAGATTCTTATCCCATTACCTGGATTAACTTTTAGAACCCCTATGTTCCTTAGTGGGTTAACTGCTTAGTTTTTCTGTCTCCTACCCACCTTGGCTCTCCCAGTAGAGCGTCCTGCTATATCCTCCCCCTTCCTTATACTTTGCATTCTAAACACTGCTTTCTATCTAGAAGCTCTGCTTTCTGCAATCTCTTCATTCATCTGATGAAATAACTTGCTGCATATGAAAGCTCATGCAGCTCATGATTTACTTAGTCTACAAGGTGCAAATCTACTCTACCCTCTGCCTTTATTCTTTTTTTCCATGAATATTTGAATAAGTTAACCTAACAATGAAGTATGAGACTACACAAGGGGATTCAATATAGTATAATGGTATTTGATGCGTTGTGAAATGTCAAAAAAAATAGAGTAATGGTCAACTATTAAAGGACATTGTTTCTCATTTTAAGCAATATAAGCTTACACCATGTTTGGAACAAGGGCAATCAGGAAACACACATTTTCTTTTGAATTCAGTTTTGTTGGAGGCAAAGTCGGATCTGAGTCCATGGCACTGTCACCTAGCTCTACCTGTGCAGAACATGCAGATGCCTAGCCTAAATAGATCATGCATTGATCTTTGGGTGACCTGCTACTTGGGAGCATGCTCAGTTAGCTCTGAAGGTGCCAGAGAAGATTACCTAGTGCACAAAGATGTACCATGTGCAGAGCCCTGGCATGCTGGGTACACTACCCCTATAAAGGGCTTTGATTGATAGGAACTACACACATGACTGGAGGAGTGTGAGTGGGCATGTGTGTGGTGTGACTGGTTTGTTGGTTTTTTGGTTGGTTTTGTTGATCAATATCTGTGTGTAAGAGAGAAAGAAACTGTCAGAGTGGTTAATGAATCAAGTGGAAGTGGCTTTTTTTGCAATATATTGGTGCATTGGTGTGGGTGCTCATTGTGTGGTGTTATGTATTAGGCTACACTGTGACTGTGGAGGTCTGACAAGTTGTGCACACCCTTGGTGGCGAGGCTGCATTCATCCTAAATGACCACTACCTTTGAGATTCCACCTGTCCTCACGGCTGCTGATTTTCTGATTGTGATCTCCCAGTGAGAGTGGGCAGGGTTGGCTCCCTGGACTCTTTCTTCTCTGGTGCACATAGTGCATAAGTAGCAGCTCTCCACCCTTAATGTAAGTGTCACCTGTTCTTCCTTCTTCTCTTCCCTCGTTCCGGTCACTTCTCTTCCCTAAAGTGGAAGGAAAGCTGCCATCGAATCATCACCTCAGCGTGATCTACATCCGCTGCATTCTGGCCTGGTGAAGATCCAGTGTTGATTGATGTTTTCCCCTCATCTAATACATTTCATACCCATCCCTGAATTAATAGTGATTCTAAGGTTCTAGTGTCTGTGGGGGTTGAATTGTATAATAGATATTGTATCAGTTAGGTCTAGGATTTTAGGAATTATAAGGATAATTTTACTGGGTGTGTATTTTGTAGTGCTGTTACCTGCTGTACTTGTTCTCTGAATCATTTATACTTACCTGTCATCATCAATAAACCAATTAATTTTGTTCCAGTTACATCTCAGCGTATGTGAGTTTCCTTACTTAGTCATAGTACAAGCCGGATTGATTGGGTGGTGATAGATATGCTTTGGTCAGTTTGTTAGCCAGTGGGGTGCTGGAGGGGGACCAAAAATCACCCCACTTGGAACCAGACTATTGGGCCAGCCATTAATTGGGTGGTGCTAAGTAGGCACTAATTAAGTCCAGGTTCAGCAGTTTCCTGTACTTATGTGGATTCCTTATCTTAGATGGTAGCATTCATACTTAGCTAAAATATAATATCTGAGGCTCTTTTCACATAACTTTGAATATTTAAATGGCCATTGTGAATTATGGTTTGCATTCCTAACTTCCTGGTCCATGGCATTATGAAATGATAACCTTTAGAAAGGGGTCCCTTTAAATGATGTTGATGGATCTCCTGAATTCTCTTCCAACCCTAATTTTTTATGATTTCCCTGTAACATTTTACTTGTGAAGGAACATACTTTTTGTTTGCCTTTCAGCTAGAAATGCTCAGTCGAGCTCTTTGGACCATTCGTGGGTTTTCTTTGGCTTTGTCATTTCATTATGAAAATGAGTGATCATCAGGGATCCAGGTTTTCCATTTCCCACAGGAAAATGGAGAAAAACACAAGTTTCCCCCTTTACCAGAGGAAAATGTGGATTTCTCATTTCAACAAAGAAACATAAGGATTTTGCATGTTTGCAATGAGCACTTTGCAGACTGGCAGTGTTTCAGCCTGCAAGGGTTGGGGGGAGCAGTCAGGCAGGGGGCACCATGTGCATGTATATGCACATGGCCACCAGGCAGCCTGGAGAACAGCTCCTGCATAAGTTGGAGGCAGATTGAGGCCCCATAGGGAAGAAGGGAGGGAGTTGGGCAGGGCTGGGGGCTTGGGGCCCGGGGCCTGGAACGTGCAGCTGCTGGGCTCTGGCAGGGAGTGAGATGGGGCTGAGGGCAGCTCATCCAGGCAGCAGTTGGGGGGCTGGCTCCCTGCTGCTGTGTGCTCGCCCAGGGGGGCAGGGAGCCAGGGAGCTGTGTGCAGCATGGTGGTGAGCCCAAGCCCACAGCAGGCAACCTGCACCCACCGCTGCCATGGGGTCTGCTCCAGCCATGCTGCCCGTGGAGGGAGAGGAAACTGGGCTCTGTGCTCTGCTTTGCTTCAGCAGCTACTGCCTCCCACAGGTGGCAACCAGGAATTGGGCACTGCTGCAGGGGGCAGGGGATACACACCTGCATCCCTGGCCCACTAGAGTGGGGGGCACCGGCAGGGCCAGGGGGCTGCAGTCTGGCAGTGAGAGGTCTGGACCTGCATTCTGTGAACTAAGGGGGCAGGGGGGAGCTCTGATTTTCCATGATAAAAAACCCAAAATTAAATAACAAAATGTATAGGTATTTAGAATTGATTTTATTATAGTGACTGAGGCACTGGTAAGCTTCCAAACTGCTTTAAAACTGTAAATATATCAATAAAACATTGTGTTCAACTTATACCTGTAAATATAGCAGCCTTTCATTTTAACCATGGATTTGGGGGGGTTTAATCGGAGCATTTGTGATTTTTTTTATCAGAATATTTGCAATCTTTTTAGCAGGATAAACCAGGATCCCTGGTAATCAAAGCATATATATATATATATACACATATATATTTACTTAGTGCATTAAAAGATCACTTGCACAAAGCTAAAAACGATTAGCCAAATAAATAGGGGGAAAGAATTTAAACAGGGTAATGTGAATGACCATTGGGAGCTGCTTAAAAAAGAATCCAGCCACAATCCCAAATTAGTTTTTGTTTCCTATCTTTACTTCTTTATGGTCAGAGCCTAATAACCTTTCTCTGTCACTGTCAGCCAACCATTCCTGGAGTAAGATGCTACATGGTCTGAGTAAAGAATTAGTATCTGGCTGGAAAAAGCAAACTTTTTTCCTTTTAAATCTAGCTCACTGTTGGCCTATCTGATATTTGAGTAGATTTGAGGATTACAATGTATCTCAATCTAATTAACTGTAGTCCTTTTATTACAGATGCTTAAATTTTAACTTCTGTGTAGCTAAAGTGGGCAGAGAAACTAAAGAAAATGGAACCAAAACATCAAACAAGTGAGTTTTCACTTTTAAAAAAGCAAAACTTGACAGGTCTGACAAGTGGGAACACAGGGAATACAGAAATCCCTGCAGAAAAAAAAAGTGGGAGGGAGCATAGATTTAAAAGAGGACCGCCTAATTCAGCAGCTAAATCAATGTAAGGAGCTCTGTATATCTGTGTGTGAGAGAGAGGGAGATAGAGAAAGTGTGAGTGAGTGTAATGTGCCTTTTAAAGTGCTGGGAGCTTGATGGGAATGTTTGATTAGCTCCTCGGAAAGAGAAAAGGTGTCCAGGCCTCCTTTTTTTTGTCTGCCTCTGATTCTTTAGAATAATGTTGACTGGAGTTTGTGTTGCAGAAAAGCTTGGAAAAAAATAACACATTCATACTGTGTGGAGAAAAGGAATAAAAAGTTACGTACCTCAAGCAAGGTAATTCTGATGCTATCCTCTATTCTATTGCTCTGTTTACTTGGGGGAGCGGGGGGGGAGCTGTTTTTGGTCACTGTTAAATATTTTTTCATCCATAAGAAAGTTGTGGAGGGTTTTTCTCCCCGCCCTTAACATTAGGCTGTGTGCATGTTATGAGAGGTCCTGAGGGAAAAGTGTCTGTGCTGTGAAACTGTATTCTAAATCATTTATACTTCAGAAATTATTTATGAAAGCATTAAGTTCTCACTATAAAAGTGTGTACACACACACCTCCTTAAGAATGAGGGTTTAACTGAATCAATAATTGTGGCTGTACTGTAATTTCTGTACTACTTTTAAAAGATATTCCCATTCAGGGCTCTCTCTTTTCCCCCTCATTGCTCAATAACGTGTGAACAAGTTGTTTAAAGGAAGCATGAATGGCATCATTAATTAACTCTAAGGTAGCACTTAGGCATACAAATTACTGTGATATGGTAGTGAAAAACTGTTTCTATCAGAGACAGAGAGATTATGAAATCCCATGGTGGATGGATAGATATGGATGTATGAACAATATAGCGGCTCCATTCGACATGTCCTTTTATGCTGAATGCTTGTTCTGCTGGTGAGACTCAAAAATGAATAGCGTTATCAAGCCTGCCACAGCTGCTCTGCTCTCGACAGAGATTGGATTCTTGATAAGTCTTTAAAATGTGATTTGTGTCAGACTAGTACAAACATGAACCAAACGCCCCAAGCAAACATTTCACACGGTGAGTTCTGAAGTTAGTCAGTATTTTGCTCCTGGAAGTTTATAATAACTGTGCCACTTTCAGAGCAAGAAAGGAATTGCAAATTACAGTGACATATCTTTTCCTTTAACATAGCTTCAGAAATTAAAATGATCACCCAAAGCAAAAAAAATCCTCCAGCTAAAATAAAGACGAGAAGATAGCTTAAAGTATGCTTCACAGCTGTAGTTGTCAACCAGTTGCAATGAAACCCTAAACTTTTGGGCTGTAATTTTACAATATTGGCCTGAATTTAAAAGTATCCAAAATCTGACTCTGATCAAACAGCTTGTATGTTCATATTTTCTATAGACAACCAGGTCCTGCAGCCCTCCCTATGGCAACATTGTCACTGTTTTTTCAACTAAGGGGTATGAGATTTAGCCCTTAAGAAAATGCAAACAGCTAAAGGCAGAAATATCTGCATTACAATCCTATGATGATTTCTCAGTGTTGATTTAGTATCTGATTTTGTAGAGACTCATTTCTCTTCCACCTTTATCTGAGCTATCAATTTGCTTGCCATGGCTTATACCTGATATGAGGAAAAATATACATTCTACCTTTTTCTTGTTCAAAGGAAGTAGCAATGCTAAACTAAAACAAAAATCTTAGTTCCCCTTTCAACGTAGTGTAAAATATATCTTATTTACATCTTGTATAATAATTTTTTTCTTATCTTTTTAATTATAATTATTTCTATGCTTCACTTATGAGAATCCATTGATAAAGCTGGACCTGAAATTTAAGTAACATTAGTATTAAAACTTCAGTTATATCTGACCTTACACTGGGAGTTAAAGCCCTCTATGCCACAAAAGCACCACCATAGGGAAAGCAAGGTCTAGTGGTTTTGGGGAGTAGTCTGGGACTCTCCAGATCTGTAGAAACATTCCTGCTCAGCTACAGACTGTGTGTGACTTGTCTAAGTCACTTAGAATGAAAACTTAATCTCATTGAAGTTGGAATCAAAACAAGTCTTTCTGTTTCTCAGTTTCTTATCTGCCAAATAGAGATCCCATCTGGGTGTCTGGAGACTGCGCACAGTTTTTTTTTAATTGTATAATGTAAAGAGAGTGTAAAGTTGTCTAGGGTCTGTAGGTCACAGTGGCTGTGTCCAGACAAGTGCAGCCGTGCGGTATGTGGCGCTGTAGACACATCTGCAGCACCACATGCCACGCATTTAGCTGGTCTCTGCACTGCAGGGTAGCAGCATGGGGGCGGATTTTGGCCTCCAGAGATCCCGAAATCAAAAAAACCTGCACAAAAATAAAAGTGGCATGATGCATGAGAGAACAGTACACACTGCCCAAAACTGGAGCCTGCCATTCAGAGACCTGCCCCAGCTGCCGACCAGGCTCTGAGTGGCAGGATTGCTGCTGCTACATCCGCTGGAGACCCGCAGGGCCCCTGGTAAGGCTGCTGGGGCCAGCCTAGTGCTGGCCTCATCTGGGGTAACCTGCCATGCGCCACAGGGCACATGACACAGGCGTTCCCTGGGGACAAGTAGCTTGTTTGTTTCTTGTCCTCAGGGAAACAAACATCAACACTTGTGTGGATGTGCCCAGTGGGCATGTCTACACATGACACTAAATGTGTAGTAGACTAATTCCACTGCGCATTAGTGTGTCACAGCAAAAGCTGTGCTAATGTGCTAATGCACAGTAGAATTAGTCTCCTGCACATTAGTATCACTAACAAGGCCTGTGCTGGTGCTACTGTGCACTAGCACCAGTTACTGTGCATTGAGTTAGTACCTATTATTACAGACACTAAACTTAATCCACAGTAACTACGGCACATTAATGCACACGGAGACATGCTCAGCGAATGCTGTCTAGTCCATTGTGATGGAAGTGTATGTTGCAAGCTTTGGAAAAGGGCTGGGCAAAATATGGCCTATGGTCTGGATTCAGCCTGCAGAGGGGCTTTGTCCAGCTCACAGTGGGTCCCTTGGTCCTGCCTGGCCCAGGCGCTGTCTGACCCTGACACATCCTTCCACCCCGGGCATGCATGGCTGGATTGCGTTTCTAGGCAGCCCAGGTTGTGGCAGCTCCTTCCAGCTGCCACCACCATTGGTCACAGCCCTGCGATACCGGTGGAGGCCCACACAAGCAGCCCTGACCCAGCGTACCCTTCACCTGCTCTGGACTCACACATCCAGGTTGAGTTGCAGCTGTGGCAGCAGCTGCCAACCAGAAACTGTTGCTCAGCATGAGGGAAAAGTAGCTTCTCTCCCTCACTGCTGCTGGGCCCTTCTTGTTGCAGCTACCCAAAACCCACACTGCATTGCACTAGGCTGCCCTGCATCTCTGCTGCCATCACTGCTACCTCTGGGCTTCCCAGTGGGGCATCAGTGGCAGTACAGAGCAGCTGCAGGGCAGCCTGGGTGGTGGTGACAGTGGTGGAAATGCAGGGCAGCCCAGCACAGCGCAGGCTCTGGGAGACTGCAGTAGGAAAGGCCTAGCAGCAGCAAAGAGAAAGGATTGCTTTTCACCCATGCTCAGCAACAGTTTCTGCTTGGCAGTTGCTACTGCTGCTGCTCAGCGTGGATGGGTGAGTCCAGAGCAGGCATGGGACACACCAGGTCAGGGCTGCATGCACGGGTCTCCACCAGTACTGTAGGGCTGGAGCCAGCAATGGCAGCAGCCAAAAGGAGCAGCCACCACCTGGACTTCCTAGAAAGGCAGTCCAGCCATGGAGCTGCCCCAGCCCTGCTGTGTGCCCAGGGGGTAAGAGTACATGCCATGGCTAGGCAGTGCAGAGCAGGCATGGGGTGGACTGGGGCTGTGTAGTGTGGACAGTGGCGGGGAGGCACCACAGGGTGCATAGGCCCTAGGCTGTTGTGGGGTGGGGTTGGATGCCGTCTAGCTCAGGGGGCATGCATGGGGACATTGGTAACCTGTAGGGATGCACACAGGTGCACATGCACCCCCTGAGCATGGCAATGCACCCCCTACAAAAAGGTGCCACCAACACTGCCAGCAGCATCTGCGGGCAGTCAGTGATTGCCGCCAGCCATCACCAACGCTACCAGTGGCATTGGCAGGTGGTCGCTGAACCCTGATTGACACTTGCCACCACCACCCCCCTGCCACGGACAGCGCCAGTGGGAGCTCCCTGGTTACCGCTGCTGTGCTTCCGCCGCCGCTGCGCTCCTCCCACCACCAGCGCTGCCATGCCCTGCCAGCTGCCAGGGGCCTGTGTTGTTCATGCATGGGGGACTCCAGTGCACACCCCACCATACCTACAAACTGTGCTGAACAAACCCCACAACCACACCCTCCCCCATACATAATCAAACACGCCACAAACACTGCACCCACCCACACCCTATACCCCCCACACCTCCCACACACACCCACACACCTCTGGAGGGAGCCCCACTCGCTACTAGGTGCACATACGCCACTATACACACACAACCACAGATACTCCCAGTCACCCTCCCCATCCACACATCCCCACACACACCCACACATCCCCACAACTCCCCATACCCACCCACCCACATCCATACATACTCCCAGACCCTACATTCACATCCACACACACAGCCCCCCTGCAAAACCCATACCCACCCACCCATACTCCCCCTCACCCCACCACCCCCCAGTATACAAGAGTAAGAGTTAATTTAAAGCTATTATGCAATCACCTGTATATACACAATGCACATACACACTAATCTGTACAAAAATGTTT
The DNA here is from genome assembly GCA_030014935.1 of Caiman crocodilus. NCBI lineage: Eukaryota > Metazoa > Chordata > Crocodylia > Alligatoridae > Caiman > Caiman crocodilus. The sequence continues at coordinate 46,278,263 of JAGPOW010003648.1, forward strand.
AAAAAAATAAAATTAAAATATGTTATTGTGGATGTTTGATTTTTAGAATATAATCCGTTTGTTTTTTTCTGGTTCCAAGATGGAAAATTCCCTTCCCAAAAGTAGACTTCCTGGGACAAGGGGAGGCACTTCCAGTGCCAAAGGCCAGGGGTTAGGGGATGGGACTTCTGGTCTCAAAATGGTAACCAGGAGGCAGGGTGCCTGTCAAGGGGTGGGGCCACACTTGAGGCCCTCAACAGCTCGCCAAAACTCATTAAGTAGCCTTCCAGCCAAAATAATGGCCTGCCTGTGCTTCAGAAAGATAGTAATGCTGCAATTCCAGGAGACTGGTTGTAAGAGCCCAAGGAACCATTTTTGTCTCTGTGGGAACCCTGACTCAATCAAGAACTCATTCTAAGAATGTTATAGCTTGGACTATAGTTTAAAAATCATGGTTCAAGTCTCAGAAGGTATGTCTAATGAGCTGTAATTAGGGCATGTTAAAAGTTGAGTTACCTGTAATACAGGTACTACCATAATGCACCATCATCAGTGCTACTGTGCATTAGCAACATGCTTTTTTGGTGATGCTAATGCATAGTAGACTAATTCCAGTGTGCATTAGCACAAGTTTTGCCCCCCACACTAATGTTCGATAGAAGTACTCTACTGTACTCAAAGGGTCTCCTGTAGACACACCCAGAATGTAGTATTTCATTGCTAGGTAGGAGCAACTAACTGGCTACTTCATTTTTTTTCTCCTCAAATGAAAAGCAGATTACCTCTGTGTCCATCATCAATATATGTCTGCCTCATGTATTGGGGAAGAGAAGTTGTGAAGCCAATTGAATACTTTTATTATGATATGAAATGAAGATGAGAAAAGGGCTTTTTGAGGAGATAAACTTGACTCAGCAATTCTAGAAAGAACAATAGTGCCATAAGTTATAAATATAGGATAATACATGCAGCAACTAAAACTATTGGGCTAAATTTGGCCATGCTTACTCATGCTGAGTAGTAAATTATTCGATAAGGAATCCCATTGTCAGTAAGTGCATCTAAGCATGAATAAGTGTGATAAAATTCAGATGGGACTGGGTACAATGTATTCACTGTTCTCACAGCAATTATGACAGAGAGACTATAATTATTTCTCTAATGACCAGCCAAGCAAGATAACACTGATTTTGACTATGTTTAGAAAGCAATTTCTTACTAAAGATTTCCAGCCTGTTTCCTTATAAAGGAGATCTCCATCAACTTTGGACCAAAGTGCAGTCAGTGGGTCCTTTGTATCCAGTTTCCTTTATTTACTGTATATATATCTCAGTGGGAAATCTTGTTTGCATGTCTCACCCCCATTCCTATTCCTTCACACCACATAAGAGGGCCAGAGTGGCATAAAAGTTTCCTAAAATCTCTGTAATCATCTGGGAAAGGATTCAAGGCCTGCCTCTCTGCCCCCCAGCCCTCCCCCTCCTCACAGGTATATATTATGAAAGATGCCACAAAACTGACTCCCAGGGACTTTCTTATAACCCCCCAGTAACAGGACCCCTGCTGGGGGCAGGGACAAGATGTGAGGAACATGCTGGGGATAGGACCACAGCGTGGAGCATGGCCTGGAATCTCCAGTGCTGTGGTCCACAAGGCAACCTGTGCTAATTATACAGGCCCCCCAAGTGCAGAAAAGACCCATTCATATACTGTTATCCAAAGGTGTAATTTCAGATTGGGTAGACCAACCCACTGCCCAGCTTGGGTTCTGAAATCAGCATAGGCTATCTGACAAATTATTTATCTAGATTGCATTACATTTAGTGTTGATAATTGTAGATACACTGCTGGTGGCATGTGAACTATTCAGTTTAAAACTAGTTTAGGTATATCTATGTAAACTGAAATCCAACTTTGGATTGCAGTGTAGCTAGACTCTGAATTATACCTGGTTTCTCCCAGGTCCTCAAAGCAGGCTAGAACTGCGAAAACACAACAGTGGCTCAAAGCTATTGTATTCCTCCCCTCCATCCCTCGCGCACGCACACACACGCATGCACACGTGCACACACTGGGATGTAGGTTGAAGCTAAGTACAGACTCATCTCTCTTCTTTGCAGTGGTGGCATTTCTGACAGGCCAGAAACACAGGTCTATCAGTTTCCTGGCTTTCTCAAAAGGAAAAGGGTGAGATAGTTATTAGAACAAAATGTGAAGAACCAAAAATTTTTGCCAAATAGGCAGTATCAGTGATAACGTTTCAAAAAAATGAGAAGTATTTTTCTTTAAAATGTGTTGGTGAAATAACTTTGCTAGTTGCTGTTTTTGTTTGCTCAATTCAATCCTACTTGCCACCAACTCAACCCATGTGTGAAGCTAAAAACTCACTTAAAATCTAGTTAAACCAGCTTCAGTTTCAAAAGTTTCAGTACCCAAATTCTTAATCTGCAGGTTTTATCATCATGATCCTGTTGTTACCTGACTCAGTTCTTATCTGTATTTCTTCCCTTATTTTTATCATTATGACAACCTCTCTTTCTCTCGGGGCTCATGGATGTTCACATGCTGCATGTGGCTTTGAGCGACCACTGTGATCTTTGTCAGTGTGTGTGGTGCTACGTGTACAGCTCATTCTCTTGAACATCTGACATTCTTCTAAAATGTTTTTCACATCTTCTGCAATAGAAAACCTGCTCTTCTGTTTGATTATCTCATTTACAGACTGGGGCCTTTGCTCTGCTTAGTAACTCTGGAATGTCATGGCAAATCTAGCAACTCATTTCTTATGGAAAAAAATGCTGCAAGATGTAACCGTGCACAGATAAATGTAACCTGGAAATTTCTGAATGGTTTTGTTTAGCTGCTTGTGATCCTTGCATGCTCCAGCCAGAGTGTACCATAGATTTCCAATACCTCTGGGCTTTCATATATAGTAACATGGAGAATTTCATGCTTTCCAAAATCACTTGTTTACAGGAAAATTTGAAGTGCTGCAGCCGCCTCCACAGTGTCTCTGCCAGGCTCTGTTAGGGAGTCAGGAGGCTTCATTTGTTCTATTTTTGCCAAAGATGGAGTCAGAAACAAATAACATGTAAGAAGGGTGTGGCATGCAGGACAGCTGGCAAGAGCGCTCTGTCCCCTAGCTGCATCCAGACCAGCGTGCACGTTTCCCCTGGGGCCAAATAACAGCAGCACAATTATGTGCCACAGCTACTTGTCTCTGGGGAACACTCATGCAGACGTGCTTTGGCACACCGCAAGTTGCCCTGGGTGGGGTAGGAGAGGCTGAGGCCAGCACCTCGGCTAGCACCACCAGCATTACCTGGGGGGCCTGGGGTTTCCTGGGGTTTCCTGGGGCTCCAGCTGTGGCAATGTGGTGCACAGAGCCTGGCTGGCAGCTGAAGCATGACTCCAGCTTCAGGCTCCGGTTTCAGGTGGTGCACACTGCCGCCATGAGTGGCCTGCTTTTTTCTGGCACAGATTTTTGACACCAGGATTTCCTAGTGTCAAAGAAACCCACTGCACTGCTAATTAGCAGTACAGTGCACACCTGTGTGTGTGGCACACGCAGTATGCAGTACTGGAGAGGGGTCTGCAGCACTGCATACCGCAAACGTATGCTCGTCTGGACATGCCCAATATGTTTTGCTCTGAGGTGTGGCATTTAGGAATGTGATGTTCCAGACTCCTATGGTCTACACCTGCCAGTCAGACTGTTGTCATGTACCGGCAGAAAATAAAGCTAAATATCAGAATTTCAACAGATGCTCATTGAGTTATCTACTCAAACCAAATTTCAGAACAAACTGCACCCAGATAAGCAAAAACATTACAACATTCAGTTCTATAGTGTGGGGTTGGTTTCAGTTTGCAATTATCATAGTATCATAGTATCATAGCATCTAGAGTGAGAAGGGGCCTAAAGCAGGCCATCTAGTCTGACCCCCCGCCAGTGGCAGGAACGAGTGCCAGGGTCACAGGACCCCAGCCAAGTACCTATCTAATCTAC
>JAGPOW010003648.1:46295932-46338174 GCA_030014935.1 Caiman crocodilus
CAGTGACTCAGACCCCTGCTTGTTAATTTCACCTGATTAGGTTTTGAAACTCCCGCGGTTCTTCAGCTGCCAATCAGCAGTCCCGGCTGCCCGGAAGTGCCTGCCGGCAGCCTGGTCTCTGAGGCTCTGAGTTGGGGAGGGGGAGTGCGGATCTCTAGCCCAGCAACCCGCCTAGGCAAGCAGGAATCACTCCCCGGAGCTTCCTCCAAGGGTGCTCCTAGCCCCCTCCTGCCCCCTTACTGACTCCCTGTTTGCGCGCGGCTCGGGAGCACGGCTCCCTGCCAGGTCAGCTAAAAGTGGTCTGGGAGGCTCCCCTCTGAACCAGCTCCAGCTGTCGGCACAACCCCACTCACCACTTTGCCACCGCTGCTGCTGCTCCTCTGCTGCTGTTCCTTTTGCTCTGCGAGGGCTCACATGTGGCCAAGACCACACATGAACCCTATCCGGAGTCTTTTAGTCTCCCTGCTCTGCTCATGAGAATGAGTTCTTCTCATTCATATATACCTGCATTCCCTAAACCCAGCGATTACTATACAACCCACCCAGAGCACTGTGCTGCTGCAGCTATGGAAGGAATCCAAGCTAGTTTGTTTAAATCCATCTTAGGTATCTCAAAACCACACTAGGGACTGAAATTACACAAACTGGTATAAGTGATCAGAAACTGGTTCAAATCTGTAACACAACAGAAGTTGAGAGCACATAAACTGCTTTCAAAATGTCTGAAACCAGTTTAAGATAAAAATGTAGTATCAGACTTAACTGATTTTTGGTTAAATCAGTTTATTGACTTCTGTCCCAGATCCCCTCCAGACTCAAATTAACTCACAGTACCCCAGCATCCCTGGATGCTCTGCACCTCCCCCACATTCCCTCTCCCCTTTACAGGGCAGGAGGGCTAGCCTGCCCTGCTCCCTTTGCAAGGTGGGCAGGCTAGATTTAGCCCAAGCTGTCTGCTCCAGCCAAGCTGGGAGATGTACTCTAGAACCCTCTGGCTTCTGGCCTGGGTCACTGCAGACATTTGGCTGCATTTCCAGAGTCAAAAGTAAATGTCTGTTCACTTGCTTAGCAGTTCAACCTATGAAGCTAAGACTAACCTGCAACTGAATTGATTCATCCTCAGCCTGTTTGACTGTCTTTACTTAGCCCACACAACAGTCTGCAGTGTAGACATATTCCATGTCCCTGAGATGGGCAGGGTTAATACATACCCTTACCTCAGCATTTACTGTTGTCTAATTTAGCCCCCTACTACTTCCCCCCACTGCTGTTTGGTGCCTAACTCTCTGTGCAATATATAGGCCACCTAATACTTGCCTGTAAATTTTGTTTGGACCAACAAACCAGTTTGGAGCTAGTGTTTCATATTGCACTACCAAAGTTCCCTTTGTGGATTTAGCCCTAAGAAACTAAGGTAATGAAGATACTAGTGGAGTATAGGTAGAACAGAAAACCAGGGATAATGACAGTGGCCTCTGTTTATAAAGTGCTTTGAAACTCCAAATAAAAGGGCCTATAAAGCAAGGCGCTATATAGTAGCTGCTAACTGTTGTTACTAATCATTTATTAGCATAAAGAACTTTGCTAAGAAAATCAAAGAAAATCAAACAAATAAATATATACATCATTACTATCTCTTCATATTTTCAAAGATATGTACATTTAAAGGTATTATGCCTTTTACTGAATTTAGACATCATAGCCAGTCAGATATTTGAGATAACTGCCATATACATGCCTGCTTACATAGATGAATTAAGAGAATATGAGGGTTGGATATAATTTACCAAAACTGTAATATCTAAACGGAAGCAATGTCTCTTGTATTTAAGATTTTCACTTTTATGTTCTGGGCTTTGAGGATCTGTGTGGTAACCAGCACCATATGTGAGGGCCTGCTGTTATAACCAGGTGCACTGAAATAAGAGGCCATCAGCAAATTAATTGTAAAAGATAACAGTGTAAATCAGTGCAGGCATGAGGTGTTAGATGTGTAGTTATGTTGTTGAGTTCCTTTATTTTTTTAGTGTGAAATGCAGAAGGGTCAAATAATGTGCAAAGAAAATACAGAATCTGAGAAGTGGGTTGCTGTATCTCCCATTACAACAGAAAGAAGGCAATTGATAAAGTTTTTTTGACATCTTGAATGCAACCAAAAATGTAACTAAATTTTATGGATAAACCTTTGACTTATGCATCAAGGCCAAAATGCGTATGCCCACATGGCTGATTTCATATTACCAAGAAAGATGCATAAGGGAGAAAATATCGTACTAATATGGGGCTAATTATTAGGGGGGTGTGAAGCGGGCCCTATTTAATTTGGGTTCAGCCCGAATCAGGGACAGTGATTTGATTAATTGATTCAGATGACTATCCCTGATTTGATTCAGCCAAATCCAAATCCGAAGATTCGATGCCGATTCAGCAAATCAGCAATTCGGACATAGACATAAATTTTTAAGTTTTTTTGACATATCTTGAGGTATCGGAGGAGCTTGTGAAGGCTACAATGCTGGGGTAGATGTAACATCTCACAGGAGCATTGGGAGGTGGCGGGGGAGGAGGCGCTCCACATGCCTTCCGGGCCACTTCTAGGATTGCTGCTAAGCATCACAGCATTGACAAGGCACCTGCTACCTTGAAGTATGTAGAAAAAACATTTAAAGCTGTGTCTATGTCCAAATCATTGAATCTTTCTGAATCTCTCTGAATTGATTTGGAGGGTTCCAGTTCAATTCAGAGGGGTTAAAGTATCCTCTGATTGATTTGGATTCAGAGATTTGGCCACCAAATCTCCACTGAATCAATCAGGGACCAAAGCTTTGCACTGCCCTGCTAATCATGGTAAAATAAAGCCTATTCTCACTAACATTCATGCTACCCACAAACCTAAAACAGAAAACGTGTCTCAACATAAAACTGTTCATTTGGTAACATAGTGGCATGCAACTGGAACAATATAGTACAGGATTTTCTTTAACATTCTTAAAATATGCACACACATGGGCTCTAAACCTCAGCAAGTCATGTGGGCTCAAGGACTTACCAGACCTGGATCCAACTGAATGATCAGAGCCATAGCCATCCTTACTTGTCCCAAAGAAACGCCACATGATTCTGGAACGTTGTGCTCTTTAAAACAGAAATAGTTGGATTCCATGCTAGTAAGCACTAAGGGTCTGTAAAGTGGGCCTTATTCAATTCAGATTTGGATTTGGCCCAAATCAGGGACAGTTATTCAATTCATTGATTTGGATCGCTGTCCCTGATTCAATTCAGTCAAATCGAGCTTTAAACTAGGACAACAAGCTTCAAACTAGGTTTGCCAGGGGACAGGGATGCAGAGGAACATGAGGACACTTCGCCATCAAGCCAGGTGACACACACAAGTCATACCCAGGTAAGTGACAGGGGCCAGGGCAGGCTTAGGAACAAGGGGGCAGCACATGCACCTACAGGAGGCCTCAAATGCTTCTACACAAATGCTTGAAGCACAGGAAATAAGCAGGAGGAATTCACCCTCCTGCTAGCTAGCAAAAACCCAGACCTAGTGGGGCTCACAGAAACCTGGTGGGATTCTACCTATGCCTGGGCAGTGGACATCAAGAGCTTCAAGGTGTACAGGCAGGATAGAGCAGGGAAAAAAGTGGGGGGAGTAGCACTCTATGTCAAAGAACAATACACATCCTCAATGATCAGGATGTGTTTGGACGAGGGGCTAACTGAGGTTATCTGGGTAAGGATGCAAGGGGGTCATGGGGAAAGGGACTTGATAGTGGGTGTCTACTACAGACTACCTCACCAGGGGAATGAGCTGGACCTGGAATCCTCAGGTCAGCTCACGGAGGCTGTAAATTCAATGGATGTGGTTGTCATGGGTGACCTAATCTACTCAGACATCTGTTGGGAGGAACAGTCAGCCAGGTCTGACCACTCACGTAGGTTCCTAGCTAGGATACAGGACCTCCACCTAACCCAGGAGGTGCATATCCCGCCAGGGGAAACGCCTTGCTGGACTTGGTACTTGCCACAGGTGATGACCTGGTGAGGGGTCTGCAGGTACTCGACCACGTGGGCAACAGTGATTATTGCCTACTGGAATTTACTGTCCAGCACAGGGTGATGAAAGCAAGCATTAAGGCAAAAGTCCTTGACTTCAGGAGGGCTGACTTCAATGAGCTAAGAAGATTACTAGGAGAGGCATTGGGGTCTCAGAGCTTCAGTGAGAGAGGAGTCCAAGACGGGTGGTTGTTCCTCAAGGAGCCGATCCTCCAAGCTCAAAGGGAGTCAGTCCCAATGCTCACCAAGGGGGGCAGGAGTGCTAAAAAGTCCCCATGACTCGGCAAAAGCATCCAGGAAAGCCTGAGGGCAAAAAAGGAGGCGTACAAACAGTGGAAGCAAGGGGCTATCACCAAGGAGGATTATACCTCCCTTGCTCATGACTGTAGGGAGGCTGTTAGGAAGACCAAGGCAGAGATGGAGCTAGGACTAGTGACCAGAATTAGAGATAACAAAAAGTCCTTTTTCAAATATATAAGGAGTCAGAAGAAGACACTGGGGAATGTGGGGCCCCTACAGGGCAGGCTTGGCAATCTGGTGATTGCATCTAACAAAAAAGCTGACCTCTTTAATGAGGTCTTTGCCTCCATATTCCTGATCAGGGACCAGGACATTTTCCCCACTAGGATTATGGATTGACCCAGGGGAGGCACCGCCATGCCTAGGGTCAGGGATGATCTAGTTAGGGAATTGTTGGAGAGGCTAGACATGCTTAAATCAGTAGGTCAGATGCTCTTCCCCTGAGGGTGCTGAGGGAATTGGTGGGGGTCATAGTGGGGCCCCTTGCACGGCTGTATGAGCGCTTGTGGGGCTCTGACCAGGACCCAGAGGACTGGAACGGGCCAATGTGGTCCCCATTTACAAGAAGGGGAGAAAGAAGGACCCAGGTAACTATAGGCCAGTTAGTCTCATCTCAGTCCTTGGGAAGATGTTTGAGAAAATTATCAAAGAGCACATCTCCAAGGGCCCAGCAGGAAAGGTAATGCTCAGGGTCAACCAGCATTTGTTCACTGAGGGCAGATCCTGCCTGACTAACCTGGTTTCTTTTTATGATCAGATGACAAAGTCCCTGAATGAGGGCACCAAGGTGGATGTCATCTTCCTGGACTTTAAGAAGGCCTTTGACACTGTTTCCCACCACATTCTCTCACAAAAACTAGGTGACTGCCGCATTGATGCCTACACAATCACATAGGTGGCAAATTGGCTAGATGGCTGCACCCAGAGAGTGGTGGTGGGCAGATCATTTTCAACCGTGAGGGATTTTGGCAGTGGAGTCCCCCAGGGCTCAGTCCTGGGGCCTGTACCGTTCAACATCTTTATCAGAGATCTGGATGTGGGTGTGGAAATCACACTGTCCAAATTTGCTGATGACACCAAGATGTAGGGCAAGGTGGGCATGCTGGAGAATCCAGCTAGATCCAGACAGGTAACAGAGGTGGGCAGATGAGAATAGGATGGAATGGAGACAAGTGCAGGGTGCTGCATCAAGGAACAAGGGTGCTGCATCAAGGAAGCAGCAACACACCTATAGGCTGGGGAACACCCTTCTTGTCAACACAGTGGAAAAAAGGGATCTTGGAGTCATTGTTGTCTCCAGGATGAATGTGAGCCGTGAATGCGAGAAAGTGGTCAGTAAAACTAGCTGCACTTTTTCATGCATCTACAGATGTCATGCATCAAGCAGGTTCAGGGAAGTGATCCTTCCCCTCTATAAGGTGTTGGTCAGGCCGCAGTTGGAGTGGAGTACTGCATCCAGTTCTGGGCACCGCACTTCAAGAGGGATGTGGCTAGCATTGAGAGAGTCCACAGGAGAGCCACTCACATGGTTAAGGAGCAGCGGGTCAGGCCCTACAAAGAGAGGCTAAAGGGCCTGAATCTATTCTGCCTCCACAAGAGATGGCTGAGAGGGGATCTGGTGGCCACTTGCAAACTCACCGGGGGGACCAGCGGGAATTGGGGGAGGCTCTGTTCCCCAAGGCACCACTGGAGGTTACTAGGACTAATGGCCACAGATTGTTAGAGATAAGGTTCAGGCTGGACATCAGGAGACGTTACTTTACAGTTAGGGCTGCCAGGCTCTGGAATGGACTCCCAAGGGAGGTGGTGCTCTCTCCAACTTAGGGGTCTTCAAGAGGAGGATAGACAGATATTTAGCTGGGGTGTTATGATCCCACACTCATTCCTGCCCGGGGTAGTGGGTCAGACATGATGATCTGTTTAGGTCCCTTCTGACCTTTCATAAGCACTATAAAATTATGAAGCTATGAATCCAAATGTGAAGATTCAATGCTGATTTGGAGAATCACCTTGCTGGGGTCATTTGACCCCAGTGCTCTTTCCTACCATGGCAGGGGGTCGGACTTGATCTGTCAAGGTCCCTTCCGACCCTACAAACTATGAAATCAGCAATTCAGACATAGATACAGCTTTAAATGTTTTTTTCTACATACCTTGAGGTACCAGCGCAACTTGTGAATGCTGTGATGCTGAGGCAGACTGAGCGTCCCACAGGAGCATGGGGAGTGGGGGGTCCTCCATATGCTCAGCAGTGAACCCAGAAGTAGACCGGAAGTACTTCAGAGAGATTAATATAATATCCACTTCTGGGTCTGCTGCTTAACATGCTGGGGAGCCCCCCAAATTCCTTTGGGATGCTCCATGCACCCCAGCAACGCAGCAGTCACAAGCTGCTTGGTATCTAAACATATGTAGAAAAAACATTTAAAGCTGTGTCTACGTCCAAATCCCTGAATCTTTCTGAATCTCTCTGAATCAATTCAGAGATATTAAAGGGTCCTCTGATTCGATTCAGATTTGGAGATTCAGCCACCGAATCAGGCCAAAATTCCACTGAATAGAATCAGAGACCAAAGCTTTGCACAGCCGTAGTAAGCACCATATCACAACCTGAGGTCAGGGCTACACTTGAAAATGTTGCAGCTTACCTTACTTGGTGGAGCAGGACCTTGCAAGGAGGTTTTGAGCATACTTATAAAAATCTTCACAGTGCAAAGCCCCCAAAGCATCAAACATCATGCCAGTTTTATAAGAGAAAACAGTTACCACCTCTGCTCCAAACGTCACAAAGGTTGTGTAAAACATCCCTTTTTACCATTTAAACCGAGAAAAGGAAAAGGAAATCCTTCAGTTAAAATGGAGAAACCTTCTGGTCTAAATTAGTAATAGCTAAAAAAATGGTAAAAATGTCTAGTCTTAAACTATGTATTACTGTGCAGAGCTCGAAAAGCATGTATAATCCTCAGCTTGTTAAAGATTAAAACTATTTCACACAGTAACAAAAGGGAAGAATGAGCCATTAGCCACAACACACTGGTTGGATTCTCTGCTATCTTTAACACCAAATGTAATTGGCTGTTCACTAACTGTAACATTTTATCAGACTGGAAAATCAAATGCTCCTGGAATTTGCACAGTATTCTGCTTGCTTGCTAGTGTTTGCAAATTATTTCAGTCCGTATTTGTCTAATATGGCTAAAGCACAAATGAAAGTAGCTCCATCCTGACTCAACTCCTGAATGAATGAGCATCTTTGAGCAGCCACAAATCCCTCTGAATTGTGACTGAAATCTCTAGAGTTACCACCATCTTGGGGGTGGTGTTTGAGTGCCCAGCTTAACATACCTTCTAATTTTCACAATGTTGAGCCCAAATCAGTGGCAGCTTTGGCTTCAGTGACACTAACTGGCGTGTGCTCAGCATACCTGAAGATCCTGCATAATATACCTTTTGTTGCTGGGATTGCATTGAAAGAAAGGAAGGACCAGGACTGCTCTGATAGTGGGAATAGCAATTGGCCAGGCCTACTGTTGTTGATACAAGTGGAAGGGGTATATGATTTGCTGTTAAACTAAAACACCTAACTGGGAGGGAAAAAAGCAGCTGAATTGGGTTTTTGTCACTTCTTACTCTTTTAGAACTCACTATGATTCTTATTTCCTTTGACAGATTAATTGTGGAAGTACATGATAGACAACATTTTAAAATGGTTTTCTTCAAGTAAGTGAGCTAGAGTTCTTCATGCAAGCAAGCATTAGTAGCAAAATATTACTGTCAATAAGCTCATTCTTGACATTAATATGACTGCTATTCAAGCATATAATAGTTTGTGGGCATCATATGTTGTTCTATAAAGGATACAGTCTCTTTGTCATGATTGTTTTCCCTTTGCTAAGCAACTGTCCAAAATACAGAAAGCAGCTCCAGGTTCTTTAATGTGTTGTCTCTAATTATTTAAAGTTTTTTGTTTGTTTGTTTGCTTGCTTTAATCTCAGCAATTCTGTTTACATTCTAATCCAAGTTTTGATACAGCAGTCATGAAGTGTTTTTAACTTGCACTGGATAGCTAATATTCATGGCAGTGTGCTGAAAAAAAAAGAGGCAATGGAAAATTCAACCAATCTGAAAAGATGAGTATACTACATTTTGCTATTTGATTACGTTTGTGCTTGCTGTAATTTCATTTCAAGAGTTGTAGGAAAGGATTGTAAGAATAAGTAAGATTGTAAAATAAATGGTAATGAGGAAGGACTACTACCTAATGATGCTGCTAGTTGTCTAGAAGAGCACAATGGACATGTTCATAGATCCAATGTTTTTCATTCTCTGACTTGTTTACCAGCAGAAAATGGATGCTGTTAGTTTGTGTCAGGAAGGTTATTGAATAAGGTTGTCAATTATACAATCATGAAACATCAGCCACTTGATATCTAGTGTGTTATTTTTGTAAGGCACTATTTGTGCCTGCCGCTTTAAGACCTAGGGTCAAGCAGCCAGCAGGTGCTTAATTGCGGCGGCAATTTTAGAACTCTGGCCACCCATATAAACAGGGCAGTTCGCTGCTGGCAGGGAGGCAGCAACACTGCCTGGTTGTGAGGCTTTTTGGAAGACACTGAAGGTAAGGGAGGAGCTGTAGGGAATGGTCAAGAGGCTTCTGGTCCTGGGCATGACCTAAAACTGTACCCTGCTGGGAGTGGGTGGCCTGGTGGGGTTCTCAGTGGTGTGGGAGCCCTCAGGAAATGCCAGGCCAGTTACCACCCTGGTGAAAGGCAGGTCGGGGTGCCTTAGCCCCAGCTCCCACAACCAGGTGGGTAACCCACTAGTAAGGCCCAGAAGGTGGACCCAGGAGTGAGAGTGGGGCTAGAGATTCTGACTTGATCAAGAGAGTACCCTCTTGACTGGTCTGGGCAGGGGCCAGGACCACAATGGTCAGAAGGGCCAGGGGACCACTGAAAGGGACACCCAGAGCTTGGAGGGCCTGGGGTGCCTGACTGGCCTGGGAGGTGGGGTCAGGACCTGTGTGGCCAAAGGTCCTGGGGGAAGGGACCACACCTGAGATGGGAAAATAGTTTCAGGGAGCCTGAATGAAGGTGGGGTAGCCCATCTGAATGGAGGGATCAGGAGGGGTCCTGATAGGAGGATTCTGGGGTCCAGTGTGGGGCTGGTGATGTTGATAACAGCTGGATGCTATCTGCAAGGCATGGGCCACAGTGTAGGGGAGGTACAGAGCCGCAGATAGTGCCCCCTGGCATTGGGGCACAAATGGGCAGCCTCCTGCCTTAATTAACAACAGTTAATTAAGTAACATCAAGGCATGGTGGATGAGAAGGCAGGCAGTTGGCCCAGAAACAGGTGGGCAGGGTGTTGGCAAATTGGCCCCGAGAAGGCCCCCTGTTACACCCTCTTTGAACAAATATGTTGCTTAACTAAAGAGAGAAGAGTAATTCAAATAACGAATGGAATGAAAGAGCTTGTACATGAATACCAGTTCCACAATCTTTTCTTCTAAATCCTGCATCTACCCTTTCAACTCCATGATTCTTTTCAAATATCTTACTTGCAATTCTGAATTTGCTTTTTGAGATTGTAACCAGATTCAGACTCCAGACATGCCTGGAACACCCCCTGGTCGTCACACAACCCTTATCCTGCTTCAGCTGTAGGGTGCCCTTCCCTTCTCACTTTCCTGCCATGCCTTGATGTAACTGTTTGACTGAAAGGGAGGCTGCCTAATGGGTCCTAAAGTGAGCCTCAGTTCCTCTAGATGCCAACTAGTTCTCTCAGGGCACCTGTTAGCCTTAAGGGTCAATAATGGCTTCTGACCTCCCCTACAGCCATGCCCATATCTCAAAGATATTACCAGTTAATAACTTCAGTAGGCATTTGGCCCCAACCCAATAGCAGGCCGCTTCAGGACTCTATACTCTTATCTGGGTCTCAACCTTCCCAGCCTCAGCCCCTCTTCTCTCACTGGCTCTCTCAGCCTAGGCCCACTGTGCCCAACCTGGTTTCTTGGTTCTAGCCCTTGGCTGTCTAATCTGGCTTTGTCTTTGCCCTGTCCTAGGCAGTACATTTGCTGAGTCTGCTTAGACTCCTATACTCCCTGGCCCTTGCCTCTGTCCTTTTCATGCACAGGACCCCCTGGACCTGGCTCTGACCTTCCTTGGCACTGGGCCTACTGGACCTGGCCCAGCTCTTGCCTAATCTAGACTTCAGTCTCTCTCTCTAGGATTTAAACTCCCTCTCAGGCCTAAGCCTATGGCATGCCCTGACTCAAGGCCCCACGCTGGGCTCTAAGTGCTGATGTGCCCCTGGCACTTCACTGTGAGTTAAGCCACCATGCACCTCTCAGGTGCCCCACTATGGCCTCAACACACGGCCCTTTCAGCCACTCCCAAACCACCAGGTGAAACTGGAACCAAGGAGTAAGCCTTCTGGCAAACGCAACTAAGCCCCTTCTGGGTCCAAACATAAACAATGGCAACCTGCCTGCATAACAAGGTTTCCCCTTACCCCAGGTAATATTCCCATGTATGGCAACAGCACTCTATTCACGTTCCTCAAGACAGGCCCAGTGCCACCTGGAAGCGCTCCTACATTCCCCTTCCCCTGGAACTCTTGCCTCAGCAGCCTCTAGGGCCAGACTGATCCTTCTGGCTCAGGGCCTACATTTATATAGCTTCTTGGCCCTGCCCCATGCCAGTCAGATGCCTCCCTGGGCTGCTGCAGATGCTTCCTGGTTCAGCTTGCTGGCTCAACTTCAGGGTGACTTATTGCTGGTCTGTGTGCTCTTATTTTGTGTCTCATGCAACGCACCCTATATGCTACTGGAACAGCTAGTTCTGCAGCAAGTGCTTGCATCAGGTAATTCCTTGAGTACTGTAACCCTGGGCACGACGCTATATGCACCCTCACCTGAATAATGGGATCCCTGGGTACCCGGTAGCCAGTAGTCCTGCCCAGCCCCCCTGGGGAGCTACTGCAGTGCTCCAAGCGGAGAGCCTCCCCATACAATCAAGCACCCTTGCAGATAGTTCTCAAACTATTTATAAGATTTAATTATTTACATCATAATAAATAATCAAGAAATAAACACATGGATATACATCTAATAAACTCTTAAGAACTCATTTACACAGTCTCTCACTTGCACACGGTGCACTGGGAATCCCTGTGTGCGTGGCCCCTGGCAGGGTATCTCAGGGAGCGGGACTGTCTGTGTCCCTGCACGTGGAGCATCCCAGCACTCCCTGGCGCTGGTGTCTGCTGCAGGCTATAGCAACCCTCCTGCTGCCCCACACAGCCTCACAGCCACCTGCAAATGCAGCCCCTCCCTGGGCTTTGCCCACCCCTGGGGCCCCTCAGGGAAACTAGAGCAGGCTTGGGCAGTCCCCACCCCGGCTGCAGTCAGGTCCCTTCAGACTTGGGTTCTCCAAACCAGCAGTCCCTGTCTGCTCCTGCCACTGCAGCTTCTCCACTGCTGCTCCTGCAGGCTTCTCTCCGGGGCTCTGAGGGACCTCTGTGCTGAGACTCTCAATCTGGTCTCCAGCCTGTCCCTCAGCCCCCCCCCCGCGGGAAAAACTGCTCCCCCTTTTATCCAAGCCTCTCAGCCAATCCCAGCTCAGAGCCCTTCCCGGGCTTTTGCTAAGGGCTCTCTTTCAAACTATGTTGGGGTTACATCATCCCTCCCACTTCCAACAGGGCTACTCCCAAACAGCTTCACTTGCCCTCAGTGCCTACAGTGTCCCCTCTGGGACAAACTCAGTCTCTGCCAGGCCTCTCTTCCCATTTGGTTCAGGTGGGTCCAGTTTTTAAAGGCTGCTACAGTACCTAGTCCCTGGAAGCTCATAATGAGCAGTTTTCCCTGCCGGAGGCGCTCTCTGCTGGTCCTTCACCCTTAAAGTAACAGGGGCCTTTGGCTCTTTGTTACAGAAATGCATCTAGATAAGGTCTAAATTAAACACAAGCCACTGAAGCTGTTGCAGGAATCACTGAGTGATTCTGTGGCCTGGGTTATACAGGTGGCCAGACAAGATGATCATGATAATCTTTTCTGAAAAACAGCTGTGACTTGATCCAGCTGAAGTCCTACAAAAGGATTTCTTCTTTGTATTTTGTTCATTTTTATTTTTAACCTTACCTTTATGACGTTATAATAAAATCACTCCCACCTGGCTAGTCTCATCTATATTCCTTTCAAGTTAAAAACAGTAGGTCATAACATATCCATATCTTAACTCTGTACACTGTTTTTCACTGCAAAGTATTTTCTCAGTCTTGCAGTAAAAGCTCTTTCACAGCATTCACTGATGATATGATTTTACTCTGCTCCGTGAAAAGAACTTTGCAAATGTTGAGCAAATCATTAGAAACAAGCAAAACAAAAGCTGAAAGATTACTATACAGGGATGATGACAGCCTGTTCCTTGTGGCTGCAGGACCAGGACAAAGAGAAATCATCTCCAATTGCAGCAAGGGGAATGTAGAATAGCTATTAGGAAGAATTTTCTTACTATGGCAGTGGTTAGTGGTCAAGCATTGGAACAGGCTACCCAGAAACAGGGAAAGATCCAGGATTTTGTAAAGGGGTGCAGGGATTTACCCTCCACTCCCAACCTCTCTTCCACCACTTCCCCCTGTGGTGGGCAGTCTGCAGTGCAAGAACAGCATCTGGGGGCTTTAAGTCCCTCAATCAAGTAACAATCTTCCCTTCCTTCCATGCAAAGCAGCATGTCCTCTCCCCTCCCATTCCCCTTTTATATCTACTGCTGCTGCTGCCCCCAGATCACCTGAGGGCAGGGGGAAGGCTCCAGAGATAGTGGAGGCAGGAGTGGGTGGGTTCCCTTTCCCTGTGTCTGCTCCCAGTCTGTCTGGGAACACCCAGAGAACCAGGCAAGGGAGAAAAACCCACTGCTGCTATCCCTGGCTGAGCCCAGCTCCTGAAGAGCTAAGCTGGAGCAAGCAGCAGTGGCTCTGGAGCCTCCCCACCATCTCCAGGGCAGCTAGAGATTGCAGCAGTCATGGGTAGTGAAGCAGGGAGGTGCCAAATGGATAGGCAAATCTTACCCAATTCAAGGGCTTAAATAAAGTCCCTGGCTGCTGCTCCCACAGCATCATTGACTGAAAGGAGGGTGCATTCAAGCTACTACACATGCCCCAAGGGTCAATCTGATCCTCTTCCCTTGCCTGATCTGTTACCCTGCTTTCTGCTTCCTTCCCTGTGCTCCCTGCCCAATTTACTGCTTTGCTTTCTGTTTGCTGCTTCATCTGCCTCTGTGCTACCTGTCTCCTTCCCTGTTTGCTATGTGCCACACAGAGGCCTGCCTGTTACACTTGTGGCACATTGACCACCCCTGATACAGGTATTTGGTACTTCCATCAGCAATGCTTCCTTACATGGTGCATAAATCAATCAGTCTGTGGAGCTAGCATTCACAAGCAGTTACTGAGCAAACAGTGTAGTGGCATTTCAAAGGGCTTTATGTGAATGCATCTGAAACTAATGCGAAACCCAATGGAATCAGGGTCTGGACCCCATTTGGGGTCCAGCTCTGATGAGAGACACATGGGTGGAAGCCCATCATGCCCCTGTGAGGCCAGGACCCCCAGGAACCCCAGGATACATCGGTAGATGCTGACCTTGACCCCCCAATGCAGCCAGGAGGTAAGTGGGGTCCATGGTGGGTGGGAAGTACACAGCTGTGGGAGGCAGCTGAGTGGAGTCAAGGAGGGTCATACCACACCTGGGTCCTACTTGGCCCAGCCCCCCAGGGAGCCACGCACCCCAAAGATCCCCTCCATACTCAGGCTCCCTCCCCCCAATACCTCTGAGGCCTCCACCCAGACAGACCCCATGGTTCCAGCCTTTGCTCAGATGGGGCCCCTGGCTTTCAGCTGTGGGGCCTGCCTGGCACAACCACAGGCACATGGCATCAGGAGCAATGATACCTCTCCATGTGAGGTTTGCTCCATATTGGAGTCTATGGAGTGCCAAAACAGGGAGCTCCAGACTGCAATGCAGAGGCTGCATACCATCAGAGATGGCGAAGAGGAGACTAACTCCTACCGCCAGGCCCTTCACCTGATGAAAGAAAAGGGAAGAGCTAGGTTAGCTATCAGGACAAGGGTGGACAAGAGGAGCTCCCATGTTGTCCAGCCAGGGGGTCCCTTGGACAAAGGTTGTCTCTGGCCCCAAGGCTCGCTGCACTAGGGTCACCTCCCCCCTGGATTTTTGCAACAGATATGAACCCCTCACAGCACCAGTAGTCAGAAGAGCTGTCAGCTCCTGTAACAGAGAGAAATGTGACCAGCTACCATCCCTAAAAAGAAATGCAGTATGGTCATCGTGGGAGACTCCCTCTTGAGGGAGACAGAGGGAGCCATCTGTGAGAATTGCTGCCTCCCAGGGGCCCATATCCAGGATGTAGCTGAGAGGATCCTAAAACTTATCTAGTCCTCTGACCGCTACCCCATGCTCCTTATCCATGTGGGCACAAATGACATGGCTCAGGGCAATCCTAGCCAGGTTATGAATGACTACAGGGCTCTGGGAGCAGGGCTCAAAGGGTTGGGAGCACAGGTGGTTTTCTCCTAGATCCTTCCAGTTACAAGTCACAGGCTGAGGAGGGAGAGATGAATTGAAGAAGTGAAGAGAAGACTGCAGCATTGGTGCCATTGTGATGGCTTTGGCTTCTATGACCACAGTCCGCACTTCAGAGAGAGAAGCAGCAGTTTGTTGGGAAGGACAGCTTTCACTTCACTCCACAGGGGAAGAAGCTCTTCTCAGCCAGAATGGCTGACCTGCTTGACTGGTCTTTAAACTAAGTTCTCCAGGGGATGGGTGGATAACTACCAGTGCAAGCCCACCAAGTATCAAGCACAAATCAGCAGGTCAGGCTGTTCAAGGGAACCCACTCCTACCCCAGCCCAGGGTGGGGCTTTTCTAGGAGTCCAGGGAAGCCTATGGCTTCCAATGGCAAACTCACTTCCCTGTATACAAATGCCAGGAGCCTGGGGATCAGACAGAAGGAACTGGCCCTTCTGCTAAACAGAAATGACTGTGACTCACAGGAATAATGAAGACCTGGTGAGATTCCACCTATGTTTGGACCACAGGTATAGATGGCTGTATCCTGTACAGGAGAGATCATGTTGAAAGAAAGGGTGGGGGTGTAGCTCTCTATGTGAAGGAGCAGTACACTTCCCTACAAGCGAAGATTAGCACCCAAGGACTTGAGACCCTCTGGGTTAGAATATGAGGGGAATGTGGTGAAGGGGATATAATAGTAGGAGTCTACTACAAACCTCCAAATCAGGAGCACGAGCTTGACCACAAATTCTCTAGGGAACTGGCTGAGGCTACATGTTCTCGGTGCACGATTGTCATGGGAGACTTCAACTACTCTGATATCCCATGGAAAGAGCACTCAGCCAAAACCGATCAGTCATAAAGCTTCCTCACATGCATGGATGAGCTCTACCTGTCTCAAGAAGTGTATAGGCAGACAAGAGGTAAGGCGTTGCTGGACCTGGTACTGGCCAAAGAGGATGATCTAGTCAGCGACCTCAGAAGCTGGGAGACAGCAACCAGAAGCTGATCACTTTATCTAATCATTGCAAAGCTGGCAAGTCGGTCAGCAATGCAGAAGTCGTCAATTTTAGGAAAGCTGACTTGCACAAGCTCAGGAGGCTAGTTAGCAAGGCCTTGAGAGGCCATGATCTCACAGGGAGGGGAGTCCACAATAAGCAGTCACTCCTTAAGGAAGCAATCCTTTAAGCACAAGGGAAATACATTCCAGCCCATAGGAAAAGTAGTAAAAGGGCTCAGCAACTCCCTTGGCTCAGTAGGGAAGTCATGGACCTCCTGTGCCTAAAAAGAGAAGCTTATAAAGGATGGAAGACAGGAAACACCACTAAGGAGGAGTATTCAGCACTGGTCTGCACCTGCAGGGAGTGAACTAGGAAAGCCAAGACTGTAACCAAATTCCAACTGGCTACACAAATCAAGGATAATAAAAAGTCTTTCTTCAGATACGTGGAAAGTTAAAAAAAAACAAACCAAAAAAACAACTAGGGCAACGTTGGATCCCTGCTAAACCAAGTAGGGCAGCTGATGACCAACACCTAGGAAAAAGCCCATCTCCTTAACAATTACTTTGGTTCAGTCTTTTACCAGCCCAAAGGGACCACCCTGCCTGACAAGATGCAGGATTACCAGGGTAAGGGCAAACATACGCTCATCATTGGCATAGATTTTGTGAAGAAACACCTTGAGAGGCTGGGCATCCACAAATCAGCTGATCTGGATGGATTGCTCCCAAGAGTGCTAAAGGAACTGGCTGACATCATAGCTCAGCCACACAAGGATAGCCTGGCAAGGATTTAGAGAACTCATGGTGCTTGGGCAAAGTACCTGAAGATTGGAAGAGGGCCAATGTGGTGCTTATCTTCAAGAAAGGGAGAAAAGAAGATCCAGGAAATTACAAGCCAACCAGTTTGACCTCAATCCCTGGAAAGATCTTGGAAAAAATCATCAAAGAAACCATTAATGACAGGCTAACAGAAGGCAACATTCTGAGAGACAGCCAACATGGCTTCGTTGTGGGTGGGTCTTACCTGACCAATCTCATTTCCTTCTTTGACCAGATGACACATGTCCACACAGGAGAAGAGGTTGATATCACATATTTGGACTTCAAAAAATCCTTTGACCTGGTGCCCCATGATGTCCTCATGGCAAAATTGGGGAACCTGCAGCCTTGATAATCTCATGGTCTGATGCCTGGGGAACTGGCTCCAAAGTTGGACCCAGGGAGTGATAGTTGATGGAACTGAATCAGTATGGTACATAGTGACCAGTGGCTTCTCCCAGGGCTTTGTTCTCAAACTCATACTCTTTAATGTATTTATAAATTATTTGGGCTCTGGTGTCAGAAGCTTGCTGACAACACCAAACTATGGGGAAATGTGATCACACTTGAAGATAGGCTAGTGATCCAGGACAAGCTAAATAGACTTGCAAGGTGGGTGGATGCATCTCAAGCAAGACCCAGGAAGTCATCCTCCTGCTGTACTCAGCCTTGGTGAGGCTGCAGCTGGAGTAATGCATCCAATTCTGAGCTCCACAATTCAGAAAGGATGTGGAGAAGCTTGAGAGACTCCAGGGGAGAGCCATGTGCATGATCAGAGGGCAAGACAGTGGGCCTTATGAAGAGAGGTTGCAAGCTATGGGACTCTTCAGCCTGGAGAAGCATAGGCTCAGAGGTGACTTGGTGGCTGCCTATAAGTACATAAGGGCTCTGCATCAGGATCTGGGGGAATGCCTGTTCACCAAAGCAGCACAAGAGATGACAAGGTCCAAACTCCCGCAAGACTGTTTTAGGCTAGACATAAGGAAAAACTTCTTTACTATTCAAGTCCCCAGGGCCTGGAATAGACTCCCCCCACAGGTGGTGCAAGCACCTGCTCTGGACACTTTCAAGAAACATTTAGATGCCCGTCTTGCTGGGATCCTTTGACCCCCGCTGACTTCCTGCCCCTTGGAATTGATGATCTTGTGAGGTCCCTTCCAGCCCTAATGTCTATGAAATCTATGAATCAGTGGAACATCTCCCATCAATTTCTGTGGGCCCTGGATCAGTCCATTTGTGAGTACTGCACAGAAAGCTACAATAAGAATCAATCTTCTCACCTTCAGTAGTGAAGAAGGGAGCAAGGGAAGTGAACACCCACAAAGAATAGGTGAGGGGTAGAGTGCATCCTAAGAAACACCATCCCCCAGTACATGTACACACGTTCTCACATACTGCTCTTGAAGGACCCTTCTTCCATTAGTGGACTTCAGCAGGCATTTAAAGGGGAAATGTGTGTGGAATCACAGTGGTGTAGAGAGGCAGCTAGTTCATGTGGGATGCTTCCGTAGCAAAATTAGAGAAGCTTTTTCATGATTCACCATGGGGATTTTGCAGTGCAGTCAGGAGTAATTCCCTTGGAGCATCATCAGGTCTCCACAGATAAAAGAGTTATGTGCAGCCATGGTGTGGGAGCTGGCAGGAGTAGCCCTGAGCCTGAAACAGCCACACTGCACTAAGGAAAGCAACCAGGGCAGGCTTTTTTTGTGGGAGCCCACATGAAAGTGAAGCACAGTTTCCCCAAGGATCTTTTAGCTGTTCATAACAGGACAGCTGGAACCTGCAATCTAGTCATGAACCCCAGAGTCAGGAGCACCCAAAGATGACTCTGGATCATTCCTGTCTACTTTTTTTCCCAGTTCACAGATAGGTAAAAACCACCTTTGGAAAAGAATATTTTGGTTTCTGGCCGTAAGATAAAGAGGAAGGAAAAAGTGCACAGAGAATGAAGACGCTCCGTAGATAACCTTGCTTGACTGGCATGCCACATTATCAAGATTTTAAACTTAACTTGGAAGCCCAGTCTCAAAAACTAGCCTTTTTGGACGAGTGATGTGTTCTAGTGTGGGTGTTTTCATGTTCCTAGGCTTCTTTTTAAAGAAACACTCAGCAGGATTTTACATTTACATGCGTCTCTGAAATGATACATTTGAATGAAATCAAATGTTGTGTCCTAATTCTAAGCTATAGACAGCTTCAAGAAGGCAAGCTGGTTGTATCCTTTCAAATGTATGTGTGTGTGTGGTGGATTTATGCTTTGTATATAAACCAATATAGGCATTCTTGGATTCTGATTTTACCAGCACTTGTTGCCTATGGCATCATGCTAAATCCAAGGCCCTGGGTGTTTTTATCTAGTGATAGGAAACCTTGAAAAGGCTCCAAATTTGTGTATGACCTGGACAAAGTTCCAGCAGATGTTGTTCAAGCCCCAGTCAGCAAAGTAAGCTAAGAAATCTCTTACAAAGCTTGGCACACTGCTGATAAAAAAAAGGTTTCAACCAAGAAGTTTAAAAAATATGATCAGACATTACAGTACTTCAAAAATGGTTTTAAAAATTCACTTCTAAAAATTAAATTCTCATTAGAAGTGGTTTATCTTGATGTGTTTTTCTCTTGTCACTAAAACTCATATTTTTGCCTACCATCACTAGCCAGTCATTTAATCTTCTTGCCAAACCTTACCAACTCACTTTAGAAGCACTGCTGCATCACTATATAAATACCCCAGAAGGAGTGCTGTATCAATGGCATGATAAAGATTCCAGACAAACAATAGCCTGCAGAAAGGGAAAGAGATCTTTATCATGGCTCATTACTGATGGTAGACTAGTAAGCTATTTTGAATCATCTCTAGTCTGTCCTTACTGGGTGACTGCAGCTAACTGGTTGTTAACTCCATAAATAGGACAGGGTTGGAAGGGATCTCAAAGACCATCTAGTCCTACTTGCTGCACAAATGTCTATCCAGCCTCTTGAAAACCTCCAGTGAAGGAGATTCTACAACTTCTCTGGGCATCTCACTCTAGTGTCCTGCTGTTCTTAGTAAAGTTTCCTGAGATTTGATCCATATCTGCTAGGGGTGTGCAAAACAGACCCTATTCAATTCTGATTCAGGTACAGCCCAAATCAGGGACAGTGATAAGATTAGTTGATTCAGATCACTGTTCCTGATTCAATTTGGCCAAATCCAAATGTGAAGATTCAATGCTGATTCGGAGAATCAGCGATTTGGCCATAGACACAGATTTAAATGTTTTTTCTACATACCTCGAGGCATCACATGCAATTCGTGATCGCTGCAATGTTGGGGTGGATGGAGCATCCAGCAGCAGTGTGGGGGGGCCCCCCCGCATGCTCGGCAGCGAACCCAGAAGTGTACCTGTCCACTTCCAGACATAGGGAAGAGGCCACAGCATGCTGGGGGATGGACCCAGTATGCTCCCCAGCAGACCTGGCAGTGGACTAGGAAGTGCTTCTGGTCCACTTCCAAGTCTGCTGCTGAGCATGCTGGGGAGCCCCCTGCGCTCCTGTGGGATGCTCCATACGCCCCAGCATCGCAGCATTCACAAGCCTTCTGGTACCTTGAGGTATGTAGAAAAAACATTTAAAGCTATGTCTATGTCTGAATCGCCAAATCTTTGTGAATCAATTCAGAGGGCTCTGATTTGATTCAGGGACATTAAAGGGTCTCCTGATTCAGTTCCAGATTTGGAAACTGGGCCAAATCTCTGCCAAATTGAATCAGTGGTTGGAGCTTCACACAGCCCTAATATCTGCATTGCAGTATTTAGTTTAAACCTTGTGTCCTTCCTGCCTTCTGTGGTAAGGGAGAACAAGTTTTCTCTATCTTGTTTATGGCAGCCTTTCAACATCACTATTGCGTCCTCATTAGTCACCTTTTTTCCAAGCTAAACATTATACACAGCTTCTTCAGCCATCCCTCATGCATTCCAATCATGTTGTTATTCTTGTCATCCACCTCTAAATCTTCCCACAGATGGATTGGCCCAAACTTGACACAGTAATCCAGCCGAGGCCTATATAGCATCAGAGAGTTGGCCTTCTGCAAACAGTTAGGCCAACAGTACTGTTGCCTCCTGCAGTTTGTGCACAGTTGTTTTGTTAATGCAGTCCCAAATTGCATTTGCTATTTTAAAGACAGCATGACATTGTTAATTCATGCTGAGTTTGTGATTCACAGTAACCCCCAGCTTCTCGACAGTGTCACTGCCAAGCCAATTATCCCCATTATATGCTTGTGTATCTGTTTTTTCCTTTCCTATTTTGTAGCACCTTATATTTGTCTTTGTTCGATTTCATTTTGTTGCCTCCATAGCCCAGATCTCCAGTTTACCCAGAGTCCTTTGAATTTTAATCTTGCCTTTATTCCTGTCTGGCATCCCTCCGTGTTTTGTACTACCTGCAAATTTGATCTCTATTTCTGCATCCTTGTCATTATTAAATAGTGCTGAACCCAGAACAGAAACAGAGCCCTGTGGCACCTCATTTGAGAGTTGCTGCCAGTCATTGAGGCATTGACTTAGCTTTCACAGTTATCCAATCAATTTTATAGCCACCTAATAAGTATTTTACCTACCCCACATTTTTCCAAGTTATTTAGACAAATGGAATTTGGGGACTGTCAGAAACCTTGGTATATTATGTCTACTGCATTTCCCTTATCCAGCAAAAGAATTACTGCAATCAACAGAAGTCAAGTGGTTTGGCAAGATTTATTCTCTAATAAATCCATAGTTTTATAGTTTCTAGAGTCAGGAAGGACCTGAACAGATTATCAAGTCCGACCCCCTGCCCTGAGCAGGAATGAGTGCTGGGATCATAATGCCCCAGCCAGAGATCTATCCAACCTCCTCTTGAAGACCCCCAAGGTAGGGGAGAGCACCATCTCTCTTGGGAGCCCATTCCTGAGCCTGGCAGTCCTAGACATAAAGTAGTGCTTCCTGGTATCAAGCCTGAACCTGCTCTCAATCAATTTGTAGCCATTATTCCTTGTTATCCCAGGTGGTTCCCAGGGGATATGTGGTCTCCTCTAGGGTGCTTGTACACATGGCAGGGGTTTAGTTCCCTAAAGTGAAACAGTGGGTTTTTAATTGCAATGATTTCAATTTAGGGGCTTCCATCACCATCATAGCAAGGGGCCCAATCCTTTTTTTTGTGGAGACTGCCCACATCTACTGTGGCCAGGGGCAAGCTGCCAGCTGGGCGCAAGCTGCCGCCCCTGAGTTGTGGGGGGCCCCGGTCCTTCCCTTTGTGGTGGCAGCACCCCCAGGGCCCAGACAGGCTGCTAGCAGGCCAAATGCTGTCCCAGCTCAGACTTGGGGAACAGTTGGATTGGGCTGGTTGCTGCCTCTGAGCTGGGGCAGCACCCACCTGCTAGCTGCCCACCCAGGTGGCCTCAGGAGATGCCACCATCATGGAGGGAAGTACCATGGGCACCCACAGCTCAGGGCCCACCAGCAGCTGGACCCCAGCTCTGGGAGAGATGGCAGGCTCCATTTAAAAAAAAAAAAAAAAGGATCAGGCCCCTCACCACTTTTTTCCCCAGCAGAGCCTGCTAGTGAGAGCTACCACCAGGCTACACCGCCCCTGAGTTGTGGAGGGGCAGTCTTTCCTTCTGTGGCAGCAGCATCCTGCGGGGCCATGCAGGTGAGGTGCTGGTGGGCCAGGGGCTTCCCCAGCTCAGAGGCAGTACCCCACCAGATCCAGCTCTTCCCTGAGCCTGCCCACTGTACACCCACTGAGCACTGCTCCCTGGGCAGGCTTAGGGAAGAGTTGGATCTGGTGAGGTGCTGCCTCCAAGCTGGGACAGCCCCCAGCCCACTAGCACCCCACCTGAGTGGCCCCAGGGGGCACCACTACTGCAGAGGGAAAGACTGGGGCTGTACACAGCTGAGGGGCAGCTCACACAAGCAGACTCCTCCAGGGGAAAAAAAAGTGGTGAGGAACCCAATCCTTTTCTTTTTGCAGAGCCTGCATGCCTCTCCTATGGCCAGGGGCCTTCCTTCTGAAGTGGCGGCACTCCCTTGGGCCACACAGGCAGGCGACTAGTGGGCAGGTGCTGCCCCAGCTTGGAGGCAGTTCCCCGAGCCCAAGCTGGGGAAGCATCTGGCCTGCTAGCATCCCGCCCAGGCAGCCCAAGTAAGCACCACCACCATGGAGGGACAGTTCAGGGTCCCCCACAGCTCAGGACGGTCTCAGCTCAACAGCATCTCATCCCCTGGCTGCAGAAGATGCGGGCAGGCTCCATGAAGAAAAAACCCAAGGATCAGGATTCTCACCACTTCTGCCTTCAGCCCACTCTCCTGAGGTGGGCGGCAGGCGGTGGGTGAGGTGAGCTGTCAAAAGGCTGCAACATGACAAATGGCTACATTGCATACTAAATTACATAGGAATGTGGTTTAATTTGTAATGTAACAAACTCATTTAAATGGTAAAAGGCCCTGCACCTGTACAGAGTGCAAAAAAAATTAACCCTTGGAGTCTCTCCCACTATTTAAACATGAGAGCTGTAGTAAGTTAATGATGTATATGTTTTAAGGCACACCTTTTCCATAGAAAAACTCAGAGGGCTAATCAGCAGTACGTAGTGCTACCTCCTCACTCCCCTCCCTCTCCCCCTGTTGGCTACAAAGAACCAACTCACAGGATCATCATAAAATTCTGGTTTATTAGATGGATGCAAAAGTTAGATCATAAACCTTAGGGCTGATCCTCTCAAACCCACACACATTCATGTGCACACACACGCACTCACAGTAGCTAGCTATGAACACTAAGCACCAGTGTCAAGATATACCTGTCCCCAAGTGCTAGAGTCTGCCGTTGATGGCCAGTCAAGGATTCTTTCAGTGCGATGTTGCTTCAGAAGGGGGTTACCAGCTGGTCCTTCTGGCTGGGCAGGTGGGGTACTGGTCAGGTCAAAGGAAGCACCACTGGGGGGGGTCATTCTTTGCTGCCTTTTATCCCTCTCTGGTAGACTTTGGCAACTCCCCAATTTTTGGGTTTACCCAATGCAGGGGTCATTGACCTTGTGGGACATCCCCCTTGGTGGTTGCTGGATGGCAGCTGTCAGCCCCAGGGGTCACGCCCTCAAGTACATGCAGTCCGTTGATGAAGTTTGACTAATTCACTGCTGTGATGAATCGGGCTCTGGGGGCAGTTGATTGGTGGGGTATTCAATCCCAAGAGTCAGTCTTCAGCATTGATTAGTTCAAAACAGGGGTTCTGTACCTTTAACAGTGAAGTTTCAGAGGGTTCCTGGCTCTATATTGATCTTTTCCTCTCCTTAGTCTGTGGTTTCTTAGGTGTTAATCGCCACTTGTTAACTTGTTATCCTCATTCAGGGACTTGCTCCATACAGAGAAGCAGCAGTTTGATTCCTACCCTTGCTAATATTGTTACATAGTACAACATACTTTTAAACTTAAAGTACATTTGTTACAGAGTTAAAAAGCATAGAATATAAAACATAAAAGGATGAAATACCATGGCACATACAACAGACCAAATACAATGGGGGGAACATACTGATGCAAAATACTATTTTATACCCATAAAAGCATCTACAAACTATATTTTTATTACAAGTACACCTTATAGTCTATAAAAATAATAATATCATAAAAGAAGAAGAGGGTGGGAGGAAGAAAAAGTAGAAAAGAGAAAGCATCCCTAAAAGGGGGCAAATACTGCAAAAGGGGCTTTTTGCCATTTGGAGAGGTTTCATATTGGAGCGGAAGGGGGGGGAGGAGGCAGGCAAAAAAGTTTTCTTGCTACACCATGACCAAGAATAGCTATAACACCCCTGAATGCAAATGCCATAGCATTGATTTTTTTTTTTCCCTTTCAGTACACCCTGTTGAAACTCTTGGACTTTGTTTTTCATCATCATGAAGGTGTCAGTTATTGCAGTCATTTTGGGTAAGTGCATAGTGAAAGCCTACACACCCAAAGATGTGGCAGGTCCTCACAATATAGTGCTGGGCCAATGATTTGTGGAAAACTGGAAGCCTTCTTTAAACTTTGAAAGTCTGAATGATCTGAACACTATGTCTCAGTTGACAATGTCATTCAAATATTTGCTGAGAAGCACTCCCCCAAGGAAAAAAAATGAGGTAACAGCACAAAAAGCTTTCCAAGATGTCTCAACAACTCTGGAAGTGGATTTGTGTTCTCCAGTGCTGGCTGGTAAGTAGCTACAGGATTCCTCTGGTCAGTTAGGCCTGCCCACTGCTGGTTGGATTCATGGTAGAAGATGAGGGGGGTCCTGTCTCAGCAATTTTAACCCAATTTCTTGACTTTTCCACACAAAAAAAATTTAATCAATTGACCACTAATTAATTAATTGGCAATCTCTAGATCTCATGTGGATTGCACATGGACTATAATAAGTACAGCTATGGTGGGATTGTGCTGATAAAGCTAGACTCTTGGGGCATCTTTACACATGTTCTGGGGTGGGGAGGGGTGTTAGAGTGGCTCTGAAAGCTCTCTGTACAGCATGCCACACTTCAAAATCACGGTGCTCCCACCACCATTTTGAAGAGTAGGGACAGTGAATACATGTGATGCAGAGGCTGCTGGAGCATGCTAATTAACACTCTCCAGCAGATTTGATTAATAAAGTCTGCTCCAATGCATTCTAATTAGAATGTGTCAGAGCAGGCATCCAGCACATGCATAGGTGGCCTTAGAGACTAAGTCAGAAGGGTGCTACTCTGCCCTGCCTTCTGCCTTTGTTAGGAGGTTACTGAAGAAATTAGAGGTCAAAGGGTAGAGTGTAATGGTGGGCACTGTTCCAGTGTTCCACTGTTCCGTAATGGGGCAGATTTCCCATCTGGCATGAACTGGTCTCAAATTTGGTGGAGTTGGTGGAGAGCATGGCAGAGAGCTGGTTGCTGCTCCCTTTCCTTCACTCATCCATCCTCTTTGCAAATTAAAGTCCAATCATGCAAAAAAGCAGCCATTAAAGGATTTGAATCTATCCTAGGAATGAATAGAACTTGAGGCATGGCTCACAGTCTAAACCAGTAACTAGTAGTACCCAACCTTTTGGCCCTGTAGGCCAAATGAGTGGTACAGGGTCAGTCTGAAGGCTGGATCCAGTTTGTGGGCCCAGTGCACAGGCTGAGACAGGCATGTGGCCCTAGCCCCACACTCCACATCAGGCCCTAGCCCCAGGGCCCACAGATCAGATCTGGTTCTGCACACTGGATCGTACCCCATATAAGATCACACCTGAGACCCTGGTTCCATGCACAGGGTCATGTTATCTGGCCCACAGAACTTGGAAATTTGGGAAATGGTGTCAGTATTAATTGCCACTGCTCCCCCACCACCAAATTTCCAGACCCCTGGGGAACTCCTTGGGCAAACTGATGTAGTTCCATGGACCAGATTTGGCCTGCCAGCCAGAGGTTGAGCACCACTGGTCTAAACAAATTATATATACCTAGCTGAGAAGTATTACCTCCTCTCAGTGAACTCCTCCAAGGGGAATCAGTGGATATAGAAACAAAACAAAAAAAGAAATATGGGTGTTAAGACTTGGAAGAGGGATAGATTCAAGGAATAGAAGGAATTACCAAACTGCATGCAAAGTTGCTAATTGCTTGCTGAGTCTCATGTAACTTTATGTGGCTGTAAAATGTGGAGATTGTACAGAACTGCCAAGGAAATCTCTGGCCATGACCTTCTCCATTGTGAGTATAGAGAGGAACAAACCTTGAATAAATTTGTAAAGAGTGGGGAAATAGGAGGATATAGTGAGGAAAGGCTACTTGGCAAGTTCCTTTTTAGAATATTTGGCTCATCTGTAGTGAGTGTCCTATGAGGCATGTGAGGAATCAGCAAGAGGGATCCATATAGCTCAGGGGTGGGCAAAATGCGGCCTGCAGGCTGGATGCAGCCCACCAGGCCATTCTATCCAGCCCATGGGGCCCCTAAAAAATTTAGAAGTTAATATTTATCTGCCCCTAACTGCCTGTCATGTGGCCCTCAATGGCTTGCCAAAACTCAATAAGTGTCCCTCCACCCAAAATAATTGCCCTCCCCTAATATAGCTCAACCAAGATTTGTGCATAGTACAGCCAAGGAACTTGAAAAGCACACCCAAGCAGTGAGCATTTCAATGCACAGAAGGCACTGTGGTCAGGCTCTATGAACAAAAACAAGCCCAGATGGGAAGGAGGGAAGACTAAGAAGGTGAGAGTGGGCGTGTCTATGTGAGATGCTTTACTCATGATTAAAGCAAATTACTATACTGTAAGTATTGGCATCTACACATGCAGATACTTACTGTTCAGTAATTTGCTGTTATCAAGAGTAAATTTGCTACCTCTAAATACAAGTAGCAAATTTACTCACAAGTAATTATTGTGCAGTGTGGCACATGTAAATGGCCAACCAGGAGCAAATGTACTCCCAGTCAACTGGGCAGCAGGCGGCAGGAATTTGCTCCCTGCCCCCAAGAGCTGCCTGCTGCCTGGGCAGGCTCTGTTACTGGAGCCTGGGTGGGGACAATGTCCCCTTCCCCAGTAGCAGGGAGCTCCCAGACTCCAGACTGCAATTTTTATCTCCCAGCCCCATCTCTGCAACCACAGAGATTCTTATTTCCCAGCCCCAGTTCTATAACAATGGATCCAGGGATGGGAAACAGCAGGGATCTCCCAGCCCCCACCCCCTGATTGCAGAGCTGGAGCTGGGAGATAAAAATCTCCAATCCCCTGCTCTGGGATCACAGTTGCAGAGCAGGGACTGGGAGCTCCCTGCTGCAAGGGCAGGGGGACATTGTCCCTGCCTGTGCTTCAGTGGTGGAGCCACCCCAGCAGCAGGCAGCTCCGAGGGGCAGGGAGCAATGTCCCAGCCCCCAGCAGAAGACTCCTGGCCTAATGCTCCCTGCCAGCCCCTGGGCTAGCATCCAGGTGGAGCCTAGAGCTCCCCTCGGATGCTGGGTGGCAGTGCAGGATTGGTGGAGGCAGGAGCAAACTAATGCCAGGAGCAGCAAATCTACTCTTGCTTAGATGCCTACCCAGGGTGGGTTTACTCTAGAGTAAATTACTGTAGAGTAAACCCACCCCATTGCATTTGCACATGTAGACATGCTCAGTATGTAGGTAAGAACCACAGTATAGTACTTTAAAAAGAAAAATAAACACAGGGAAATGAATATTACAAATGGCACCTGGTTGGCCAATGGACACCCAATAACAAATGAGAAAATATTTTAAAATATATTTCTCGTCATAATAATAATACATATCCCACTTACCATTGGCTGTGTCAAGACATAATTGGGTCTTCAACACATTAACTGAGACAGGATACCGGGAACTACCAAACCAAATCAGGCTAGTGCTCCATATCATTTGGCATCCTGTCTTCCTCATTGCACCATACCAGCTGCTTCAGGAGGGTTCTACAATCCCTGTTGTGTGGTATTATAGCAAAACTTGCCCATCAGGGAAATTTTCCTTCTAACAGACCTTCCCAAGCTCCTCAGCTAATTGTTAGTTTGCCATATGTCCCTGACATATTTTGTTCTATTAAACATAAACATGGAAAGTTGCATTAGTGTAAAAGTGATGTTGTAGCCATGGTGGTCCAGAAATTATTCAAGAGGCAAGGATTTCTTAGGGTGATCACTTTTATTGAACCAACTTTTATTTGGGATAAAATTAGGCAAGTTTTGAATGCAAAATGTTACTCCTTGCAAATGTCTATGAGTTTCTCATATCTGCTGAGCACTTGGACTCAATAATATCTTCTGGCAGTGAATCTCTCACTTTAGCCGGGGGGTGGGGGGGATGAGAGAGAGAGTGCTTGTGTGTGATTGTGCATGTGTCTAAGTATAAAAGTGACCCAGCAAAGTCCATTTTTACCCTTTTGTGAAAAGCCCCACCCAGAGCAAAAGCCATCTTAAAGCAGACTTCACTTTAGATAGACCTCTGATTTCTGTGTAGAAAATGTCAATTTAATTTTTATGATGATTCATCCTGGTTCTAGTACAATGCTTTCAACCTTTTTTCACTTGTGGACCCCTAAAAAATTTGGAACGGAGGTGTGGACCCCTTTGAAGTGTAAGTGTGGGTATTCACATACTTTGATCATAATCATCTTTCATGGACCCTTTAGATGTAGTCTGCAGACCCCCAGGAGTCCATGGACCACAGGTTGAAAACCACTGGTCTAGGAACTCCAAGTAAAGGGGCTTCTGCTGACTGGTGCTGGCAGTCACCCACTTGCCTGACATTGTTTTCTTTGCCTTAGCTTTGTGTCTGACCTGTGCCAGTGCAGCTAAAGAAGCCACAAAGAAGACCAAAAAGCCCAAACTCTGTAAGTAGTCCCTCTAGCATGCCAGCATGCTTTACAATAGCAGCACTTGATGCAGAAACAAATATGAGTGAGGCTATGATTATCTCTCAACAACTCCTTGGGCTTCTCTAAAGAGCAATTAGAAACATACAGCAATACACAATCTCTCTGAACATGACTGCACATCTCATAATGAAGTGACACATCAGAGTGAAATAGGTCCAGCAAAAGCATACTGCATACTCAAATACCGCAATAAGGAGCATGGTATAAAAACCTAGGTGGCGAGGCATTGATATATTGTAATGAGCACACAGTGAAGTGAAATACACATCTTAATTCCTGCGAAAGGTGTGTTCTGTGTCCCAAATACAAAAATGTGTGATTTCTACCTACAGTCCTAGGAGGAAGTTTCTGTATGTTCAGTTTTGCCAAGCCAATTAAAAAATGCAAACCTGCTGTTAAGCATGGGCTCTAGCTGTGGTATTTAATCGCAGCCTTACCTTGTGGGTGATACAGAGCAGCCTGGCCACAAGGGGAGTCCTGGAAAACTGTCTCATTTGTGCACAATAGCTCCCTGCCTTCCCTCACTGTGTGCCACAATCTAGCCCATGGTGATAAGTCTTTAACATGGGAGAGTTCAGTGGAGATTTTTCATTTAAAGCAAGTTATACTTGGGATAACTGATGCTCACTTCCTCACTCCATTGTTAGTGACACTCACAGTCCTTGTCTTGTATTTTTAAGCATTATGTACAGGCATTTCTGGTGTCCAGAGACTGTAGCCCAAACACACGATGAGTGACATGCATAACAACCTATCGCACAAAATTGCATTACATGGTTACTCAACCATGAGGATATTAAATCTCACTTTACAACTATTTTGCATTCACAGACGTACCTCAGATCGACTGTGATGTCAAAGCTGGGAAGATAATCAATCCAGAATTCATTGTAAAGTGTCCACCCGGATGTCAGGATGTAAAATACCGTGTTTATGGCACAGATATTTATGCTTCTTTTTCCAGTGTGTGCGGTGCTGCTATTCACAGGTCAGACAATCAGTCCAACAAAATGCCAATATAACAAAATACTTTGAGGCTTACTAAACCATGCTGGTGGACTTGACTACAGACTGCAATTTTATAGAAAAAGAACACGAGAGGAACATTTATTCTATATCAGAGTATACAGCCTCCAGCCTGCTGTCCAAATGCAGCCTGCTGAGCCTTGGCATCTGATCCATGGGGTTAACCATGAGTCAGGAAATTTGGCAGTGGGGGAGTGCTAGCAATGAATATATCACATCCCCCCCCTGCTGCCAAAACCCCAAGGTCCCCTCTGGTGGGTTGAAGCTGAACCATGACCCTCCCCCTGGACATCCAGATTGGGGCTGGGCCCCAGTGCCCCTGTCCCCCTCCCTGGCAGATCCAAGTCACACAATGCCCCTTTTCCTCCCACCTGGCCAAGTTGGGGCTGGGCTACACCCTGTGGGGTCAGGCTGTGACCCTGCCCCCATGGATCAGGGCTGGACCATGCCCCCTCTTGCCCCCACAGGGCTAAGTCATGTTCCCTTGCATGACTGGATCAGGGCCAGGCTGCCCCCCCCCGCCTCTCTGAGCCTGCCCTGGGTGCCGAACTGAGTCTGCTGGCTGGATCCAGCCCATGGAAAGACTGGGCACTGCCCATCCAGCCCACTAGACAGAAAGGTTGAGCACCACTGGTCTATGTATGAGATCAGACTTAAAATGCTGTGCACCCCAAACATCCACTGAAGTTATTTGTTCTTGAGGATATTCATCAGCTTTACAGAAGAGCTTAGAGTTTTCCAGATCACCCAGATATGTTTAGTGAATAACTATTTGTTGTTGCAATATTATTTTTACATACATGTATGAATATCACGATGAGTGATAGAGTAAAAACTTAACAAGAACAATATCAGTAGTATCATGGGATTGGCAACAGAGTTGAGCCTGTGCTTTAATAGGATTGCTTGAGCTGGAAATACCCTAAAAGCATCTACTGAGCCTCTGCTACAAGTACTGAGTGATGTGCCCTCATAGCACAGAAGAAGGTACAGGAAGGGAAACAAGTAACTCTGTTAGGTTGTATCTGCTACACTGAAGTGCCAGCAGCTCATTAGTGGAATATAAGTTAGTTCACTGACACAGCACCAACCCACAACCTCCATATTCACTTAGAAGTACAGCTGTTGCTTCACCCATTGTTTGGGGCAATACCTTAGTCACCAGGAATACTCAAGATTCAGGGTTTTGTGCCTTACATAGAAAATAATTTCCAATAGAGGTACTTTAATGCCATTCAAGAGAAGTCCAGTATTGACTTGGAAAGGAATCACTCAATCTTTCAGGATTTCTTCTTTTCCTTCTCCCCACTTCCAGGCTTTGAGTTTTCCTATTCATACTTTGGCTTGGTTCAGATCTTTTCAGATGTGATCTGATGAGATCATAGCCCCAAATGGCATGGACAGCTTAATTAACCTATTAGATTGGTTTTAAATTAGGTAAGATGGGGCAAGGCAGTTAATACAAAAGACAAGTTTGGCTTAGTAGGGAGCTCTTCAATGAGCTAAAACACAAAAAGGAAGCTTACAAGGTTGGACAAATGACTAGGGAGGAGTATAAGTGCTTTGGTCCAGCACACAGGGATGAAATCAGGAAGGCCAAAGTGCAACTGGAGTTGCAGCTAGCAAGAGATGTGAGGGTAACAAGAAGGGTTTCTACAATATGTTAGCAACAAAATACATATTCACAGAGCAACTTTTTCACAAATGGACTTTGAAACCCAGGGGAACCTCAGTGTCCTTTACCTCCCCTGTACGAGATAGTTTCTTTTCTACCTGTGAGAACTTTTCTTTGAACTCTCCTCTACCTGACGAAGAGTGATTGGACCCAAAATCTTGCATGGAAATAAATTGTTTTGCTACTATCTAGCTGGTCTAATAAAAGATATTGCCTCAAGCCCAAGAATTTTGTCTGTCTTAGCAACAAAGGGAAAGTCAGGGAAAGTTTGAGTCCCTTGATGAATGGGGGAATAGATAAAAAATGATATTGAATATCTTAACTCAATCTTGCATTGATTCACACCTGCCTAGACACACACACATATGTATCTATATGTACTGCTGCCATCTGCTGGCTGGAATTGTATCTGCTCTTAAGTTTGGAAGTAAATTGCTGTTCACAAAGGGAAAAGAGGTTCCAGTTAGTCTGAAGTCAAGCAGAAGGCAGGGTACATTTTCATCGTATAGACTAACTGAATCAGAGATGTATAAGTTTTTGTAAGCAGAAGTTTACTTCATAACACAGATAGCTACCTCTCTTTGGCTTTACAAAAAACATCACTCCCTCAAGTATTTACATACAATTACCATTAAATACAATGGGAATTGTGCATGAATATCAGAATGTAGACTATCCCAAAGAGAAAAGATAAGCCTAACTTCAACTATTGAGGGTGAAGTCATTTTCTCTTATAATTCAAAAAAGGCAAAAACCTATATTTTGGAACAGTAAGTCTCTGTTTTCTAGAAGACCCATTTGTCTTTGGATTTGTTAGTGATGTTGTCTGTCTATGGTATATGAAACTTGTGAGTTTCCTTTTATATTTCTTAAGTTGACAAGAATATGTTAAAGCAGTCAACAGTGAAAGGAGAAGCCTCAACTTGCTGTAGTTTTCTTCTCATTTTACTGAAGCCAGCAGGGATCTGCAGAGTATAATACAGCATAGAATTCAACCCTTTGCTTACAGATGTGCAAGTACTTAAATAAAACTAGACAAGTGCTTTCCGTGGGCTGTGCATGGATGGAGATAGATAGAATGCTACCCCTTCAGCCACATCATCAGGTCTGGCTCAGGAACACAGCTATCTGAAATAGATAGTCTCTCTTATAACAAACTGAGCTTTCCATTGTTGAAGAAATACAAATGCTTCTCAGAAGCAAACTGCCCTATATTTCAGTGAAGACTGTTATAGGATAGTATGTCATTTAAAAATGTTCCATATTTCTTGGATGGTTTTGTCTCTAAGTTTCTGTGGCTCCTTTCTGATTTCATATTGCTTTCTTTGTAGTGGTATAATTGACAACTCAGGAGGGAAAATCCTGGTTCAAAAAGTTGCTGGACATTCTGGTTATAAAGGGAGCTTTTCCAATGGAATTCGATCCTTGTCCCTACCACGCTGGAGGGAGTCCTTCATTGTTTCAGGTACTGCTGAAAAGCGAAAGAGCCACTTCAGTTATGATTTTAAGTGATGTGGACTCTGTGAAAATAGAAGCCGACACCTGTATATCAGCTAACCATGAAAATAGAGTGTTTCTTCATAACCATAACAAAAGGCGTTTGCTTCAGTTATTGGCTAGGGCCACTGGTACCAAGGCTCTTTATTGAGCCCAAATACATATGGAAAAATATATGCTGGTAATTTTGAATGTTAATATGGAGTCTTAAGCTGAATTGCAAGAAACACCACCAATGACCATTTTTCTTAAGCAATACCCTGCCTTAGGAGACCATATCATTATATCCCAAATGTCTTAATTAGAGTTCTGATCCACTTCTGTCAAGCAACCAATTTCTGGAGTTCCATTAAGTTTCTATTTAGAACACAATTTAGTGTCTTGATTTTCTCCCTCTTCATATAAAGTACAGCATTCGACCACTTACACTAATTTATATTTGTAAATTCAGAGGGTAAATTAGTCCTTCTTGCACATTGGTAGAGTAATCTACCAAGTAGACCTAAGAGAGTCTAAAATTAGTGAATGGACATCTGAGTTAGGGTAACTAATTTACACTGTTAGTGTATCTAACTTACACTGCTTTGTACATAAATTTTGCATTTGACTTGTATTTCCATTGCTTGTTAAAACTAATATAACTATGTTATGAGTAGTTCAGACATGACTTATGGAAAGATCAAAATAGCCCATATAACACAGGCTGAATATTTTTGTGAACAGTTTGTGAATAGCAAATAAGAATTAGGAATATGATCAAGCTTCACTGTTCCTTGGAATTTCCCTGAGAGCTTCTGGTGTTCTTTTTTGCCTCAGTCTACCAGCTCATGCATAGATCACATTAGTAAAGGGTTTTACTTTGGAGGTTTGGAAATTTCCTGTCATGGCTGAAAAGCCTTTGGCATTGCCTTCTTATGAGAGCACATCCTAACTCTGAATCATAAGTGGGAAATTGATTTTTCCCCCTGCTGAATTGCTGCTCATCCACTATCCAGTCAAATTTCAGTGGGTGTATCTACATGTGTGCTTTACTTTACAGTAGACTAATTTGCTGCACAGTAAAGTGTCGTCATCTACATGTCCATGGCAATTAGGCTGGTGTAGAATAATTTACTGCACCATTAGATAATCCCACCATTAGACAAGTACTGTCTGATGGCAAAGTAAATTACTGCGCTTAAATCCACGTGTAGATGGTGACATCCAGATTAGTTTACTTCAGCTCAAATTGCACTGGAGTTTATTCAGTCGCATTAACTGTATATGTAGATGTGCCCACTGTCACATAACTTCTAATTCTGCATATAGCCACCCTTAGACCAACACCATGTAATACATGGTGCAGCACAAAACTGGAAACACAGATAGGTAGAGCAAGATTAGGTATATTAAGGCATGATGTCATTCATTCTGCATGTCTTTCTTTTGACACGCTGTGAGGTACCTCCTTAACATCAATGAGACCATGGACAGTCCATGAAGTGGCTCATGTAAAACCAAAAAAAGGCATATTTTAGGGAAGAGTGTCTTCACTAAGCCTTCTGAAAATATGACTGGTTTCTGAGGAATTTAAAGGAATGAAAAAGTGGGAATCCACAACTTTTCATCCTGTCAGCCTGTGGTTGAATACACACAGACCCCACTTTCCACAAAGAAACATTTGTTACAGAGCCAATTACAAGAAAATAATGGCTAGAAATAAAATCTATCTTCTAAGGCATCCTTGGAGAACAGCTTAGGAGCTTTAGCTGAGTCGCCTGTATGTCAATCAACTTCGTTATCAGCAAGCCATAATGTGTATGCTATTGTACATTGAAAACATGCTGGTGGCTTGCTTTCAGTCAGGAAACTCTCACAAGTAGTTTGTGATATTTAAAATGATGAATAAACATCTGTAAATAACAGAAGCATAGCAGAGAAAAAATGCACCCTGGGCAGTTTTCTCTCACCCCTCCTCACTGCCCTCCTCCTACCTTCTCGATTGCAGAGGAACACAGCAAAGAGCCAGGAAGTCTCATAGAGTGAAAGGCATTCTGGGAATCATAGGGAGACGATATATATGCTGGTTTGTATTTTAATTAGAACGTGCCAGAGCAGACTTGATTAATTGAATCTGCTGTACGTTCTAATTAGAATGCTCCAGAATGGCCTCGTCATCATGTATATAAGCCCCTGTAGGTTTAAAATGGCTGCTGGGGTGCTTTATCTAAACCTGGTCAAATGAAGTTCAAATAATGCATCCCATGGCCATTTTTAAACCCATGGAGGCTTCGTACACATGACAATAAGGCATTTTAATTTTAAAGCAGATCTCCAAAAATGTTCCCCTCCCCCCCAAACATTTATATAGGTAGATGTAGTTCTCTAAACTAGCAGGGGAGTTCACTGCTGCCAAGGGAAAACTATCACCCTATTTTTTGCCACCAACCCCTGTCCAGAGGGCAAAGAAAATCAGAATTTGATGGGGAAAAGTGGAGGGCAGCAGCAAACTCCACTGTTGCTCTACACCACTTGACTCTGAGAATGCCTTGTGCTTCAAGATACTCACTGCCAGAAAGTGTCAGCAGAGTGAAGCAAGGAAGCAGGCAGGCAGCAGTGAGGTAGGCAGCAGTGAGCAGCCCCAGAGTTAGGTGCCCCACTGTGTCCTTTTGGCACCCCTCCCTTTAGCTATCACCTGGAACATGGAGCATAGGAAATACAGCTTGTTCACTGGGACTGAAGTAGTAAGCACACTAGGCAGTATGAGAATGAGCTGATATTCATGATCAAGCTCTGAAATGTCTTGGCACTCATGAGAATGACTCCATTCAGATTCATGAAGGTTTTGTGGCTGCTATGCTGGGAAAATAGAGCCCCAAAGGTCTGGATCTATTTGTGGCAAGTCAGATGTGAGAAGATGAACAGTCACCACCTATCTGCTGCTGTTTCCAACTTAACGCCTGCTCAAAAATAATTTGGTTATTTTAAAAACATGTTATTCAGAGTCTTTGAGGGACATATCAGTGTAAGAGCAGCACTGTCATCATGCTAAAGATCAGCTTTTCACTCAGATAAGCACTTAAACAGATGTCTGGACCACATGTGAGAGACAAACTTGTCTATTAGATCGACAGTCCTACCAGATACTTCTGCTTATTTGCTTTCAAATACATGAGAGTGTTTGCAGATGTGTTATTTTTTATGTGTATGTGTGTATGTGCGCACGTGTTATACATTATATATGTCCTCTATATATTTATATATGAGTTTATATATGTTATATATATATATATATCATGTGTTATTTATATACACATACGATTGTGTGTGTACGTGTGTGTATGCACACACACATTTAATACATATACACATATACATGCACACACATACATACATATACCCCTGCATGAGTCAGGGGTGCAGCAGCAGAGTGGCTGATATATCTTACTACGGGATCAGCAGTGTGAGTTTAAACCTTCCTCCAGGTTTATGCTAAATGCTGCCCCCAAGTAACCCAGGCATAAGTAGGCTTCTGGGCTGGGAAGGGAAAGCAACTGGACATGATGTTAGTTAAATCACTCCATGGTGATTAAGGCACAACAGTTTCTGTGACTGCTAGTTCAGTGGGTCAGCACAGAGACCTGGGCAGACTTGGACCTACTTTTGAAATGAGGGTGAAATGTTATCAAATTACCTTCCTCACCTGTTGATCCTCTCTGTTAGAAAAGAACAGGCTTTTAGAGGAGATAAAATAAAGGAACCGGGGGTGTCAAAGGTGGTGCAACTGGGGAACAAAGGCAGTATTTTTCCAACTCAGTTGTTAACTTTCTTATATGACACAGGCCAGATTTACTCAAACTCGAGCAGGCTACTTCCGAGTGTGTAACTAGTCCCTCCTTTTCCCATCCACAGAGGATACTAATTATCACCCACCCCCAAATGCAGCATGAGTTGTAGCTTCTTATTCATTTTGGTCTGAAGATCTATGGTTCAGTCCTCATTATTTCAACTGAAATGCCAGTAGAGACATCTGGATGTTAAAAAAATAAATCTATTAAGCAAATAAAGGAAGGCTGAAGAAACATGTCACTACTTCAGGGTGAGAGAATAGACTCATAGAGCAGCTCAAAAAGTCGTTGGCTCCATCTGATCTGAGGCTTTGGCCTTGGTGCTAGAACTTATTGATTCGGTGCCTTTCCTTGGTAGTTTCTTCTTTCAGAGAGCATCTTTATAAGTGAAAGCTTGCACAGTAATGTCTTCACTGGCAAGTCCCTTCTATGGCTCAGTGAGCTTCACTGGCAGAAGGAGATGTAACTTACTTCTGTATATTTTTATCCCAACTTTTCTGAATAGAAACATGAAGGTATCAAAGCTACTGGCTATGAAGAATTTGCAAAGCAATATATATGTATCAATAGGAGTGCCACCTGGTTTTGTACTAAAAAAGTTTGTGGTAGATAGTATAACTGCGAACTTTACCTGTTTTCAAAGGAAGGACCCTCAAGTTCAATCCAAATATAGCTACCCTATGTCTTAGTACCCAAGCATGGGATTCTGTGTTATTATTGTAAATTACTGTCATCAGCAATAGTAAATCATGAACCTGAGGTTAGAGAAGAATGTCTTCTGGTTAAAGAGGAACTCCACATCAGAGAACATTTATAATTATAAGGACAGTTTTTCATTGAAAGGCTACCTAGGAAGGTTGTGGGATCTCCCTTCACTGAAGATCTTTCAGAATAGATGTCAGGGGTGGTCTGGAGTAACTAATCCTGCCTTTCTGCAGAGAGTGAGGCTACATGACCTCTTAAGGTCCTTCCCAGCTTTACCTTTCTAATATTATTTCTATCATTTGTTGTTTCTTGAATTAATATTTTACTTGCTTTCCTGATTTAGGCCTTGGTGCCTAACAGCAAAACAGTTCTTAGATACAGTAATGGAATGAAGGAGATGCCAGAAAAAGTGAATAGGGGGTGGGTTTAAGAGCCTGGTTCTGTACTTTTACATTTGTTTGAAATTTTGCCATCAGAAAACTTGGAATCTTTGGTCAAAAGCTTCTCCTATGTGTGTCATTTCAAAAGTAATGTAGCTATTTATACCATTTGTCTCTGTTAAATTTCAAGGCTTTGAATCTATATTGTTGTGAATTAGGTGTGTATGTGCATTTATATATATATATATATATATATATATATATATATAACATGTATTCTCTTCTTTTTCAGAGGGCAAACCAAGAAAAGGTGTGACATACCCACCAACTCTTGAATATTCTTCCTCAAAAAGCTCAACTGTTAAATCAGGCAAGTAATTAGAAGTGATATTCCCTCATATATTTGTTCATTATATGCATATAATGTTGGCTGATGGCATAATTCATATTCTGGAGTCTGGAACAATGCATCATTGCTTGGCATTAACTCGAAGCAAGTACTCTACTCAGCTGCACATTACTGCATGCGGATG
This sequence comes from Caiman crocodilus, assembly GCA_030014935.1. NCBI lineage: Eukaryota > Metazoa > Chordata > Crocodylia > Alligatoridae > Caiman > Caiman crocodilus. The sequence goes on from JAGPOW010003648.1 coordinate 46,334,750, forward strand.
ACATATTTACATTGGAATGCATGAAACACGTCTATTGAGAATGCATGGCTCAAAACTTGTACATTTAGTTTGCAGTGCACTTGCATGCACATTTGAATCAGCAAGATAAACCACTGAAATAGGTTACCTGGAAAGATTGTGGAATCTCCCTCCTAGGAAGCCTTAAAGAGCAGATTACACCAATACATGTCTGAAACTACTTAGTAGGGCTGTGAGAAATAGCACTGTTCCATTTTGCCTTAAGTTTTGACAGCTCGACGGAACAGAGTTTCATCTCGAATTTCATTTTGAGTTGAAACAGCTGTTCCATTTCATTCCATCAAAACAGAAAGGCTGGTTTGCCACTGTTTTGAGTTTCGCTGGGGATGGGGAGTCAGACCAGCTGGGATGATTTCCAACCCCAGCGCTAAATCACCCAGCTGAACTGCTTCCCTGACCCCACGCTTGATAGCGCTGGGGGCAGGAGGCAGCCCAGTGGGTCTGCTTCCCAGTGCCCCTCACTTGATTGCACTGGGTGCAGGAGGCAGCCCAGCGAGTCTGCTACCCAGCCCACCGTGCTTGATCATGCCAGGGGCAGGAGGCCACCCAGAGGGGCTGCTTCCTGACGCCCCACACTTGATCACACCAGGGGCAGGAGGCAGCCCATCGGGGCTATTTCCCTGACCCCCATGCGTGATTGCACCAGGGGTGGGAGGCAGACCCTGAGTTGCCTCCCATCCCCAGTGTGATGAAGTGTGGGAGTCACGGAAGCAGACTCGCTGGGTTGCCTCCTGCCCCCGGTGCAATCAGTTACAGGGGTTGGGGAAGCAACCCTGATGGTTTGTATCCCACCCCCAGCATGATCAAGCACGGGGGTCAGGGAAGCAGCCCCACTGGGTTTCCTCCCACCCCTGGTGTGATCAAGCATGGGGCACTGAGAAACAGACCGGCTGGGTTGCCTCCCACCCCTGGCGCAATCAAGTGTGGGGCACCAGGAAGCAGCCCAGTGGGACTGCCTCCAGCTCCCTGCTGGATCTTGCACTGGGGATAGGAAGTCAAGCCAGGTAGACTGATGTCCCATGCCCAACCTATGGTTGAAACATTTCGACTTTCAAAACATTTCAATCAGCCTCATTTTGTTTCAAGGCTATTTCAGTGGCCTTTGTTTCATTTCAATTTTGCTGTATCAACCTTGAACTTGGTCAAAACAACATCAGAACAAAACAGCCAGTGAAATTTTGCACAGCCCTACTACTTAGTGAGGGATGATCCTATCCTGAGCCCAGTTTTTCTCTGATTCTAGCAATATGTCCAGGTGTAAATATTCAGGCTTTTTTCTGCAGTTTAAATGGATACACAGAAATCACAGGCATGAACACAAGCCACACTTCTAGAAGAGAAGCCATGCTCTTTAACATTTTGGCTTCTCGTAGAAAAAGTAAAAAAAAGTAATCCTCCTATTACTTCCCTTCCTATGCCCCGTCTGCCAGCTTGGCCAACTAGGCCATTTGCCACTACAGTTGGAGTGTCAGATTTTACAGCAGAGGTAGGCAAAATATGACCTGTGGGCTAGATATGGCCTGCTAGGCCATTCTGTCTGGTCTGTGGGGCCCCTAGAAAATTTGGAAAATTAATATTCATTTGCTCCTGGCTGCCTGTCAAAGTTGACAGGAGCCAGGGACAGTAGGACCCATGGGAAGCCAGCGGGACCCAACAACCAGGCCCACGCAGCCCTGCCCCCTAACCCACCCCCACCTACCCCTCCACCTGGAAGCCTCTGTCCAGCAGAGCCTTCTGGCCTGGGCCCCTGGGGCTATTCCTGCATCCCTGCACTATAGGGAAATTCAAGTAAGAGTGGCGGGAGGGTAGCAGGGGAGGGCTATGGGAATCATCCCAGTCCTTGGGGTTGGACCGGGCCAGGCTGGCTCCTGCTGAGTCCCACAGCCCAACCATGCAGCTGGGAGCCACATGGTGCCAGGAGCAGCTGGTGGGTGGACAGGGAAGTGGTGAAAGCAGCTGCAGGCAAGAGGGGGGTGAGCATGGGAGCAAACAGGTGTGTGGAGTGCAGCTATAGCTGGGCAGGAGCACAGAGTCTGCGCCAGTGTCCCAGAGCCAGTGCTGGTGGGGCCCAAAGCAAAGCACAGGAACACAGGGCCCAGGCCAACAGGGGCTCTGGAGCTGGGCTGGCTCTCCCCTCTCCTTGCTGGCTCAGCCTGGCCTGACTTCATAGACTCTTACCAACCCAAGACCCGTGCTCCTGCCACCTTGCTCTGGGCCCCACCAGCTCTGGCCCTGGGACACCAGCACAGCCCCATGCTCTTGCTCAGCCGTCTCTGCACTCTGCACACCAGCTCACTCCCACTCCGCACCCCACTGCCACTTCCACTACTTCCCTGCCCACCTGCCAGCTGGTTCTGCACCATGTAGCTCCCAGCTGCATGGCCAGACTGCAGGAGGATGGAGCCTGTGCCCATATCCCAGGGCCAGGAGCAAGAGGGTGTGTGTGTGTGTGTGTGTGTGAGTGCATATGTGTGTGTGTGTGCAATGAGGGAATAAGGGACAGAGTGTGTGTGTGTTCATAGGGTGAGTCCCACACGCCCGCCCCAGCATACATATGAACCAACACCCCCCTCATACTGCCATACACACAGACCCCCCACACCCTTTCACACATCCCAGCCATCCTCCCCCACACACAGCCCCGCACAAACCCCATACCCACCCCCAACATATCCACACAAGCATCCACATGCACCCACATCCCCCACACCTATCCACCCCTCACACCCCACATACCCACACACCCACAGCCCCCCATAAACCTATATCTACACACCTCCACAATATACAAAAGTAAGACTTCATTTTAAGCTATTATACTATCACCTCTATGTACGCTACACAAACACATGTAAATCAAGACAAAAATATTTTTTTGAAATCTACTGAATATTGTAGCTGTTTGCTTTTTAAAATATAATTTGGTATTTTTCTGGTCCCAAGACAGCAAAACCCCTTCCTAAAAGGGGTACTTCTGGGAGAGACTTCTCTGGGCAAAGGTCAGTGATTAGAGGGCAGGACTTTTGGTCACAAGAAAGCGACCAGGGGGCAGGGCACCTATCGGGGGCAGGGCTACCCATGAGGCCCTCAACAGCTTGCCAAAACTTGGTAAGCAGCCCTCCACATGAAAAAATTACCCGCCCCTGCTTTACAATGTCAATAGGCTCTGAACAGTGTAACTCAAAATGCAATTTATGCCACTAGTGTCCCAATCTACCAGAAGAGAGAAATGCAGTTCATAGATTTGATAGATCTCATGCACATTAGGGCTGGAAGGGACCTCGGATGATCATCGAGTCCAGCCCCCTGCCCAAAGGGCAGGAAGTCAGCTGGGGTCATAGGATCCCAGCAAGATAAGCATCCAGTTTGCTCTTGAAGGTGTTCAG
>JAGPOW010003648.1:46338274-46354017 GCA_030014935.1 Caiman crocodilus
ATTGTCCTTGATGCTCAAAGCTAGTTGGAGTTCAGTTGCAGCCTTGGCTTTCCTGGTATGCTCCCTACAGGACCGGACCAGTGCAGAATAATCCTCCTTATTAATCAGCAGCCTCATTCAAATCTCACTTATATGTACAAAATACCAAAGATGACCTTATCCATCTGTAAATCATTGATAGACATTTTATTGGCACTGATCTTGTATTATGAAGCTTGAACTAAAAATTTAAGATTTGCAATGGATGTACTAGGCTTCTAAGATGAAAGCCCCAAGTCACCAAAGGCACTGATAATAATTGCTTTACCTAACACAGTGTTTGAAGAGTCTTCCCGTTTGTTTCTACCTGTCCTATTTCACAGGAACCAAAGCTCTAACCTTCTGAAACAGTCTTCCAAGCAGACTTCTTTGTCATCAGTGAAATGGTGCCCTTTTGGTAGTCACAGCTGAGTTTTGCAGTTGAGCTCTCAAGAGCTCTGTAAAGGGTGTAAGATCCATCTCATAATAGAAGTCTATGACTTCCTTATCTGAAAAGAACTGATTTACAACATGAGCACATTACACGGCTAGAAAATTAAGCCACATAGCTAGAGAGAGTCCTTTGAGTATTTCGTTCTCCTTTCTAGTGAAAACACCCATCTTGCATACCTGGTTGACTGCCAGAACTGTGATTCTGGCACCAGTCTCAGTAGAACCATACTGCCTGATATCTTTTGTGCTCTTTAAAGCAGCTGATGCATTGCACAGCTTCACAATTGGGTTGGCTGTGCAGCGGCCACTGGTAGTTGCTGCTGCCCCTGTGTGTGGCAGGTACCCAGTCATGTCATTACACCTCTATTGTTAACCCTGGAGTACATTCTATAATAGGTCAGTCCTATTGGAAAAGCTAAGAACCAAAAGCAAACTAAAGGCCTAAACCTTAGATATATCAAATATCTTTTTACTCAAAGGAAGCTATGCACATCTTAAGTGCTCTGCTAAACCACAGTCTCAGGTTCTCATGCAGCCTTCAGCACGGAAATCTACAGGTGGCCCTTAAGTGATTTGTTATTGTCAGGCATTAACGAGTTATGACTGTTCTTCAAATGGTAACAGGCACACTGCATTCCAACACTACCTAATTTCCTGGTGTACTCCAAGACCCAGACCCTGCTAGTACTTCATTGAGCCTGTGAGTAGACCCAAGGTCTACAAAACCATCCATAAATTCAAGGACATAAAAGATCAAGGTTTAATAACTGCATATCAGGAATCAGAAAACTCCTCTGCATTTTGTGTTCCTTCTCAGGGTGCACAGTTTTCAATTAAACATTGGAGTTTTGCAGTGTTAGTCAAACTCTGTATTTTTTTAATTAGTTCAGAAAGTCCCAATGAAATCAAGTTTTGAGTAGAGGACAGCATAACTTAACTGCATATTACTCCCTGGATGCAAGTCTCAATATACTTTTCCAAAGCACAGCACAGACTGCAGATATTACCTTGTTTGTAGCTAGGTACCATGGTGACTAATGCTCTGTAAATAGGAGAAAGGCTTGAGATGGTTTTCTTCTAAAGCTACATTCTCATAATGTGCACTATTGTGTTTTAGAATATAGTAAGTCAGAGCAAGATGTAAAATTTACCAAGACTATTGACACCTCAATAAATGACAGGTCATCTGAACCAGGTATGCCCTGGGAACCTCAGTGAAATTTAGAGAGGAAGTGGGCCTACTTTCCAGAACAAGTGGATTCAGTTTTCCTTAGACAGACTAGCTTTTCAGTCTAAAGAACCTGCAGCTGGTTACCAAAACTGGATTGAACACTATAGTACTCATATACTCTTCCACTTGCTCAGCTTCCCTTCTGGGTTCTCTTTCCCAGCAACTGCACTTCTGCTGCTCATATAAGCTCATGTACACCAAAGGGCATGCAAGTTTGAGTAAAAAATACCAGGATATCCTAACGCCACAGCTTTTGAGGACAGCAAGCGCAGCAAAAAATGAAGGTTGACGTTGTGGCTTTCAGACACTTCTTACATAGCTGGGAGGCAGGCAAGGAGCGCTAGTGCCCATACAACACTCTGTCTCAGAGTTTTTGTGGCTAGGCAGATATAATATCCATAAGAAGCTCTGGAGCTGAGTACACAGTTGTGATCACTGATACCCTCTTAAAGGATCAGGTGTATTTTCTGTCGCTCCCTCCTGGCCCTGGAGTAAAGGGAGAGAGCCATGCTTCCCCACACAGTACAAGTCCTCTGTGGACATTTTGAGATTCTAAAATGGCAATCAACTCTGCATTTCTCTCATCCTTGCAAGCTGGGTAGATGAATGTCAAGAGTATGCCTTCCCCGGAGCACAGAGATACAATATTACGTTGAAAGACTTACTGGCTATGTCTATACAGCACAAGGAGGAGCTGCGTAGAGATACTTGACTAGCTCATTCAGTCTCAGTGAAGTGCTGTGCTAATGCAGCTGTACTGCCTCTGGTACCTGAACTACCACAGGTATCTATCCACACAGCACTGCGTTGTAGCTGGTAGACATGCCCACTGTGCCCTCTACATTCCCCTGGCAGGCAAGGTTCAGCTCAAAGGGAGCCATTACACTGAATTTTCAGCTAATCTGTTTTGCTTTTTCTTCAGAGCTCTCTTTCAGTATTATCCTAGTAAAACTGCCTGAGATTGGAATTGTTCACTGCCCAGCAGCAGATAACAATTAATCGATCAGAAAGCGTCATAGATTATGCTTTTCACCATAAGAACATACCCTCAACAAAACACCAGGTTCTGCAGAAATAGCCATGAATAGGCTAATTAAAGATAAACAATGCTGTTTTGATCCCCCAAATGTCTCTGCCTTTCCCTGGGAACATGGAATTTTGTTGAAATGAACACCTGTGTGGGAGGAACGTGAGATATGATTTTGTGGCATTTTTTCTAGATGGATTGAAATGACAGGGTTGAGGGTTTATTTTTAAAGCTGATGAAAGAAATGATAAGCATAGCTATAAAAAATATCATTTCACAGTGATATTGAGGAAGTACCTTTGGCAGCCAGCAAGTTAAAACTGGTCTCATTCCGCCTCTACTTCCTCTCCTGTTGCAACTGTGGATGTCCGTATTTTTTTAAGCACAACCAGGTTGAAATTTTTTAAAGCACAACTTTAGAACAATGCAGATACTTCTGAAATCATACCATCCCCCACCTCACCTCAGCAAAACAGCAGTGGTCGATGTGCTGACATTGCTACAATTACTTGAAGCATTGTTCCTAGAGGCTGTCTACCCCTCAACAACATTGTGATACTGTGGTAGTTTGATGTCTTTTATTTTTGGCCTATGATTCACATATAATCATTTTTTATTACCACTAGCAAGATGATTTACATTCATACAGATTCCCTAATAGCCAAACTTTGCAGGGAGAGCATGGCCGTGGAATAGAAATTCTCTGCAATTGGCTGTATCAGCAATTTTGTGATTCTGAGGCAAGTTTGTAGGTCTTCCTGTCAAAAGTGGAGAAATTGAAAGAGAAAAAACTAGGTCATGAAAACTGCAAATTATCTCTTGATCACTGCTCTCCAGAGAATTATATAATACCACATCACATCAAGATGTAAATGAGATATTCACATATCAGTGAAGGCATTAATAGATATGATGCTTATTTGCAGAGGGAGAGCCCAAATAAACCAAATGGGCCAATGTGTTTGCCTTTTGAAACAAGTGGACTCAGGTGATGTTTCTGTGTGCCACATGTATCATATTGCTACACATATCATATTATGAAATACTTACAGGGGAAATATTTCGCAAAGATTATCGGACCACTCCAATACCTTCATTAACTACACAAGTTACTACCACAACACCGGCACCTACTACCACAGCAACAGAACCCATCAATATAACACCAAAGCCAACTGCACCTCTCATGACAACCAGAACAACAACTACTACTGCTGCTGTCAAACCACGACCTCCTGTGCATCGGGTCAGGGATATAGGTCAGTAGAACAAATGTAGGACTTCTTTTCTTGCCTTGTTAACCTGTAGTCTTCCTAGTATTTCAAGAATAAGTCCCATATTTTATTAGGTCACTATTTAAAAGATCATCACAATTTATTAAATAATTCTGTATAGGAATATGAATACTGGGTAAAATATTTTATTTTTGTGCCAAGGCTGAGATGAAACTAGCATGATGGAGTGCTCATATTGACCTCTGAGAAGCTACAAAAGTCCTAGAGATATTTTTCTTAAGCATCTGTATGACTGTAGGTACATCTACACAAGATGCTTAATGCTCAGTAGACTAATTCTACTGCACATTAGCATGTCACAGCAAAAGTCATGCTAATGCACAGTAGAATTAGTGTACTGTGCATTAAGCATCACAAAAAGGCCGTGCACTGTTGCTGCTGTGCAGTAGTGCCAGCTACTCTGCATTTAGTTAGTACCTTATATTAGATGTACTAAACTTAAAGCGCCATAGCAACGGCACACTAATGCACCTGTAGATGTGCCTTGTGTTTTATATGTGGACTAATAAGAGGTCAAAGTAATCATCTTGATTCATCAATAAGTTGATATATAATCGCTTCCGTAAAATGGGCTATTTCTGGAAATTTCTTCAATACAACTTATTCTTACTTCCAATTACATTATACAAAATATGAAAAGAAAGTCCATCAAATGTCATAATTTTAAAATATATATTATTCCTCTGAATATTTTGGCTAACTGTTAGAGCTGAGCTTGATAATTCAACAAAAAGGTTGGAAAGTCACTTATTTGATTAATTACACAATAACTTGTATTTTTGCAATTACTTTTCCCTCAGTCCTATTTGGACTCTTATATAGAAAAATATTCATAGTTCTCTAATTATGAACTTGCTTGCCATGTTTTTCCTGATCCTTTCCTTCCCCCTCATTCAAAGGGCATGTATATTGTTTCTATAGCTTAATATGCAGGTGTCAAGCATAGCCCACAGAAGTGGGTCATTTTCACCACGGTTGCCAGAAACCAAGGAGTTAACACTCATCAACCCACTGGAGCTGCAGTGTCAGCATGGTCAGCATCCAGGGAGTAAAGGTGGCTACCAAATTTAGGTTTTTTCAATTGCCATTGACAATTAAAATCAGTCTTTTTTCACCCCTTGGGTACTGGCCAAATTGATACTATAGTTCCAGCAGCTGTTATGATGGGGACTGAGCAGCAGCACTGTTAATTCCTTGGCTGCTGGTGCTGATACACCAGCTACAAAAAGCACAGCAAGAAGCTTTGCAGGCTGAATCCAGAGGTGGGTCATCCAGCCCACAAGAAGACCCACAGTCCAGATCCAGCGTATGAGAAGCTTTGGAGTCTAGATCTGGCCTGCCAATTCATTTGACACCGCTGGCCTAATATGTTTCAACAGAAGAGACTCTCTTGTTTCTGCCTAGGTTCTAGCAGTGTCCACCCAGCTTACTCATCTGTGGCAGCTGCAGCTTCAAGTAAGTACAGTGATTGTGCTTGTGGTTTGAGGAGTGGATAATGCATAGGGTAGATCAATAACTGTGCAGTGACACTGTTAAAAACTGGAATGTCACCTTGGCCCCACTGAAGCCAATGGCAAAGCTACTCCCAAGGCTCATCCAGATAAGTGTGGCTGTATGATATGTGGCACTGCAAACAGGATTGCAGCACCAGATACTACACAGACAGGTGTTCTCCATACTGCAAGATATCCAGAAAAATACACACAGAAAAAGTAACGGAGCAGCAAACACACGGGCAATAAGCGCCACTGAAAAGCAGAGCCAGGCCTTCTGGAGCTGTGCTGCAGTTGCCAGCCAGGCTTTACCTGCTGCATCCCCCAGCACCCCAGGTAAGGCTGCTGGGCCAGCACAGTGCAGGTGCGCTGCTGCTACTTGTCCCCAGGGAACCAAATATCCACACTTGTCTGGATGCAGCCCCAGGTTCTAACAGGGAGCTTTAGCAATTCCTTTGCAAACCAGAAGCAATGCTATGGAACAAGAGGACCTAAAACAAAGAATTTTAATCTGTATTTAGACAAAAACAGCAAAGATAGAGCTTATTTTTCAGGATGTTGACCACCTTCCACTCCAGGGAAGCATCTTCCCTGAGACATTCTGGGCACATCTACATAAGCCTCCTGCTGCACAATTGTTACTGTTCAGTCATTTAGTTTAGCTGCATAACCAAGTACTAAATGACTGCACAGTAACTGGAGTTTTGGCACCATGCTTGCCTAGTGCCTCTCACTGCACAGGAGCTTATTACTACTGTGAAATAGCATTACATCACGGTTTGTGCCCAGCGACACTACTGCACAGTAGCTCTACTGCACAGAGCTATTGCACAGTAGTAATGAGCTACTGTGCAGTAAGCATCTCTGGGTATATGTAAATCTCTGGGTATGTACAAGTTCTAGATGTGGCCACTGGATATGTGCAAGTTTGGCATCGGTAAAAGATAGGTCTTGCAGTACTTACATCTGTTTGAGACTCCTGAGATACTTAAACCATGTCTGATCCCCTCTACTTTGCTGTACTCAGATTAAAACTTAAATTCTGCTCTTACATGTTATACTTAGACAGTAGAATAGCTATTTAAACATGCTCAAAGAGAGATGAGAGCTTTGAAAAACTGCCTTCAGTCAGGCCCATGCTCTTCTGAAAACCTCAGACTGTGGCTCAGAATCTGGTAAAAATATAGTGTTATTCCTGGCTTTGCATTTTTGTTATTGACAACAGCATCATGGCTGGTCAAAGTTTCGTCTTCATCTTGATCCAGAAACCTGCTTCCTTTCAAACCCACAAGCTGTAATACAAATATTTGGAGCAGCTATCCATACAGTGTATAATTACTCAGCTGCGGAGTAAAAAAAAAGAATATTTTCAAATGCTAATTTCAAATATTCATAAGATTTTTTTTTGGTTGCTGATTAAATGAGGCCAATATTTCAATTGTAAGATGTAGAAAAGAAAAATCACAGCTACACTCTCATTTTGTTGCATTTTTATATTTCTTGAGAGACATTACCAGTGCAAAGGCCAGACCGGAGGTAAGACTGTAAGAGCCCAAAGTGGTCTGTAGTATAGCATGCATCAGTGCAGAGGGTGGTGGGGCACCCACAAGTGGCTTAGTAAGCTGCTATCCTGCTCTTACTGGTGTCAACAGGAGCAGGAACAAGCACATTAAAAGCAGTTTTAGGAAGTTGTCCAGTACAGTAAGTCACAAGATGTGACCTTCTACATCATTTTCCTGATCTAATGAGAGATTCCTTCTGGATCCTAAATGCTTAATTGTTTTTTGAAAAGCCTAGCAATTTTCAAGAATTGTTATTTTAAGGAGTCTTTATTTTAAACAATTTCTTATGCAGGACCATCAGACTTGGCTCTCAAAGGCCACGGTCATACATGCATTCTTTACTCACTCTTATGGTTCAGACTAGAGGTTCTGAGGTTGATCGGGTTTACACCACAGTTTGACTTACCTGGATTTTAAAAGCAAAGGGCTCATATAGACACTGCAGGAGGAATCAAATGCCCTCCTGTTTCTTGGCTGTTGAGATCTTTCATATCCAAATACCAGTGGGCTTTGGGAGCTCATTTTCAAAAGACACATCACAACTGACTGCCCATGAAACAGTGTAGTCCAAGTAGTATAGCTGCAGCTGTATCTATTGGGAAAGATATTCTGCCATTTCTAGCCACTGGCATTAGCAAGATTTTATAGTACTTAAATCAAAAGGTGATTTATAGCTTAAAGTCTCCCAAAGGAAAAAAAAAGGCCCCTTGTTACCTCTGAGTATCCTTGTATTTGTGCTTCTTTCCTTATGGTCCTCTGTATGTATTTTCACCATCTTCTTCATCAAAAGAACATGAATTTTAAAAGTAAAAAATAAAACATAATAAATTCCCCCAAATTTTGTATCTAAAGTTAGACTGCTCCAGCTAATGATGTGAAGTGCAGCAAAAAACAATGATGCAGACCCACATGGGTGGCAGGATTGATCTCTCATAGATTTATGGCATGACAGGCCCCATACATGATTCTCTGTGTAAAGCATATGACCCCTGGCATGTTTGGTTTTCTAGAGGAGTGCTGCAGTGCTCGCTGCTACCCATAGTTTTTATGATGCAAGTGGGATTTTATCCATAGTTGTAAGTGTTTGTAGCAGCGGGTCTAAAGAGTGGATCCAGGTCCTGCTAAATAAGTAACTATTTTCTGTCCAGATTATTGCTTCTGCTGCTTTTTTCTTATGCCTTCAGCACATGGTAGAGTAATCAGATATCATGAGTAGGGGAAATGCCCTCTGCTTTTTTGTCTCAATGCACCCAACTTCACCACAGACCCTAAAAGGAGCCTTACAGACAGATTCCTGCTACTCTGAATGCTGAAGCTCTTCAGAAAAGCAATAAAATAATCTGTAGACAATTTCAAAGACTAACATATATGGAACAGTCCCTGTTTGGGAAACCAAGGAGACCTGCTAGGTGAGGGACTGGTGATAAATTCATATATCAAATACGATGTTGGGAACCAACCCCTCTTCCACCTGGCAGACATTTCAGTGCCACCTCACTTAAGTTGCTAAGAAAACAAAATGCAAAAGGGGAAGGAGCCATTCTCCTCACTGATTTTTGTGACCTGGTCTTAGGGCTAAGATATAGCCATATTATAAAAGTAAACATGCTAACGGTTTTTCCAGGACTCAAGCAGGATAGAGCAGGCTCACACTTAGATACCTAACTCCTTATAGGCACCTACTAGGTTTATACCCTTTTCAAATATCAGCTTATCGTACCAGTAACAGGGAGCATGGTCACATAGCTAAGGCACTGCCAATAGCTTCTGATGTGTCCTTGGGCAAGTCATTACACTTCCTTGTCTCCTTTCCAACTTTTGCCTGTCTCATCTGACTATAACTTTTCAGGGAGGAGGCTGGCTCCCAGCCTGGACCTGCACTGTGCTCAGCAAATGGACTCCCCTGTCTCGAAGTATTATCAAAGTAATGCAGGTGCTATAAGCAGCTTCCTAAATTATGTGGGATGTCTGCATAACGAACTTTCTGTAAGCCTGTTCTTACTGATTGTGCTCTGTTCCACTGCACGTGTGTGTGCATGAGCCTTCCCATAAGGAGCAGAACAAGAAGAACAGACTATGCTGCCTGCCCGACAGCACCTTCACACTCATGCTAACATATGCAGGAAGGAGTGGGGAATGTCTCTGGCCTGGCACTGAGGGAAACACCTGGAGTTTATTTTTGGACCTTGGCTCCTTCTCTGAGTTAACATGAACCACTTGCCCCTCCAGAGACTGCCTGTTGGCACAGCTGCCGCAGCTCAGGAGTATCACCCCCCTCGCACCCAGTTCACTCTCACAGGGATGCTCTTTCTCCCTCCAACTTCCATTGCTTTGTATGTTCCTGCCTTTTTCCTGCTCCCAGTCACAGCTTCCCATTGCTTGGCTGTATGGCTACATTGGCCTCCGCATCTTCACCTCGCCGCAGGCCTGGCTCCCAACCACAGGCTGGGATCTGGTTCCAGCTGCAGGGTCTGACCAGCTCCCTGGCTTGGAAGCATTTCACTGACTCCAGACCCAGAGAGCAGCACCTTAGTGACATGTTCAGCCTGGTCATATCTAATCGAAGCCTCACAGAGCTGGGCTTTTGTTGCACAGTTAACATTCATTCCTGACATCTCCCAGCTCCACTCTCTGGGCTTTGCTGGGCTGTCTACAGTTTACAGCCATGGCACTGATTCAAAGTGAAATCTTTCTACCTGGACAATTAAAAGGTCCAGTTACTGCACTATGTTCACAGTTGACATTCTTCCGGGGACTCACTCTGACCGACTGGCAGCATCCACACGGTCAGTCACAAATGTTGCCTTGCTCAGCCTCCTGCTTGCTCAGCGCTCAGGTTTAATGAACACCTGCCCACATCCACTCACCACAGGGCTGCAGACACATGGTCCTGTCTTATATTCAAAACAAGGACAAGCCTTGTAGGCACTGGAGCTATGATTCACCCGCCCTGTTTGTCCTGGCTAACGATGGCTAACAGAACTAATGTGGGGACATTGGTTACATACCTTCAGGAGGCACCGCAGGCCTGAACTGCCTGAAAGCCCAGTGTTGTTGAGCAGAAGATAGAGGGCCAGGCTGGGTCTGATCCCAGGCAAGGGGTGCGAGCGTTGGGCAGGGTGATGCCAGTTTGCTGGGTTAGACTTCTTTTGATACTGATTTAATAGAAGGCCTTTCCTGTTTAACAAATGACTCTTTTAGCGTGTTTCTATTGGCCTCGTAAATAGTGTTAAGTAAACATTGTGACTTCAATTGTGGCCACCCCGCCACAGGGGATTTCTTCAGCTCTCCCTGTGTTCATTCCATTCAGCCTCTTTGGCACATGCACAAAATCTCTACATTGGAAACGTTTTGTAGAGACCCTGCTGCAGAAACGGGTGTTGTAGCCCTCAAAAACTCAGCCTGATTTGCTAGGTGTGACTGCGGATCTTCTCCACTCCTTGAGCCAAAGTTACATGCTGACAGAGTTTAAAAGCTCTGCCAATTTTGCCAGTTAAGCTTGTCAGTTCCTTAAACAGGATCTATCCGCCTCCAGGAGCTCACACGCTTTCTACAGAGTTCCTAGGGATACCTGGAAAAGGAGCTATTTGTGCCAGGGAATATACAAGCCCTGGTAGGTGGGTTGTGAAGGTTCCCATTTGTTTTGGGCTGGAGCTGTTTGCCTTCCCTGGTTTTGCAACACTAAGAATTTATGGAGCAATCAGATTTTCAGAGCATATCGCTCAGGCTTTTTCCATGCAGGGTATCTACGGCTGTTGTTCAAACTTTCTCTTGAGGCTTGGTCCAAAGTCCATTGACATCAACTGAAGGATTTTTGTTGACTTCAGTGGGCTTTGGATCACACCTTTTCCAGGGACATCATTAAAACTGTGTTTTTGTTTGTGAGGTCTGTCACACTTCATGCTCAATCCCCTACTCGAAAAATGCCCTTTCCCTGTTAAACTCTTGTGGGGGCTCTGAATAAGATATTTCAGGAAGAAATCAGCTCTCCCCATGAAGGTGTTTGTTGTCTCAGTCATTTTGTTGTTCCCCATTTGAATGTGGCCACCTGCTGCCCTTTGGCTTAGACCAACAATTCTGAAACTGTGGGTGGTGATCCCAAATGAGGTCACAACATTAGTGGCTGGGGTTGTGATAAATGTGCCCCCTGAGATTTCTGCACCCACAGTCAGCTGTAGGGCTGCAGCCAGGCTGGACCAGCTCCAAACAGGAGCCACCTCTGCGGCCCAGCTGGTGGGACCCATTGTGGGAGGAAGTGCTGCACCACCATGGCCACCAAGGTGATGCAAAGCAGCGGTGGCAGCACAGAGCTGTGCCCATGCTGCTGCCGGGTGAGCAGGTGTGCTTCCGCTCACCACGTTCCTTCCCCACCATGCTGGGTCCTGGCCACTGGACTGTGGAGCTCCTGGGGGAAGAGCAGCACGGAGGGGAGACCCTAGCCTACAGCAGTCAGCCTGCATGCTCCGTCCTGAAGGGCTTTGCTCTGGCAGTGCTGCCCATAGGGTATGGACAGGGCAGGAGTGGGAAGCCAGGCTCTGCATTCCCCTCTGGCTGCAGCAGCCACTGCCTCCTGCCAGTGGCAGCCAGGACTTGGGTGCTGGGAGGGCAGGGGACTGTTGGCCTTGGGGCACCCAGGAGGGCTATGGGTGTGGAGTGAGGGGCACTGGCAGGACCAGGGGGCTGTGGGTGGGGAGTGAGGAGCACCTGGGGTTGTAGGAGGCTCTGGGTTGGGAGTAAGGGACCAGGCTGAGGAAATGAGGTCAGAAATGGGGTCATGCTGAGGAAAACTTGGTGAAGCACTGTCTTAGACTGAAAATACTCTACTTCAGTATGAAAAATCTTCATAGACCAGGCATTAACTCTGAGAGCTGTAAAAGGAAATTAAATGAAAATCCAAGAAAGTGAGTCTTGAACTAAGCAGAATATAAATGACATTTTCTGTTTTAATGCCTACCTAGGGCAAATCCAGGCTGTGCAAGGAAGAGGGCAGAATCAAGGTATGTCTTAAATTACTAGACACATGATCATGTTAAATAAATAAAATAATGCAAATCTTTACATTGAAGTACTCTGTACTGACCAGTAAAATGTTTTCAAAGCACTCAGGGGCGCTTCCACCTATGCAAGTAACAGAAATGTTCCTTGGGCCACTACAGGTAAAAGCTTTCAGTCGTTGTTCAAATATTCCTTTGTAACATACTGCACACGTCTAATGAGTGTTGGTCTACCTCCTAAGTATTTTTGCAGCAGGAGCTTCCAGAGCAAAAGAGATCATCCCTTTGTCCATCTATCAGGGCTTCAGTCCTAGACTAGTTGCCAACCAAGTTTAAAGAGCCCAGTCTACCCTACCATGAAGCAGACTTTGCTCTGGCAGCTCCTGCAGCCAAGCTAGTTCCAAACATACTGCCACCTACCATTCCCTTGGATTAAGCCAGCGAAACTGAGAGGGGGACACTGGTGTGTGGGAGCCCAGAGTCTTCATATACGCTACCAGGCCTTTCCACCCTGGAGAGGTCACTCCAGCTTCACTTTATTTTCAAGCAAGGATTCAGTTCAGAGAGCCAATGTCTCACTTGTCATAATTTTGTTGTCTCAAGAGACAGACAGATGCCTACTACTTTTCTAGCATCCTGCATTGCTATCACAAGTTACACTGATTATTGCCCTGCAATATGTTCAATTAGGACATTTTAAGATAAGCCACAAAAAAAGAAAATAAACTCATAACTCTTCTCTGCCACTATAAACTATTCCATAAGTGTTCTCAGTGACACTTGCGATGCTAAGAGGCTTGTTCTGGACCAGGCCTCAGTTCCCTCTCATTCTTGGGCCCATAGGCCTGATCCGGACAAGCACTGAGTGAGTACCTTCTATTCCCAGGAGTCGAGTGAGTTCACCATCTTGCAGAAACGACTTTGCATCCTAACAGCTGGTCTGGTTTAAGTGCCTATAACTACCCTGAACAACTACCACACCCACTACACCTTAACTTGTTCCTTTGTTTTTAAATGGACTTCTGTATTTATGCTTTTTCCTCTACCTTTTCCATTTAAAAGAGCACATAGAGTAGTTGTTTCAGGGCCACTGTGTACCATGCAATTACATTTTTCTCTACTCATCAATTCAAGTTAATCCTTTTGTTAAATTACACAGGTCTTCAGCGCCAAGAGCCTGTTGCAGCCTTCCGTAAACCTGCTGGGCCCCCACTCAATCTGGGTAAGTGTTACTTTTAGAATTTGCCATCCACCCATTCATTCTCTTCTATTTCAAATATTGCTATCCTGGATAACTTCATGGGCAACATTTCTCATGACTCTCACGCATCTCACAAGAGCATCATGTCACTGGAATAGTAGTGATCACATGTGAATCAGTAACTGATGTGCTCTAGTTAACAGTTGTAGGAATGAAGTTCTGCTGCAATGGCCACAGTTTCCTTTGTATTTCTCCAAAATAAATGTCAAAGAGAGTAAGACTGGCTAGCCCAGGGGCCGCCAGCCTGCAGCATGGGTGTCCCAAGTAGCATGCAGCAGAATTGAGGGGGGGCGGGGCAAGAACAGGCAGCAAATAAGACAGGAAGCCAAAAGCAGAGAAGCAGATTGGGCAGGGGAAGGGATTGGGATAGCACTTGGGCCAGTACAGGGTTTATTTGTGTCAAAAGGTTGACCCTCCATGGGTCTAGCCAAAATGACTTCTGAATCTGTTGGTACTAGAAACTTCTGCAAACTGCCTGCAACCTCAAAGGCTGTTCCTGATACTGAAGGATAATTATCTCCCCTGGTTTTGCCTACCTCTTAGCTGTGCTTGGACTCTGTGACTCTGTCTAGGAAGCAGTCCAACCCTTGGGACTGCTTTTCTGATGATGCCTGGAATATTCCATATCTGGAAAGCCCTGAATATTTGGTTTAACTCAGTCAAGAGCAGAGACATAGCAAGATATTTCAGCACCTGGGGCAGAGGTGGTGAGGTGGGAGGGGGGGAATAGACTGGATACTGAGAGCAGGAAGGAGGCCAGGGGGAGAGGCAGGGAAATCTTATCTTCCCCTGATCTCTGATCTCAGGTAGTAGCTGCTACAGCCCCAGATATGCTTCTGGACTCAGGATTATACTTCCCATTGCAGAGCCTCAGGGGATCCCCATTCTCCTTGCTTCTCTCACTCTCCTCCTCCCCAGATATAGCATGGGGATGTCCTTGCCTAGCTTCCTATGGCTATCCCTCCCATGGAAGACTCCTGGGGCACAGAGGCCATACCAGCGTCCCCTATACTTGGGCACCCAGCACTGGTGATCCCCTTGTCCCGCCCTAGGTACACTGTTGATCAAGAGAGATGGGACCTATGTCATTAGCCTGAGGACAGGGTTTTAATGAGGGGAGGAAGGTACACACTGGTGGGTTTTGTATCAAAGAAGAGAGAAAGTTTGTAGATTTAAAGGATAGAAAAGGCCATTTGGGTGATCTAATCTGACCTCTTGCCTAATTCAGGTCAAAGAACCTCACCAAACCAATTCTAGACAATGCCTAAGTCTTACAGCTGAGCTAAAGCATATTTAAGATAAAGCCTTTTTTTCCTCTTATTTTCTCTTTTTCCTTCACTGCTACTCCCCTTGCTTCTCCATTTCCTCCTCTTTAACATTCACCCTCCTGTCTCTTTGACACTGTCTGTCATATTTATTCATTCTCTCCATCTGAAAAACTTTTAACCTTTTATTTCTCTCCTCACACCTTTTTTTTATTCTCTCTTTGTTGTTCATCCTGGCCCAAACCCAGTGTCCATTTATGGTGCAGGAAAGGTGAGCAGAACCACGGACATCAACCTGTCTCTGTACCTGTCTGCCTGTCACGTAGGGCAGAAGAGCTTCCGATCCTGAAGGCGGATGAGGGATAGCTCAAGGGATTTTCAAAAAAGGGAGGAAGGAGTACCCAGGAAACTATAGGGCAGTTAGTCTTACCTCGATCTTGGGGAAGCTTTTCTAGAGAATTATCATAGTGCATGTCCATGAGGAGCCGGCAGGTGAGATTATGCTTAGGGACAACCAACACGGGTTCATTAGAGGCAGGTCCTGTCAGACCAAACTGGTGGCCTTCTATGACTAGGTCACAAAATCCTTAGACGCAGGGGTAGCAGTGGACATAGTCTTTCTGGACTTCAGGAAGGCCTTTGACACTGTCTCTCACCCCATTCTCATTAAAAAACTAGGGGACTGTGGCCTCGACACCTACACAGCCAAAAGGGTCTCTAACTGGCTGGAGGGCCGCGCCCAGAGAGTGATGGTGGATTGGTCTTGTTTGACCTGGAGGGGTGTGGGCAGTGGGGTCCCCCAGGGCTTCGTCCTCAGACCTTTGATGCCAAGATGAACATGAGCTGCCAACGTCAGACGGTGGTTGGAAAGGCCAACCGAACCCTAGCGTGCATCCAACGATGCATTTCGAGCTGGTCCAAGGCAGTGATCTTCCCCCTTTATGTGGCGCTGGTCAGGCTGCAGATGGAGTACTGTGTCCAATTCTGGGCGCCGCACTTCAAGAGGGATACGGACGGCCTCGAGAGGGTCCAGAAGAGGGCCACCAGACTGATATGCAGGCAGCAGGATAGGCCTTATGAGGAGCGTCTGAGGGACCTGAACCTGTTCAGCCTCAGTAAACGGAGGCTGAAGGGGGACCTGGTG
>JAGPOW010003648.1:46363863-46437405 GCA_030014935.1 Caiman crocodilus
GGGGTGTGCTTTTTAGTATTATAATGAGTTCTTTCACCCACTTTCCTGTGTATCCTTTGAGGCCTCTTGCCTGGTATACCCCTCTCCTCCTTATCACTGCAGCTGGGCATTTTTCACATAACAGTCTCACAGTCTTCTCTTTTATTATGTCTTGGGAGGATGGTTCGAGGCTGTTCTCAACAACTATATCCTGAGCCTTGGTCTCTTGTTGGAGTCAGTTTTTGAGACTGTGTTGTGCCCTAGCAACTGCTAGACTGAGATTTCTGAAGGAAGGGATTTCTTGCTATGATTATGTAAATAGGCAAATAAAGCAAGTTAAATTTAGAGTATATTCAGATTCTGTATCAGTGAAAATTCCTGGTCAAAGATGGTGTCTATTGAGACTTCTTTGTTGTAATAACTGATAGATAAAACCAGATTAAGTATGTATTTATTCACTTACCTTAAGTGGCAACAAACAAAAGCTGATGAGAGATTTTGATGTCATGTGCAGCTGTATGTGGGTGGTTTTTCTTAAAGTAGTATTTTAGCAGCAAAGGTTCACAAAGCAGTGAAAAACTTGTAACATAATATGAAAGGATTTACTTATTCTGTTGTAACACGGTATTAGATCTGATTGTTCCTGGTTGTTTAAAATGACACACATGCATACTAGCATTAGCTCAGAAAAAGAGCAGCTAGAGTAATGTAAGAGGAGCAGGGAGCTAGAGACAACTTCTGTGAAAACCAGAACCAGGGCTTGGAGCATTTTAATGTTTGTTTCTTTCAGAACCTGATTTCACTGCCTGCGTCTACATGAGATGCTGACTGCGCAGTATTATTGCATGGTATGAAATGTGACGAGACGCTACTCGGCAGTAGTAACAAGCTACTGTGCAGTAGGCATCACTAAGAAACCTGTTCAGGGATGCTACTGCTCAGTAACTCTGGTTGCTGCACAGTCATTTAGTATTTGTGTATGTAAGTACTAAATAACTGCACAGTAACAACTGTGCAGTCAGCATCTCATTAGATGCGGCCCCTAAGTCCTTCCTTTCTGTGTCCTTATTTGGTCTTTTACAGCGCTTGTTGCCTTTGTGGTTAGTCATGGTGGGCTAAGGCAGGAAACAGGCCAAGCTACACGTTATGTCTCAATAACCACATTTCTATTAAAAGTTTATCATCTCTTGCATGTTGTAGAGCATCTTCGTGATGCAGCAAAAGCCTTTTCCTCCCTGTGTTTTTTGGTGTTTGGTTCATCAGTTAGGATTAGACACAGAAGTGTACAAGGGGGGCAAGGTAAGAAAGCCTCTCAGTGACATGCTGCAGAGAAACTGCAGCAGAAAGGGGCAGAGCCAGTCATAGTACAGCACATGACAGTCTAAACACAGCCCTCTCCCTTCTGGATGGAAAAGGCGAGCTGTGCTTGGCTGCAACACTTATGGCTATGTCATGTTTTTCTGAGTTAACGTACCCATGTCAGGGAAGCTTTTGCTCAAGAGATGAGACAGTTAAAGACCAGGAGATGAAACTGCATCTGCAGGAAGGTGCTCCCCAAAAAAAGGTGGTAAGGCACTCTGTGTGCCTTAGAGTGGGACTACCTGGGTACTGTCTTAACTAGTGCTGGGAGTCTGAGACACTCATGGGAGCCACCTAAGGTGCGGGAAAGTAAGCTTCCTTTGCTCTATCCCTAAGCTAGTACTTTGTCTCAGAAGTGCAGAAATGAAAAATGTTGCAATAAGAAGTGGCCAGGCAGAATCTGTGCTAGGGCTTCTGAAGAGTGTGTGCTATAGCTGCTGCACTCATCTCCCATTTAACAGCATGCATTTCCTATGTCCCCGTCGAGTTTCTAAACTCATCGGTATCTTCATTCATGTTAGATGCCCCATTAAAGTCAAAGCTATCGCAACTCTCTTTGTTATGTGGATAACCTATGTCTTTCTACTAACACAGTTTGATTTGCTTTACTGGACAGAGAAACTCTGTCACTCCATAGTTTCTGAACTCTTGTCTGTAATTAATTCACCCTTTTTGTGTTACCGTCTTGACATTCCCCTTTCAAAGTCTGTCATGTTTCCCCCACGTAAGTGTCTGTGTAGGTCTGTAAGAGTCTGACATATTTCTTACATTGGAATTGGTCATTGTGGCTGCCTGTAGACATGCTGGTTTCTGTCCTAATTAGAACATGTCAGAGCAGACTCGATTGATCGTCTGCTCCACATTTTAATTAGAATGCTGCAACATGGCCTTACCGTCATGTGTATTAAGCACCCCTCCCTGCATGTTTTGTAACAGCTGCAAGGGCGCTTTCTCTAAAGCTTGTCAAATAAGCTTTAGTTTAAGCACCCCCATGGCCATTTTAAAATGTGGGGGTAAGGCTTAATACATGTGATGGTGAGCCATTTTAATTAGGCCAGTTGTCAGGGAATGGGTCTAATTAAAATGGCCCCTCCCCACCCCTTAGCATGTGTACAGGTACTCTATAATACCAATTTGCAGGATTTCTTTGATAAAATAAACCAGTATCCGACCCGTTACAAAAAAAAATCTACTGCAGTATTGCCCCAAATTAATGCCATGGATATTGTGGGAAGAAATAGCTATTTCCTGTTTTGCAAAACTTAGAAAAAGCTGCCCAGGCATTCAAATCATTAATTGATGTCCATCTGAAAATTTTTGATTATCATAGGGCCACTCCTACTGTGATCCAGTAATGTATCTGAAGGACATATTCATTGTTCAGTGAAAACAGAAATTTTTCAGGCTGCTAGTTTAGAGATTCTCCCACCCCCTGGATCTGACTGAAAACCCCTTGAAAAATATTTTAATAGGGCTCTTTTTGTTGATTTCAGTGACGTCTGGACCAGGTCCCAATTTTTCTTTCTGCCTCCAAAAGAATAAAACCAATCTCTTGGATTGCTCCTAATGATTGTCTGCTTAACTGGATATAATGTGGTTGTGTCTCACTGCTCTTTCTTTTATCTCCATAAAAGAAAACAGAATGTTAAATGACCAGTCTCTCCCCTGTCTTGAACCTTGTGCAATGAATTTAAATCATGGCAAAATATATTACTAATGCTGGCAAGACTGGTAGATTTTTATACCCCCTTTCCATAGATGTAAATGATTGCACAAGGTAGGAGGCAGTAGACAATCAGACTTTGATTTCTCCTACAGTTTCCCTTCCTTTATAACATCTAAATTGGTATAATAATCTCTCCCCCTCCCTTCAGTTGCTGCTATTTTGAGCAAAGCATGGAAAGTGAAATGTATAAATTTAAATGTAAAATGTACAACGTTTGCAACAAATTATAACTGTAGTAAGAATGAGCTTCTCTGAGAGAGAGATTCCAGAAATGTTTCTTTCCTACATCTGCCTCTGTAGTTTATTTCACTGAGGTGGTGGTTGCCACCCCTAGAAAAGTAAAACTAATTACCAGTGTCATGGACACAAAATAAAACTGTGCTCCAAAGAGGACCCCAGTACAATTTGTACTACCAGACTGGGCTTTCATTTCATTGTTGGTCAGGTGAGTTATTGCTTTGGAGAATCTGGAGTTAGGAGGATAGGATGTAACAGTAACACTTTCTCTCCAGTCATTTGGAAGATTACTGAAAAACACTTCTCACACTTCATCTCTGTCACTAAAAATCACAAGAGTTGAAAATATCACTTTGGGCAAATCCAGCAGTTTAGAGAAGATTGGAAATAACTTGTGCATCTGATCAAGAAGCCTTCTTCCCACCCATTTTAGAGACTAAACGTGATGTTCTGTTTTGATAATTCTTCTCTAACTCTATGATTTCAGGATTAGTAGATGGATATCTCCAGTAGGCAAAAGACCAAAGACGCAGTTCAAGACCAATATAAAGAAACAAAATAACCTGATCCCAGTTCTTTCCTTTTTCAGTTAGCTGGGGAAGTGGAGACAGAAAACTGCTTTTGCCATCTCCAGGGAACCCTACATTTTACATCTCTGTCTACTTCACTGAAGAATCAAACTCTGAGTTTTGCAGCAAAAATAAAATGTTTGTAGAGTTATTGTTCATGATGGCCTACTGCTGCCCTGGTACATTTTGTCTGTGGTTCTGAAAGTAGCCCATTTTGCAGGGAAAAAAATTAAGAGGCACAAGTCACAAAAACATACTTTGGGTGCTCATTTTGTTATTTCATATTTTACCTATGCTAACCAGAAGTGGCACAAACATTTTTCAGAGTAGTCTCCTTATCCACAAAAGGGTAAGGAGTTATGAGATATTTGTTACCTTCTTTCCTTCAGTGAGTATGATGCTGGGTAGCCACGTTAGTCTGAAATCAGGCTGAACACAGGGCAGGGTGGCATCCAGGCAGGGCATGGAGCAGTAGTTTTCAAGCTTTTCAGACTCAAAGCATCTCTGAGTAATCTCAAGACACATCTTGATAGGCTCAAGGCATCCTTTGGAAAATGTGATCTCTTAGTTTTCCCTCATTTTGGGATACATAAAAATACTACAGCAATTCTGCTGCTGCAAAGAGCTCAGAAAGACCACACAAGGGCAGAATGTTTTGGACGCTATGGATTCCTATTTGAAATCTCTGGCTTTATTTTGTGAATCATGTTTGCACACCTGACAATGCTAACACTACTTGGCACCCCGCAGCACCCTAGAAAGGATCTCAAGGCACTCCAGGGTGCTACAGCATCCTGTTTAAAAGCATTGCATTAGAGACCAACTCATTCAGGGAGGCACATGCTTTCACAAACAACAGCCTACTTCATCAGCTGCTAGGAGAGGATGCACCAGTGCTCAAGTGATTCATCGAGGGCTTTTGGGAGGGTTACCCCCTCTGAAGAGACTCTTTGCTCCCCTTTCCTTCCCTCTCAAAATGAAGCTTAGCATCTGATGAAAAGGTGATTGTTTACTCTAAACCAGTTAGTCTCTACCTAAGGTACCACCCAGCCCCTCCTCTGTCCCATCAATGAGGTCAGACTCAGAACAGTTCTTGTGCATTTGTCGACTAATAATTTTATTGTTCTCTTCAGGCTTCAGTTCCAAGGAAGAATTGAATCCAAAACCTTTAGAGCCTGTTTCCCAGGGAAATCCAAGTATGTAAATCAGAATTAATTATGTAGCGATGGGGGCTTTTTGCTGTTACATGTTACATGCTTTTGGTGGAATACAGTACAATAATTTAAATGTTAGCTACTAGAAAAACTTATTGCAGAACACACAAGCCTTTGCAACAGAATATTGGATGTACTTTTGAGATTTCTGGTTTGTCGTGGTCCATGTTTCTCTTGTTTGCCATGGTCCATTTTTTCTCTTCTGATGTAAAACTTTTCTAACTTTGTGGGGGAATATAGCAACAGAGTCTTGATTTACCTTATGTTAAATAAGATACTGGCAGTTAAAGATCTGATATGAAAGGCAGATGAATTCCACCATTCAAGAATATAGGGCTTGGAAATATGTCTGGCACAGAAGAGTGTTGATCTGACAGGAGGAAGATGCTAACTGAGGCTCTGGGATCATCTACAGGCAACTGAGCCCTGGTAATAGGAGCACTCCTTTCATCTGGCCTGTCTGATGGAGCAGGTCGGGCTCCTGGAATTGGGGCTTCATTTCTTTTGCAATAGATTTAATGGAGTGAGTAAGGAGTCATGCAGAAAATGGAACCTGTGCCCACAGCAGGAAGAGAGGCATATTGAGTCTAGAAACCCTCACTCTTCTCTCTACAAAGGCATAGCCCAGAGATCTCTGTGGTCTGGGAGAATTTAGCATTGAGTTCAACAACCTTTGCATCAGGCCTAGGGGAAGCAGCGAAACTGAAGGAAAGCAGAAATTCAGTTAGAGAGAAGACAGATTCAGTTTCACCACTGACAAAAACCCTTCTCCAAGTTGCCAAAGCCCTCAGCTCTCCACTTACACTGCCGGCAGCTGCTACCGTGC
The DNA here is from genome assembly GCA_030014935.1 of Caiman crocodilus. Classification (NCBI taxonomy): domain Eukaryota; kingdom Metazoa; phylum Chordata; order Crocodylia; family Alligatoridae; genus Caiman; species Caiman crocodilus. The sequence continues at coordinate 46,369,774 of JAGPOW010003648.1, forward strand.
AGATGTGGATGGCAAGTACTAAAATTCTGTAGCACAGGGAAATGTTATATCAGCACAAACTACATTTAAAGGGGATTTTAAAATAAATATTTAAGTGAATGTTGTCATAATCCCTATGTTTTTTTCTATTACTTAAATGTTTTATTGTCTTCCCTGTGAATGCCAGCTGTATCTTATACTGTCACAGTAATTAAGGGGCCTCAGTACAGAGTCTGTTTAGGTTCACTCTGTTGCCCTTGGCTCTAAGACGTGCAAAGAACCACAGTTTCATGACCAACAGTTACAATGTAAAATGAAATTAGCAGGTGTAACAGAATCAGAATTCCTGCCCTTCCTATATGTATAAGTCACTTGGCTGGCTCCTTTCCTCTGACAGAGCCCATGTTGCTGAATTCCTGTTAGCTTTTCTTGCAGATCTGAAAATGATGGGAATACACTGAAGTCTTTGTCAGGCGAGGGGCTCATAATATCTTATTTGTCATAGAGAGTAGTCTCACAGAAGTCAATGGGCTTTCCTAATTTCTATACAAGGCAAAACATGCAAATGACCAGAACCCTTTAAAAAAAAAAGGCCTTTTTCACATAATCAGATCACAGGATAGGATTTCATTTTAAGGAGCTGAAACCTCTGGATAACTTGGTCCTTGATGAAGGCTGTATTGTAGGAGCCTATCCTTGCCCCATGCTCACTTATGAATGACCACAGTTCTTTGTCATGCTTCCGGCATTTAGGATTTGTGAAATTAGAAAAACAACAGCCAAGCTACTGAGAAAACTGAAAGTCATTAGATGGGAAGTCAGTTACATAATCTGATAGCAACAATTAGTACTGTGTACCATTTAGGTTAATTTAGAATTAAAATTTACCCATTCTTGTTGATCTGATTGGTGGGAAGTGACATTAAAGAGTAACTTGTGGTTTATACTGAGGAAAAATGTTAATTAACGCTGTAGTTGAGCCAGTTTTAGTCCCATTCCAGTCGATGATGTTTCTTTGCCCTTTGACTGATATAGAGGTAAAAATTAGTTGGCTAATGGCTGCATATGCCATTTGCAGAAGAATATGGATATATCTAATGTAAGAGGGAAGCGTTTGGTTAGGCTAAGCATGGCCTTTTAGAGTGCAATTTTTAGTAGAATGAGCCAATACAGTAAGGCCAATAGTTGCATATATGTATTTAGGGTTTGAAATTAAAGTAAAAAAGAGCCTATACTAGATGCGAAAAAAAACACAAGGTTGCCATCCTTGGGATAATTCTACCTCAGATCACAGTCACTGAAGCCTTCAGTGATACCACAAGCCACATTTCTGGAATTGCTTTCATCAGTGACTTAAAGAAAGTGCAAAAAAATAACTACACAGAGGAAGGTAAAATCCTCAGTAACACCTATTTATAGTACAACAGGTTTGGGAAACAGATGGGCATGAGTTGTACATTAACATACTCCCAGTACAATTCCAATGGCACAAGAGATCTGCAGGGCTATCCCCAGCCCTTGGTATAGCACCCATGAATAGGAATGCATAGCAGCTTAAGTGGCCCAGGGTTGAGGAATTGGGTCTGTGCTTCACCTGCCCAGCCTACTTTGAGGGAAACTCTGGGAGTTTTGCCATTTATTTCAGTAGAACTCAGAATTCAGCTTCAAACTGGTGTTGGAGTGAATGGATTTTCCCCAACCTGCTGATTAGGATTAATGTTACAGGTGATAAATCATTGGTGCTATATCTGTTACAGTGATTAGGCCAAATATTAGCATAATTGGGTGAAATTCTATGACCTGTAATATGTAGAGGTCAGGCTAGATGACAAAGTTGCTTCTGTAAACAAGGATAGACTGCTTTGTGTGTGGGGTATTTCCATTGTGGAATAGGTTGCCAGGTATAGATGAGAGACTTTGATTTCTTGTAAGATAAAAAACATCCATTAAAGAATAAAAGTACCCAGCAATGCTTGATTCTTCTTTTCTCCTCTATGTCTCATCTTAGACTGCAAAGTTGATTTGTCCTTCTTGATTGATGGGAGCTGGAGCATTGGTAAACGCCGCTTTCAGATCCAGAAACAGTTCTTAAGTGACGTGTCTCAGGCTCTTGATATTGGTATAGCTGGTCCTCTCATGGGCATCATCCAATATGGGTAAGAGTGACTAATATTTGGTAGTCTGCCAGTTAGATCTGCCTCTACCTGAGCCTGCAGGAGTGTTCTACCTCTTTCTGTATTAGTATGTCATAGTCTTACTTTTTATTAGAGTTTATTTTCAATGACAAATAACCTAAATATGTTAAAATTCAGCCCATGGGGGAAAACAGCTAGTTTTATTCTATTAGGAAAAATCTACTTGATTACCTTTAAGGCTTGAATGTATGTAAAAAAGTTGCTGTAGGTTGGATTAGATTGGGGTGGGCAAAATATGGCCCTTGGGCCAGATCCATCCTACCAACAGATTTAATCCAGTCCACAGGTGGACAGCCATTGACTCACTGGATCTAGACCACGGGTTCCCTTTGCCCAAGAACATTACTAAATCTATTATAAATGGGAACATGCTGCGTGTAAAACAAAAATTAACAGCTTCTTTCTTCCTTTTGACCCATTAGTGATGACCCTTCAACAGAATTTAACCTCAAAACTTATGTAAACTCCAGAGATCTGAGAAATGCCATTGAGAAAATTTCACAGAAAGGAGGGCTTTCCAATGTCGGTATGTGACCTGGGCTTAGCTACTTTGATGCTATTTACCACAAGGAAGAACAAAGGGATACGGAATGCCACTTTTGGTAGACATACAGGCTAGGGACAGACATTCAAAAAGCCTGAGCCTGAACTTATTCAATCTTTGCAGGTTAGTCTAACCTTGCTAGGCTGAACTGGTTTAAAACCAGACAGACATTCTCTCTGGACTGATCAAATTCAGGCACATGCCTGCAGTGGCTCAGGCTAGAAGTTGGGAGGTGGTAGAGCAGCCCTCCCTTCCCTTCTGCAGGGAGCTGAGCTGGGTGGGGCGTGGCCAGACCCCAGCAGGACTCTCTCAGTAGGGAGGTCTGCCTGCATGGTCCCAGGCTTTTTCCTGCTGGCTGCTCAAGGGGCGGGAGTGTTGCCTCACCAGGCAAGGGGGGAGAAGAAGATGCAATGCATGCATCTGTTGATGATACACAGCTTTTTAATCTCCCTCCCTGCCATCATACTTTCTGCAACAATATGACAGGCAAGCAAGCCAGCTGAGGGCTGATAATGATAACAGTCTTTATCACCCAATTAACAAAACAATGGCCTCTCTCCATTACTTCAAACTTCTTAAACAGTTTACTGGCAGACCTGTTGATTAGCTCCAAACAGCCCTAGGCAGTCACTGTTTTGTCTGCCTGCCCCAGTGAAACTGGAGAGAAAAACACACACAGACATTTCTTGGCAGTAGCTAGCATACCATGTGTCTAGGGTCCGTGGGGCTGGGGTCCGTGCTGTGGGAGATGGGAGGAAAGAAGGAGGGAGGGAGAAAGGGAATTTCCTGCTTGAGTAGCAAGTAGGGGAGTGGTAGGGCAGAGGGAAGCCAGGTAGACCCTGCTGTGTCTGCAGTCTCTGCTGGAGCCTTACGCAGCATTAGCTAGCATACCACATGCTGGCTATGGTCCGTGATGTGACAGAGAGGAAGAAGGGATCTCTACCTAAGCAGTGAGGGGGAGGGGGGCACAGGGAAGCCAGCAGACCTTGCTGTGCCTGCAAGTTTGCCAGGGAGCAGAGGGGAGAGGCCAGCTCTGCTATGGAGCACAGAGCTCTGCCCAGCCTAGAGAGCATGCTGGGATGCTGGGGGACTGATTTAATTTAAAACAGCAAGGGGACTGGGACAGATATTGCATAAACTGATTTGACCCAAATCAGTTAAGTCTGATACTAGATTCCACCAGGTTTATCTCAAACCAGTTTCAGCCATTTTCAAACTGGTTTATGTGCATGGAACATCTGTTCTAGTACAAGTTTAAACCAGTTTCTGATCACTTAAACCAGTTTATGTGTAATGTCTGTCCCTAGCCACAATCCCTTTGCAGTGCCATGAGATTAGCCTTGGGATCTGATGTTCCAAAATATGCCCCTAACACCCTGTGGTGCATATACTGCTGTAATACTAACAGGAACATTGCAGCTGCTCTGTCATTCCACTAGAACTCCTTGGAGGTCAGATGGATTTTAATGCTGATGACAAGGGGAATGTTAAACCCACAAATGAAAAAGAAAAGTTATTCTATTTTAAAAAAATCCTAGCTCCAAACAGCGGCATCTTTCTTACCTCATGGAAGGTTTTGGAATACGGAGAAGCTCCTAGTTGGATGGTGACACATTTCTTCATCTTAGCAGCAGCAGCCACTGGCATATCTGAGATACTTGCTATCTTTGGCAACCCATCAGGGATTGTGTGAAAGGCAGAAAAGGATTATGATATTTGTTACTCTAGTAGTAGGGTAGATCAGATGCTTACAGCATCAGAGGTCTTTCCCTATCTCTGTAGCTATTTCAGCTCTGCCTGCAAAAGCACATCTCAGCAATGCTCTAAGTTTTTAATTCAACCTCTGGCTAAAGATTAATGAATAACATTAGCTACTAGAGTTTAATATTCCCATATATTCATGGAGAGGCAAAGCACTGTGCATAGGATAAATCCCCAACTCTATGCTGTACTTCTCTTCCAGGGAGGGCACTTTCATTTGTTAACAAAAACTTCTTTTCGGATGCCAATGGGAACAGAGGTGGAGCACCCAATGTGGCCATCGTGATGGTGGATGGGTGGCCTACTGACAAGGTGGAGGAGGCCTCCAGACTGGCCAGAGAATCTGGAATCAACATTTTCTTTGTCACCATTGAAGCAGCTGATGAAAATGAAAAGCAGAACGTTATCGAACCCAACTTTGTGGACAAGGTAGTGGCAAGCAGGATACAAGTGGGTTAGGTTGCAAAGTCTTCCAAAGTTCTCAGGGTGTTTAGTTTCTAAGAGTCTGATTACAGCCAACTCGTAGGAGGCACCATTTTCCTTGGTTGTTTCTTCTTAAAGGTTATGGCTTCCCTGTTTATGTTGACCAGATATCTATGCAACGTACATGTGTTAAAACAATCAGCAAAGCAACAGTTCAGAATTCAAAATTATATCAGTCTTGAGTCTATTCCATGCTGCCCTTGCTAGCAAAGTCCATTTGTTTTAATGGCTGCTGAACTGAGAAAGATCCTTTCATCAGATACTCTGATTCTTGTGTTAAGAAGTAGCTTGTTGCCTACAAAAGCGCATGCCTCTCTAAATCAGTAAATTTCAAAGGTGCCACCCTGCCTGCTTGGTAACACAACTAAATGCCTCTCTGGCAATATGAGAGTCCCCTAAAGGGGAAAACCATAGCACTTGGACTCTAGAAACTGGCATAAAACAGGCCTTGTGAGGAATAAAGCTACCCCAACAAGCAGGTAGGCATCGATAAGTGAACAGTGCAAGTCTTTTCCATCTTTTAATTCCTACAATATTGTATTCCGTGAATCACCTCATCTGAGCACACATACCACTATGACTGTGTGTAGCTTTTGCTTATAGTCCAGCACTATAGAATTAACAGAACACAAAATAATGAGGTAACAGAAATACCAGCCCTAAGAATTCCCAGTGCTCGGATTATCATCCTCCCTGTCTTTTGGATTCTTAAATGATTGAGCAGGTAGAAAGCTTCGGCAGAAACTAGAGTTGTAAACTGTAATATGAAGAAGCATATGAAATGATTTATTCATGATTGCTATTCCCAACTTGGGGATTTTGTGTGTATATTATGAAGTTAAACCCAACAGATGGAAACGTGAAGTAACTGTATTGAAGACAATGGAGTTACTGTAAATATACAGTCCCATAAGTGGAAGTAAGATTTTATCCTGAAGTTATTATTTGTGCCCTACAGTGTTTCTCCCATTTAGTAAAATTGGAGAAGACTTGTCAGTCTATAAACACGTCTGTGGATTTGTGCATCAATAAACCTGCCCAAGCCAAGATCTCAGACTATTAATCAGAAAACAAAACTTTGACCCTGGCATAAGATTTCTGTTGTTTAGTTTCAGTACCTTTATTTTGAATTTTAATTAAATCCCTAACTGGGGCTGAGGTAATACAAGGCATAAACCTAAAATTTCCAGCTTCCTTGGGCTGAAATGTGTTGTGGCGTATAAGTTAGCAGCCAGTTTGGGGGTTCTCTGTTTACTATAGATGCTATACGTCTGTCATGATGCTCTGGAAGTGTACAAAAAATATTTTAAAAACATCTAGATATTTTTTCACATTCTAGCCAAGAGCAGCTTTATTTTAAAACACACGACTTTATAGTCGGTTACTAATACAGTGTGATGAAGGCTAAATCTGTAGATATTCTGAAATTACATATGTCTGACATATTAATGGTTAAGGCTTGTCATCCAATGGCCATGTGTCCAAATATTCTTTTTCTCATTTTTTGAATAGAAATGTAAAAGTGACCAGACCTTTTTGTATGGTGATGGTATCTTGAAATGGCCACTACAAGGCAGGTTTAGTTAGGACTTCAGTGGTATGGAAGCATCCACATGCACATGCTAGCCTGAAATCAAGCTGGGTGTTCAACTTGTTTTTATGAGAGTTCTTTAATGAAACCAAACCCAGTCTCCATAAGAGATCACAGAGTGCAGACATATTAACTACTTAAGATAACTGTTTAATAAACTTGATCGTCATCTCAAGTCTTTTTCTCATAAATAAAGAAATGTCTTGTTACACTTGGAATAAGAATAAATCCCTACACATTTTACAGTGTGCATAGGGAGAACATGGATCCTCTGCCACTGCAGATTGGCCCCAGTACTGGATGCCTATTTAAACAACACTGCAGGGTGGAGCCAGAGGTGTAAAATGCCAGAGCAGCCAGGGTTCAGGAAGCAGAGAGAAAGTCAGTAGGTATTTTCAGAAAGCTGCCTTTCTTGGATCAACACTAAAGATGATTTTGTGCAATTTCCACTGACAGTCTGCCATGGAACACATTTCCTCTGCATTTCAAATCCTGCAATGCTGTGCACTGGGCTGTCTCCAATCAGCACTTAAATTGGCCTTTAATCTCATTTTCATTTCATTTTTAAAAAGTAAAGCTTCAGTCAGTCTCTGTGAAACTGCCAGAGACAAAGAGGAAGAAGGAAAGCAGGGGACTCAAACAGGAAGGCAAAAGATGGTATCTTGTGATTGGGTGGGGCAGAGTATCAAGGTAAAAAGCTGCAATAACTGAAGAGGATAAACATGGGCAGGATATGCACTGAAGCCTAAACCAGCACATGCAGCGAGTCATTCACAGCTGTTGTAATATAGGTTTGCTGAGGACAGAGGCAGCACCGTAGAAACAGCTGCCTTGTCCTCTGTGAAAGCTTAAGTACAGAAATACAACCGGAGTTGTCAAATGCTCTCATCACAATGGTTGAAACATTAGCACCCTAACCTAAACCTTAAATGCATCTAACCTTGCCTCCACTGTAATCTGCATCCCGTCTGTCCATCCAGCCACCCCTGTTCTACCTTCTCTTGCTCCTTCTCTTGTCAGCTCTGGAAGACCCTCTTCAGACTTGCTCCCCATGCACATTCACTAAAATAAGCACTTATGGCTCTTGGCTAAAAAAGATTAAATTTAATTTTAATTCTGGAGCCAACAAAACGATGAAAGCCTATCCTTAGACTTCCACATCATCAACACACTCGTTTACAACATTTCAGTTGTGTAATCCTTTCTTGTGGCTGAGATAACATGAGCCCAAAGCACTGCAGCTTGACTCAGAGGAGCCAGGCTGTTTGCAGGGTTGAAAGGTAATGGAGCCTCCACTTATGTTGAAATTGAGAAGAAAGGATGTGGAGTCATTGCCAGACAAATATGGACATCCAACAAAGACACTTTTCCACAGTGAGGCTGCAGCAATTAAGTGAAGATATTTGTCTGAAAGAAATCTGTGGTTTTGCCATTGTGTCTAAGATTTACACTAAGTACTCCAGAACCTGTTCACAACCCCTCCCACCACATTCAGTGGGTAGTAGAATTTCAGACTGAATTTATCCAGTTGAGATAATTTTGATCGTTCTATCACATGTTCTGTAACTAAAGGGGTAGGAAAGCTAAAGCTTTAGCTGAATGTAAATGATTATTTTGATACCCTCTTTCCCCCAAGAAACCTAGTGAAATTAAACTAAATCCTTATAATGGTTGATGAATGCTCTGTTACTTTTGCCTCTCTCTTCAGGCTGTATGCAGAACAAATGGCTTCTATTCCATTAATGTACCAAGCTGGTTTAGCCTACATAAGGTAGTCCAGCTCTTGGTGAAGCGGGTCTGTGACACTGATCGACTGGCTTGCAGTAAGACCTGTCTAAATTCAGCTGACATTGGGTTTGTAATAGATGGATCCAGCAGTGTTGGCACTGGCAACTTTCGCACTCTTCTCCAATTTGTGGCCAACATAAGCAAGGAATTCGAGATTTCAGATACTGACACCCGGATTGGAGCTGTACAGTATACATATGAACAGAGGCTGGAGTTTGGTTTTGATAAGTACAGCACTAAGCAAGATGTACTGAATGCCATTAAGAGAATCAACTACTGGAGTGGAGGGACCAGCACTGGAGAAGCCATCAACTATGCCTCTGAGCACCTGTTCAGCAAATCCAAGCCCAATAAGAGGAAGATAATGATTCTCATTACTGATGGCAGGTCTTACGATGATGTCCGTGTGCCTGCCATGGCAGCTCATCAAAATGGTAAACTAGTGCTCTTCCTTCAGGGTTATTGAGTCCACCTTGGTGTAGTACCTTAACATTTATCAAGAAAAGACCCATCGGACACAATTCTGTTTCACTTTATAGACCCAAATGACAGTTGTCCAGCTGCATAAGTGCCATTTTTGGCACTTACATGTTGTTTATGATTCTGTTACTCTGGTTGAGTGGATATGTAAGTATGCTTAGTGAACAGTTGGCTGTGCACTGGGCATGCAGATATGCAGCTGTGTGTGTATGTCCATACATGGATGATGCATAAATCACAAAACTACCTAGCAGAAACCTGTGACTAGCAGGTGTTAGATGGGAGAAGTGGGAAACAGCTACCATATTTTAGCCCCATTACAAAAGTGGTTATGGCCCTCCCCACTTTACCCAGAGGGAATTTGAATGTACATACCTCCAACTTCCTATACCGGTGCTGTAACCACAAGGCCACAGGTTAAGCATTATCCAGAACTCTCTCTAGCACTCCTTTTGAAGCTGCCACCTGGAACAGCCAAGAAAAAGATGCAGGGCTGAGAGAAAGAGGGCAAGCTAGGGTGTATGTGGGCCAGGGAGATGGCAACTGCTCTGGAAAGCAGCAGATCATGTTCTAGCTTGGCCCCTTGTTCCCTCTGGGATAGAAATGTCTCATCCATTTTATCAGCTGAGAATTGCAGTGATTCGGGCTCAAAGAGCAGGGCTAGATAGGGGACTAGCTAATTCTTGGCCTGTAGCATAGTCTTTAGAGCACTCAAGCTCAAGCTCTCTCCCCTGTGAAGAAGGGGGCTTAACAACTTGGTCTCCTGCTTCCTGGGCAAATACCATAACCACTCAGACATTGGAGCTAGAACACGGGAAGGCCTTTATCCTGGTTTCTCAGGACTTATGCTCTCACACGTTAGACGCTTACATGCCCACATGGCACTGGTATTAGAATTGTAAATTGTGTTTAAGTGCCACCTTCACAACTGGGAAACTGCCCTCTGGGTGCCTGAAAGGAACTAAAGTTCTGCTCTTAGTTTTCCTTTACAGCATACTATCAGAGGAGATTTGCAAAGCCCACCATGTTTTGCAGTATGGCCCACTCAAATCTGATCAAGACTAGGGCCTGGTCAGAAAATGGAGGGGAAACCTCTAAGAAAACATCACAGCCTGGAAGAGCAGATGTGTTGTTTATAAGCTTACTTTGTATTTCAGTTTATAGTAAATGCACACTTTGCATAGAACTATACCAACTACCTATATAAGTCTACTATTTTAAAATATGTTTTGCTATGTGAAAGACTTTTTGAGACCAACTTGTTCCTTCCCCTCTCTACCCTAAATACACGCTTCTATCCCCGTGTTGTAAGTTTCCAAAGAATTATAGAGCAATTCCATCACAGGAACAGATTAAATCAGATATAGATGGCTTTCTGGTGTCCCTTTCAAATTTCCCATTCTAAGCAGAGTGAGAGTAGGGGCAAAATAGTCATGAAATTTAGATAGAGGAAATAAAAATAGTCTCCATTGTACCTTTGGATAGCATTTTTCAAGAGAGACAGTCCTTCCTTTTTATGTCCTGATCATTACAGTTTGCAATATCTGTCTAGTTTCAATGCAATGGTTATTTTGAAATACATCATCCTCAAGCTCTGGCTTTCTTTACAGGAGTCATAGCATACTCCATCGGAATTGCATGGGCAGCCCAGGATGAATTGGAAGCCATTGCAACAGACCCGGATAAAGAGCACTCCTTCTTTGTGGATGAGTTTGACAACCTCTACAAATTTGTTCCCAAGATCATCCAGAACATTTGTACAGAGTTCAATTCTCAGCCGCGAAACTGATTATATCAGGCAAAGTATCATACTAACGCTGGATCACTGGGTGTCTGACAAAAGATGCACAGAATGCTATACAAGTAATGCCAGCTATGAGTCCAAGATATATCATTACAGTAGTTCCCTGGCATTTTTGCGTTAACAAGGTTGATCTCAGCTCTATTCCCTATGCATGGTAATGCTCTGCTAGACTGATGTTTTTCCTTTTTTGTGGGCTTCAAAACTCTGTTCTGACTGGAAAAATGCAAGATACATTTAGGACCCTTGAGAAAAGAAAGGACATGATTCAGATTTGTGGTTTTGAAATGTTTCCAAAACAGAGGTTTGCAAAGCAGTTGTCAATATAAAGCCCCAAGCTCATTTGATTCATGCCATTGTGTGCTGGAGAACCCCCTTAAAGAAGTCCTCTATCCCTTCCCAGTGGTTCTCAAGTGATGAGGTGTGAACTACTGTGGGTCTGCAGAGCACTTCCAGGGATTACCCAACCTGCTTGTTTCAGTGGGGAAACGTTTAATCTTCTCACTGATGCTTTCTGCTAGTTGGCCAGTCCAGATCTTTGAACTTCTAGAATCCTGAACACCTGTCTCTTAAGCTCTGTACACCTTTTTTGGTTTTTTTTTAATCTGTCAAATTTCATTAAAGTAGATATATTCCACAGCAACCAGGTTTGCAAATCAGTTAGGAGGGAAGAACCAAACTACAATGGATCAGAACAGCTGAGAACGGTGGCAGCTTTAAACATCTCCTGATTATAAAGAAGCCGTAGCACTGTTGGAGAAGGAGCAAACCATGAACATACCAAATACAGGAAATGCAAACAGAATCCCCCACTCCCCCCCCCCACTTTCTCTCTAATAGCATTTGCTTTTAAAATTGTCCCCTTAGCACTGTTCTGATGTTACTGTAATTTGCCAGGTGTCTTGAGCTCTGTATTTTCAACAAGGGCTGGGAGAAGAGATTTTAGGGAAAGGGTTTTGGTTATAAAATGGTCCACAATTGAGGATTGGGGGAGTTTTGAGGACCACTGCACCACCACTCAGGCTTCCTTCATTTTGGTTCCATCTGCAGAATGGATAGTAAACATGAGCATGAAGAGAGAGCATTACTCAAGGGATGCTTTTGTTAAGGATTTGAGGGATGTTATTTTAGTGAGTTATTGATTTTTGTAAATACTGGAAGAAACAAGATTTCCAGTGTTAGAACCATTCTGTATGTATAGTACTTAGGGTTGAGTACTATATATTCTCTGGCTCATAGCATATGTATTGCACTGCTTTTGACCATACCAGCTATAGGTGGCTGGCTCCTCATTGAAAAAGGCATGATAAATCATCACCAAGAAACAACGCCAGGGGTGACACATTAGGGAGAGGCTTGGAAGAATTATGCTTTAATTAGGAAGTGCAGTTATCATCTGTTTTTCTACTCAGTGGAACTTGAGAGAACAAGTTCATTAATCACAATTTATGGATGGAGAGAAGAAGTAAACATGGGTTGAGCAAGCAAGAGTGTCTACCTTTGTGCACTGCAGAAGCTGGTGGGAGGCAAAGATCTCCAGGCATTACAGCACACTAAAATAGAAATGGTTGAAATATCAATTCTGAGTGTATTTGCACATCACACCTTTTACAGTCCCTGTCCTCTGCATAAATAAATTATCTGCCATCTTTAAAACCTCCTTGTGCAAAAATGTTAATTAAAGTAAATGAATAGCTAAGGAGACATCGGGGTTTGAAAACATTGGGCTACAATTAAAGAATTGGCCTACAGTTGAAGAATTCCCACAATACTGATACAAAAAAAAAAAACAAAACACCAATCTGGGTAGTACAGCTACTACAAATCTGTTTAATTTTATAACTGGTATTCTTATTAGGAGGAACAGTTGTATTACATTGGGAATGGTCAAATCCCATTTCTGCCAGAAGAGAAAGTATCTCATTCCACTCATTTAATTCATCCAATTCATTTAATTCAGTACCACAGATAGAAGGCATAAGGGTCACTGCATATGGATAAAATATGTGAAAGTTAGTGGTAAAAGGTTCGAGTCTTGCAGTGTTTTCCTCCTGTCTTAAAAATAACAATAAAAATTAGTGATAAGGCAAAATCTTCTCAGATCAGAGCAGCAGAACCCCCCACCCCCTTCTTCAAATCTTCAATGTTGCTGCTGACAGACAATAAAGAAGCTTATATGGGCTAGACAAAACTCAAGACTCAAGAGAAGTGTGGACCAGTTTCCAGATTTACTGGTTGAAAAGCTCTTTTCCCTTCTTAAAGGCTGACTGAGAATCCTAAACGACTAAGGAAAGGACATATTTAGCTCTGTGTTTTAGCTTCTCAGCTATTCTTCATCTTAGAGTTTATTTTTCAATGCAGCAAAATGTCACTGCATATTTAGTTCAAAACAGAATGTACTCTACCAACAGAGTAGATACTAAGATACTTCCAAGTTGATTGCTTCTTCTCTGTTAACAGTACAAAAAGCAGAGAAGTTAGGGAGTAATAATTAGGTCTGTTTGCATGCTTAGGAAATATATTCACTCCTTTGCACATTTTAATCTTAAAAATAGCAAACTCTTAAGCATTTATCACAAGAGTTTTAAAATATGTTCTTACAAGTAGCAGAGTCGTGGCTATGCCATCCTCTCTTCAAACATGCAAAGTTGGTCTTAAAAGGAATTTAAGGGTTTGGATTGGGTTGGGTTGGAATTTCTGGTGGCTTAGCTCCGTTGAACAATTATTCTCTATGATGACTGAGTGACACGTGGATTTTGGTGATTTTTAATACGATTTGTTAGGTTGTCAGATCCAAAAAAGTAAAAAGGATTTGAATATTAAGAATGCCTCAATGTTGATGTTGTTTCAATAAATATGGCAAATGTAAAGGGTTTAAAGGGCATATTCTACAAGGATTAAAACTACTGCTAACCACCAGGGGAAATATAATGCATGGACCCAATGCCAAATGTACTATTGTATTTTCTATTCTAATTGTTGACAGCATCCAAATAGATAGTTCATGTACTAAAAAGCATTGGAAAGAATATTTTGGTAAAACATGGGATACCATGTACATCTTAAGTTTTTGTCCTTGTATATTTGTTTGAGAAGGAAGCAGAGCTCCTTATGTAACACATGGGCTATCTAAAGAGCTTTTCATAATACAAGTTGCTAAACCTTTTGCAATAAAAACCCCAAAAGACATGCAGTTCATGTTGTCTCATACATTTGAGATTTACATTTTCCCCCCAAAATGGATAACCAAACATTGCTGTTGCAACTTAGTTTTTAAAATAGAAACAGGTCTTTCCTATATCTAATCTGTGAAGTTCAGCAGGAGCCAAGGTATTATAATCAAAAGATTTTTGAATTTTCATGTTTAACGTACTCAGATAAATGACATCAATTGCTAAAAACTGTGCACCCAACAGTATAAACTAGCAGAGCAATAGTTTAACAGGAAACAAAGGACAACAAGAGGACATTTTTACATGATGCCAAAGAATCAGAGAAACATCTCTGTGAAGGCTCAGGATTAAGCAGAGCCGGTGTAGAAACACCTGCGTGCTAGTCACCCAAACACCCTCCCTACTGTTAAACCAGGCAGACAGGCGGCTGTGGCATATTTGACCCCTTTTAGGAATGAAATCAATATGCCATGTATGCTGATAATTACCAGATACATTTTGGACCTGTGTAGATGGTGGGATTAGAGTTAGGGCTAAACTGATTAAAGGATTTGGATGTCATCCCTCAGCATTGTAGCATTTTAACATTTAGGCACCTTGCTTCTGCAGCAGGAGCCAGTTTGAGTTAGATTCCAAGTCTCTCTCAGACGTCACTGGGGGCTGACTGTACAGCTGCTACCTGCGTGGCAGATCGTGCAGCCCCATGTGCGAGAGCTGCCAGGGCTTGGAGCTGCCCTCTTACACCTCTGGGTCTGAACTCTCTCTTCCCTGGAGCTATGTGCATAAGCCTTTTCTGTCAAAAATGGTGGTTATGGAGCTGCTGCAGCTCCCTCATTGCATCTGTGGTTTCAATACATGGGCTAGTCAAGAGATCGAGAGTTCACTTTCCATGCCACCTCCTAAGTCACATGGGGGCACCATCCTCCTCCCTGCTAGAGAGTGGGGGGGATTTGGGTTTCCTCTTTACCACAGAAAAACATGGATTTTCTCCTTTAAAAGGACAAAAATGCAGGAAGCTGCAAGTTGCTACAGGCTGGGGGGGGGGGGGGGCAGGGCGCAGGACACAGCAAAGGTGCCACGGCCAGGCCCCCAGATTTCTGCACCGCAGGCGTGTGGGGCTGGAGCCAGGCTAGACCAGCTCTGCAGCACAGCAGACAAGGAGCACCACACTGCCATGGCTGCCAAGGTGAGGTGTGATGGCAGTGCAGAGTTGTGCCCCCCACTGCTGCTGGGCAGGCAGGAGGCACCTCACCTTGGCGGCCATGGTGGTACAGTGCTCCCTCCCATGCCAGGTCCTGCTGGGCCATGGAGGCGGCTCCTGCCAGAGCTGGTCCGGTCAGACTGCAGCACTGTCTGCACCTCTGTGGGAGCAATCCGAGGTGGCACTCCCCATCCCCCTGCCACCCAACATGTCACTTGTGCCCACACACCCTGGTCCTCTCACACTGGGGGATTGGAGGCAGCAGATCATGAGTGAGAGGCACCAGCAAGGCTGGGGGAAGTGGGGGACTGTGGGTTGGTAGTGAGGGGCAATGGCATGGACACAGACAGGGCACTGGCATATTAGGGCTGTTCAGCACCACAAAGCAGGAGGGAGGAGAGCTGCAGCTGGACCCACATCTTAGTGAGTGAAGGGGGGTGCAGAGGGAGCTGATTTTCTATGAAAAACCCACCCAAATCAAACACCAAAATATGTAGATATGTAGAAGGTATTTTATTATGACTGAGGCACTGGTAGGCTTCCAAACTGCTTTACAAAACAAATATATCAATAAAACCTTGTGTTCAACTGATACATATAGTGGTGTTTCACTTTAATCAGAGAAAAATGTGAATCTTGGGGGTTTTAAAAATTGGGAGAACTTGGGATTTTTAAACAGAGAAAACCAGGATACCTGGTTATCACAAAAGTGGGAACAATAGGAAAAGGGAGGAGGGGGGAAGGGGATGTCTTACACAAAAGGTGGGATACTCTGACTTATGGTCTCGCCTAGTGAATATTATTCCATGCAGGGCAGTGCAGGAGAAGGAAAGTGCCTGCAATGCAGAATAGCCTGGAGACTGGTAATATGGGCACCCTTCTGGGAGAGGACAAAAGCAGGTTTGAACTTCACATTGTGGGTCAGTGCTCTAAATAATGAACTATAGTGGAAAGTGGCTTTGGATGTTTGTAATTTTAGACCCAACTGCCTAAAAGTTAACTATGTTTTGTGATTTAGCTCATCTTTCAGCTCCAAAAAAACAAGCTGAACTGAAGGGTGAACTTCCTGAGCCATGAGCTGCACAGCTCTTCCTTAATAATAGAAAACAACCCTTATGAACATAGATTTGATGTCACATTTGCTTTTTCTGAGTTGACTCACAGAGTAAATGTTAAAGGCTGGAACAATTCCCAGAGCAGCCATTCACAGGATTTTCCAGAATATTTAGAAATGACATGGATAACAAGCAGATCCCAAACTGAATTTTACTAACTGTATGTAGACATGTGAGACATAGCTATAAACCCACTGCTGCAAGTCCTTGAGATGCATGCACTTTAAGAAGAGAGTACACTCTTCATCCATACTACACATGGGTGTCAAGTTAAGTTATGATCACCTGATATCTGTCTTCTTTCCTGGACTTGAGAACACTTGATAGAAATGCTACAGAGCAGAATTCAAACAAGGAAACCTTATTTAAAAAGCCACCACTTCCAAGAAGGGATCAAGTAGAATGGGTTGAAACCCTTTTGTTCAGGTAAAGAATCCCTGAGAATGACACCAACTGGACAACATGTTTAATTTTGAGACCAGAAAGCATGGTGGATGCCATGTGGACAGGCTGGGCCTAGACTGGAAGGCTGATTTTAGCCACAAAGCCTGAAGGCCTATGCCCATGTTAATGATACCACTTACAGCTCAGACAACACAAAGAACAGACTGCTTCACTGAAGTTGGCCTTGCAGGATGCTCCTCATTACAGTGAGAAGCTGCATAGCTGGCACAGGGATATCCAATAGAGGTAAGAGATCTCTGTTGTGTGCCAGGTTGAGCACAACTGATGCATCACCTACTTTGGGTAGCCTGGGGTCCAAGCTTTTCATTATCTCTTTTGGGTTTTGTGTGATTTTTCAATAGCCATTCTGCATGGGTCCAAATGTGACTTGGGAGCTGTTCTTTGACTGCAAGTCCGACTGATTGGTCAGAGGTTCCCCTCTTCGACCAGCAAGCAGAACTTGCTCCCTGGCTGCTGTCAAGCTGCACCTGCTGTTTTGTGCAAGTGCATTTGCCATAACTGACAGCATGACTTCAAGATGGGGGATTTCCAGCTCCCCAGGTTCTTCTCCATGTTTCATTTCAAGCACCCACAGAAGAGGCTTCTTCGAACACCTGCTACTCTTATTCTCCCGACAGGCAGGCCATTTCTCCTTTTTCCCCTTTCCAAGTTCAGCTCCTACTGCATATTCTTTATATTTAAAGAAAGCTTTGAAATTAGTTAGATCAGTCCTTCTTGACACCACTAATACATGGATCACCACATTCAGACAATCTATTAGCCGATCTAAACTGAAGAAAAAAAATCAGAAATGTTATCTTGACATCTGGAGAGGAAAAGCAGATTTCATGTTGTGTATTATCTTAAACTATATGATGCACTCTCTCTGCAAGAACAAGTTTACTATTACTGGTAGGCAGAGAAAAAACTATTAAAAGACCTATAAGCATTATTTCATTTCTGAACAGAATGAGTCAACTAATCTCATCTCCATTCTTAAAACTCCCAGACTGTAGAGGACTAGCTTTCTTTGACAGGTCACCTAGGTATGAATGTATGTTCATGTTTCTGAGTTCTACTAAACTCAGGGTTAATTTTTATCATCCAAGAGGTCTCAAGAGGATTTTTTATTCATTTCCATACCTTTCATAATATTTGAATAGAATAAAATCTTCGTTGCACCATTAAGTTTGGCCATTATTGCCAGTAAGACCATCTTCATTTTAGCAGCTAGAACAGCAGTTTATAAGCGATATAAACTTCACGGTCAGTTCATAAACTAACTCTTCAGAACATTTAGGAGAAACTTGCCTGTGTGGACAAGTTATTACTAAATATTTTACACTTTCCTTTGAAGGATCCAGTAGCAGGTTACCACTGGAAAAAGGATACTGGACAGGACTTGCTTTTGTTCTGAGCTGATAATTCCCAAGTTCCTGCAAGGCAGGGGTGAGGAGGGTGGGGATTGGTAACAGGACCTGTTCTCTCATCCACAGAACAGAGACAACCAGCTCTAAACACAGGGAAAGCTGGATGGACTCAATAACAAATTAATGTTTCCAGTTTTATGTAGGTTCCTGTTCTGTCTTTATGCATCATTGTTTTAAGCATCTTCCGTGAAGTCGTATGTTAAGTGAGATGACTGCCATTTTCCTTAGTACCCATGCCCAGTGTTCAAACATCTGCACCCCAACAGATTGCACCACGGTCATTAAAAACACCCTCCCTGCAAACCAACACACACCAAACAGAATCAGATCTTTCTAGAACGCCAAATATAAAAACTGCTGATGCTTCTATTGCCACCATGAGCAACACCTCCACCACAAAACCATGAAAATCCAGGAATCCTACTAAGGCCCATCCCAATACAGAATGGGTCTTGCCAGACAGCTTCACAGTAACTAACATAGGTGAAACCAAAGTAGTATTGGGTGCATCTACATGCACAATTAGTGCAAAGGAATAAACTCTGGAGCACTTAGAGTCAGAATAAACTGCTCCCGGGTGTAATGTCTGCACATGTGCCTCAGACAGCAGCAATCTGAGCTGGGGCAGAGTAGCCCCAAGCTGGCAGCAGGCATGGAAAGTCAGCCCCAGGCTCTGGATGGAGGCATAAGATGTTAAAGGAATTGGTTGGGGCACAAGGGTGCTAGTGTGGACTAGGCAACAGGCAGCCCCTGCACTTTAGCACCCACATGGCCCAGCCAGCCCATCACTGTCTAAATGTGCATTTCAGTGCAGTTACTTGCTCCACCATAAGATAATACGGTCCCTAACAGTACTATCTTACAGCTGAGTTAATTTATTGCACCCTAACACCAATGCACGTGTAGACAGCAACGCTTTACTGCAGGGCTATTTAGCCTATTCCACAGTCAAGTGTAATATGCAGATGCGCCAATTATGCTACAGAATGAGTCTAAAAGAATTCTGCACCTAACAAAAGATTAACAGAAACACCTTGTCACCACACATAACAATTTTTCTATATCAATATTTCATCTCTGACCACCCAATCTTTATCCTCAAAGGAAACCTACACAGTACCTTCAGAAGATAAACTTTACTGAACGTAAAAATTATAGACTTCACAGAGTTGTGAAGAACAGCTAACAGAGAACTGTCCACTTCTCTTTCTAGAGGTCCATGGCTATAACAGCAGCATGGGTGTGTTTACACATCACCCTATGGCAACATTGTTACTGCACTGTGCTCTAGTATTTGCTTTTGGAACTGTTAGTTTTAGGGTTTTGGCATGGTGCATGGTTAGTTTTATCTGCTACTTCACTGAAGCATGTGCTAAAATGGGGGAGCACACCCCTACAGCTAAGTAGCTGCCAGTTGCATGATAGCTACACTGCTGTAGCATGTTGTACATCTCTGTAGTTGGTTACTAGTGACATAGGGTGACATGTAGACATGCCCTATGGCTACCGTCTGTCATTCTCTATCATCTTATCCAGCCTCAGAGAAACTGCTATGTTTGTTAGAGATGACAAAGTCAAATGCAAATGCATTATTTCTTGTAATTACTGGGCACACCTACACATGCGCTTTAATGCGCAGTCTAAATGCACTATTCTAATGCACATTAAGGTATCACCTGAAAAAACAGATTATGCCAACGTGCAACCTAATGTACCTTAATTTAGTATCTCACATTTGAGGTACTAAATTTAATGTGCATTAGAAAAGCCACATTAATGCTCATTTAGACGTGCCCACCATCCATGGCGTGTATCCCACAAAGGCAAGTTACTGTGTTTGAATGCATATTTGCATAATTCCCATTGAATACAGTGGGAGAAGTGTGAAAAAAACTGCACAGTATAATGCAAGATGCCACAGGTATCAAGATGGAATATATGCAAGAAAGCATATAGCAAGGGGAGAATGTAAATAAAGTATTAAGAATGAATATGAAGGTTGATTATATGCTAGCCAGGAAAGGAAAACGTAATCCATATTTTCCTTTAAAGCAGCAGATGCCATTGTAGACTAAACCTATGCATGTACTTGCTCTTCCAGTGTGGTTCTCCAGTCTTGCTCATTGACAACAGCATACCTGCATGTTTCTTAAAGTAATAAAGCAGAATTATGGACACAGTACCAAATGTTGAAAAATAGTATTTATTAGCACCCAATTTACATAATTATATGATACAAATGAAATTTACTTGCTGCTGTAACATCAAATAAAGCTGCTCTTAAAAACCATTGTTTAATTTTGGAAGTCCAAGTGATTTTGCTCAGCACAGAATATAGGTACAGTATACAGAGATTCCACTTCACTACTGCCAGATCAATATAAGTACCTGCACGGTTACCTCAGTGTTGTCTCATTTTAAATTACACACTAATATACGCAGTTTTATATAAATTTTAATGACAAAATATTTATTTGGTTTATCAGGCAAGTGAATGTGACTTTAAATACGATCTACCCAAGAAGTTCCACAAACAGCAGTTTCACTGCAATTCATAAAAGGAGAAAATTCAAAAGAGCCCCAAAAGAATACCAGCATTTCTTTAAATGACCATTACCCTAATTTTCTAACTTTGCAGTTTTATACATCTAAATCTAAATTAATAAATACTGAATTACTAACAAATATTACATTTTTACTCTGATAATAGAATACTTTCATTTGAACAATGATTTCAAATTTATTACATGATAAAAACTTCTCAACAGTTTAAAGATTAAAATGAATTATTAGCTTTCCCAACCCAACTTTATGAATGCAAATGAACCTTCCTGAAATTAAAACATCTGCATCAGAGTCTTGTTCCTAGAAGAAATAGTTCCTTTGCATTTATTTAAAAAGAAAAGAAAGGAATGTGTGACTTAAAATAACATTAACTTTTGTGAAACAGTAGCATGTAACACAACCAAATTACTATGTTTAAAAAATTTTTACAACAATCTCATACTGAACCACAGACACAAACTGGCAAGCAGGCAATATTACTCAGTAAGCAGGTATTTTCTACCTGAGCCATTACTTTGCAAAACACTTGAAGTCTGATACCGTTTCAAAAGCAGCCATTCAAAACCAGTTGGCAACATAAAATACACGAATTCATGTGAGCTCAACCTGAATTCCCCTCATTTTCAGGGATGAGTTAGCATGTCACCCTTGATGACAGGTACCCATTTATTTCTAATATATTTTTTGGGAGAAGAGACCCAAAGTTTCATCATTAAAACTGTGGCTCTGGTGGCCTGTATATTATGTTTACCAACAATAACCTAAAAGGGCACTGTGAGGAAGTGTTGGTCTTGAACTTAACTTTATTTCAGGAAAAAAACTAAAAAGTAAAGGAATCAAAATAAGAGGCTGCTTCATTCATGTTTACAAGCAAATCACCTTCTTAAAATTGCTTGTTTTTAAATTATGAGAATCATTAGTTCCATAGGCAAAGAAATACATGTCTGAAAATTTTTTTAATCTGAATCTCTCTCAAAGAAGTCAAGTGAATGTATTTACAAAAAATGCATTGTGGGCACTGCATATGCTGACAACAGTCTGGATTTCACCAGCGGTTACTAAAATATACGGTACCACATGAACAACGGCTATATTATGCTGTCCATCTCCTACAATTTGCTTAGATGCCAGTTTTAAGGAAGCCATTGAATATAATATAGGATTTCTTTTCAATTTGCTTGGGCTCCAAAGCTACAAGGTACTGTCTAACAACATGCTCATTTGTATTTTCAAATGAAAGTTGCCTCAGACTATTAGCACAGATGTGATGGCCTCTGAAATGTGCCTGCTTTTCTTGTAAGTGCCCAAAACAACAATTTTGGGAGTCACTCTGAAAACCAGTTACATTCAATTGCCATAATTTAAATCATAGTTACAATACAGAAAAAAAAATAATGATAAGATAGCCAAAAGTCCATCAGTTATCACTTATACAATATTTTTGGCTGCTTTTCATAAGTAATTCATGGAAGTAATGAAGGTATTTGGTTTGGCAAGAAATTCTCCTGTGCCTTCTAGAAAAGTATAAATCCAGCTGTGTACCTCTTAGCTTTCCAGCTTAATACTTTGGTGCTAGGACCACAGTCTTTTCAAAACAGAGTGCAAGTAATTTTGGGAGCTTGCGATTCAAACTGAATGAAAGCAAACAGGACTTTTAGGCCTTGTCAACATAGGGCATTGAACATATTAAAAAAAAAACACATACCCTGTTCTTTCTGGGCCAGTACATGGCTTGGCAGTGGAGACAAAGAAACTAGTTTAAAAACCAAAAAACACACACTAGCTCAGTTAGAGACCTACAGCTCTTCTATCAAATAGCTACATTAATCATGAGCTACATAAACCCAATTTACACCATTTGCACCACTGCAACTGAAATAAAATGTTCAAAGTGAGGTCTTACATGGTATAGTTATTTCATAAGTTTCAGACAGACAGACAAAACAAAATCAGGCTGCCATTATTATCCAATGAAATTCAATCTTCAAAGCAGGAAAATCTGACACTGAAGAGATGTTATTGGTCCATGAACATGTATTTTATAAAGAGGAGGGGAGGCTAACCCAAGAATACAGAAAGGCGAATACTCAGGACAATAGATATTAGTTAACAGGGGAAACTCATCATAGACACACAGAGGGACTGATTTCACAGGAACAGTCCCACTGGTGAAATAGGAGTAGCTGTCTGAGTACGGACTATTACACAAGGACTAGAGAGCTGACTCATGTCCTGTTTTTTCCCCTCGTACCATCCTAAATTTCACTTGTTTGTTCTATTTCACATAAGATCACCCTTCAAAATTTTGTTCTACTCTAGCAACTATTTTTCTAGTTCCTACATGTAGCCTGACGGTAAAATGTTGTTTGTTCGCTTTCCACAATAAGTCAGTCAATCTCACTGGCTGCATCTACACATGCACTTTTCTGTGGAGTAGGCTAATTAGTAGCCGGGTAAGATGTCACTGTCTACATATGTCACAGTATTAGGCTGCAGTGAAGTAATTAACACTGCCATAAGACAGTACTGTTGGGGATGGTTGGGATATCTTATGGCAGAGTAATTAATTGCAATTAAATATATATGTAGATGCTGGCCATGGGTGTAAATTGTGCTTGGTTAGACCAGCCAGCAGACTCCTCCATGCCACCAAGCCACATGACTCCGCACTTTCAGAACCCTCATGCCCCAACCAGCCCCTTCACCCCCCAGTGCCACCACTCAGAGCCCAGGGCAGAGCAGAGACCATGGCATAACCTGCTCTGCCCTGGCTCAAATCACACCTGTCCTGGGTGCATGTGTAGATGCTGTGCCCAGAAGTAATTTACTCCAGTTCAAACTGCTCTGGAGTGTATCTGCTTCAAATTAATTACACGTGTAGACACACCATGTAATGTGGTGTGAATAGTAGCTTACTAGTTAAGGTTCAGACTAGGAGATTGCAGGTGATTTTTTAATCACTAATAGTGCTCCTCTGCAAGACTAAATCCATTAACAGGTTTTCAGAAAAAAGTCTCATTACAAAGCTATTACCTGACAATTAACACAGGGAGCTATAAACTTTCAAGTTTACCATGTCTACAGGTTTGAGAGAGAAAGTGACCTAGCCATGTCACATATTATACCTTTCCATAGTTGGTACAGCGTATGTGTATGTGGGTGTTTTCATTTCATCATTCAATTACTCCATTTTTGGTAGCTGTGGTCCTATTTATTTTCTAATTAGCACCCCCAAATTTTAGAATGTATTTTTTAAATGCTGCATTATAGACAGGTGAGTGCTTTTACAGTTATTTCCATAAATCCCTTATTTTCATAATTTGAATGAACAATTTCATATCACACATAAAAAAACTGGAATATATAAAAATAAATAATGTCTATAATTGATTAATAAAATTACTTGGAATTCTCATTCACATCTCATGAAATACATATACAAATATTTTACTCATTTTACTATTACATGTGAGCTGCACTAGGAAAAAGGCCAACTATATTTTAAAGCTAACCTTACGTGTTTGATTCTGCATATATTTTTATGGAATGGGAAATAAATTAAAAATACCATAATCCTTTGTGTAACACAGATTATGATAAAAATCCAGAAAACAATGGAAATTCAGAATGATAGTTTAAACCCTACCTTGCACTGCCTCCTTCAGATTAAGATCCAGTTCTAACAAAACAAAAGATTAAGGCCTGATTTGATCCTGAAAAGTTTTCTGTGTGTTAGACTGAAAGCATCAGCGGTCCTGCTCAAGTGTCTGAGGTATGTCAGCCACAGTAGCACTGGGCTTTCCAACATGAAAAAAAGAGATCAATATCAAGTTTTATTTTTAAAATTTAAATTACAAACATATATAGATTTCTTGCTACCTCTGTTTAATGGTATAATTTCATATCTGAACAAATATACTTTTAATTTGATAATTTTGGAATTTAAAGTATTCTGAAGCAGGGAGCAGCATAAAATATGGGTAATTAAATTAGAGAGAATCTCAGAGTTCTAACATTAACAAGTTCTTTCTAGCTATTGTTTCCAGTGTCTTCAGGTCAAATTTGGAATTGGCTTCAAGCCTTCATAATTCCACCTTACCCAAATAAGTGACACACATGTGAGTCAAAGCTAAATTTCACCTCTTGATCTAATCTACTCTATCATCATAGTCCAATGAATAATCTGGTCAATTATGTACAGTTCAGCCAAATGACCTTGAAACAAAAAGGTGCATTTAGAAAGCATCTTCTCCAATAATGCCACATTGCTTACTAGCATCCAGTTCAAATCTTGACCCTTGGACATCAGAGAATCCAAAAAGGGCATTGCCATGTTCATCTAGGGTCAATATTCACACACTATTCTGGGACCATTTTCAAATATCTCTCTAAAAATTTGTATTTGGGCACCTAAGCAATGCCCCATCTTCCAGTCTAACGCTGGCCAAAAAAAGTTTGAAAATTTGATCTCCTGGGACTTACTTGTTGCTGCAAAACAAAATGCATCAGGAAACCCTTCAAACTGATGTCCAAAACACATCACTAAGCAGCAACTGGCATTATTTCCAAATACACGTTTTTTTGAAAGTGCATGAAAAAAAAGCATGCAAAATGATGTTTATGCCAATTAGGAAATTTTTGCTTTCCTTTGGGATGAACTAAAACTCACCTGTGATCCAGCGTCCCTATCAAAAAAATGACAATTACTATATAATAAACACACAATTTTTGCAAATTCCTGATTTCTACCAAATTCCTGCTTTTTCTCCAGTGACAAAAACTCCTGAGAATTGTGGGAAAATGTGAAAAAACATATGATGACCATACACTGGTAGTAGTAGAGGAAGGGTAGAATTACTTTATATATTTTTTTTTTATTTGAAAATCACAAGTTTCTATTTAATTGGAATTTACAGCCCTAAAAAAAAAAAAAAATTAAAAAAAAAATCAGGTTTATGGTTTTACTGCAAAGCTTAATACTGAACATTACATGCTTAGTCAAATAAATTATGCTAGGGAATACTTTTCTTGTGACATTATTTTACTCACACACTGTACCATAAGGACAGCTACAGTAAGAGGAATTACAATTTAGAAGAGCTCTTTCTAATATGTATTCTTATTAAATTAAACTCCCCACTTTTATCTAAAAATAAAATCAAAGGCAACTTTTTACCATAAAAAGACTAGAGATATTTTTCATACTATTTAGGATTTTACTTGGTATGTCACAGAGGTTTGTCTCTGGTACAAAACAAAATGGATTCTGGTACTTCGGAAGTAAATGGAAGATTTTCCACAATATTTAATCCAGGATGTATGTCAAATGAGTCCAACCATTTTGTGAAAGAGAACATTTTTAGGCATATCAAACACACAGAAAAGCACACAAGTTACCTTTGCAAACTGGAAGTGAAGTAGGACAATGTTTAAACCTAATGGATCATTTACACTTGGTAAAAGGAACTAAATTTTTTTCTTTTCAATTAACTTTACTAAAATCAGTAGCACACATTATTATCCACTGAATTTCTAAGAATTAATCTTAAAAAAATGTGCCATGTGAATCAAACAAAGTAATGGTAAAAAGTAATATAACGAACTGTATGCACATTTTGAGCACAAGGATAAGTTTTGGGTCCAACATTTGCATTAGATATTCTAGAACATTAATTTTATCAGCTGTATTTAACTGAGAAAAGCTGCACATATTAGGGTACAGAGACAAATATTAAGTGGCCCAGAAGGACTATAAACATGGATCAAAATAAAAACAACAAAATTAGATTAATATCAAAACTCTGAAGGTGGATCCATTTGCGGGGGGGGAGGAAGGGGGAATTGTGAAACACATGGAAAAAGAAAAAGAAATCTAGGAGGCAGCAGTGCTGAACGTAGACAGCAGATGGTAAATTAGACTGGCTACACTGGCAAGAAGGCCAACTGTTTTAATCAGTCTAAGCAAAAGAACAACATCAAAGTAAAAAGGAAAGTTAACAGGATCCTTTTCCGATACTGGCTTTAGCTCTCACACCTGGAATGTTATGATCAGGGCTGGACACAAAGTTACACAACATCCCTTCCTTCCCCCCTCCCACCCCAAACAGCATAAAGTGTTATAAAAATGATCAATGGCTGGAGAGATTTTGCATGTGACAGAAGAAGGAAAAAGCTAGCATAGCTTGGCTAAAAGACAACTAAGGAAGCAATATCTTAAGAGGCTATGGGTATCTGCTGTTTTGAGCACTGGGAGCCTTCCAAGGGAATTCACAGAAGCCAATAATGCAGGACATATGTAAAACATCACTGGTCAAAATATTACTAAAACACACACGGTTATAACCCCACTTTGGTAAGCAGATGACTAAACCCAAGAAGTCTTTTCCATCCTTAACTTCTATGACGGTGTTCAGAAGAGCTGACAGCCTCATGCACAGTACCCTGCAATTCTACAAGTACTTGAGCAAGTACAGCAAAGAGACACTGACATCAGTTAGACCAGCACAAAAATATATACTTCACAACCTCTTTGTAAGGCTACATTTGTTTTTGTTTTTTTGTTTTGTTTTTTTAAAGGCACCTCATCCTCTAGCTATTGCCAGCTTTTCAAGATTCATTTCAGTTTGAGCAACAGCTCAATAGTGAGAATGGAACATCTTTCAATTCACATTTTAACAGCTATTTCTTACATTCAAATTGTAATCAGAACAACAGTCTTTAAAAACAAGCATGCTGGCCGATTAATTATGTACAGCATTTTAAACAACTTTAACTACATATTATATAGTGTAAGCAAACACCACAACATTCATTTCATAGTCATACCATTATCCTTTTTATACACAAACTCAAGAGAACTCTTAATACTAAAACATTAAAATGCATCCAAAGTAGTCTTCTCTTACTAGACACATTTAATACATGTTTACAATATATATATACACACATATATAATATACACAACTTTTAGAATTTTTCAAATAAATTTTTGTAACTTTCTTTTCAAAAAGAAATAAAATAATGACACGGAAAAAACAAGAGTCAAGTACACAGAAGAATTTTCACAAAATTGAATGCTCAGTTTTCAGCCAGCTTTTCCCCTTTTCACCATAATCAAAATGTATTATAAAAACTAAATTATCTGAGTTACCATTGTCACTGTCATCTGTTTAGTGCTAAAAATTCTAAATTTATTTAATGGAAATATTGTACAACAGTGTCACAAACAAATGTCTGAATATTCTGAGAAGTGAAAGGTATCCCAAAGTATTTTTGCAATAACATATAATATCCTGCAAAGCCAAATAGCCTAGGTTAACCCTGCATAAAGCAATGAGGTTAATCTAAATTCTGGGACTTCGGCAGTCTGGTTTCATGTTGAAAGGTCTCTCTAAAAATGGAATAGTTTCTTTATCTCTTTCAATGATTCCTATTTTAATTGTGTCAGTTTAAAAGATGAAAGATTTATTAACTAACTTCCAGTCTTACATAGTGAACCTTCAATTTAAGGGTTCTTTTTTTCCTCATCTCAACACCAGCAGTACAGAATATACAGCACACATTTTGCCTTGCATGCCACTTGAGGGCTATGCCTGCCTTAACAAAATTGATAGACTAGTAACATGAAATCTCATTGATGATGCTCAGTAGAACAGAACCCACTTGGCTCTCTCAGCTCTGAGACTTTGAAAGAATAAATGGTAAAACTGGTTAAAAAAATTACTTCTGTCACCCAAGTCTACATGAAGCTCTGGATATATCTAGGGAGAAAATCTGTTGAGTATAAAAGGTGCCCTTTTATATGAAATCGGGTTTTTTTATATAATAATCATACTTTAAAGATCACTGGAACAACATGCCCAATACAGTGGGCACGTTAAAAAAGGCTCCACAGGTTTTCAAGTTAGGGAGTATTTTCTAGAAATAGTAGAATATTTCCAAAAGGTGGTACTTGGTAAGGGCACTCCACTGCATTAAGCTGAGAGAGAGGCTCAGGCAAAACACTAAATATAATGCTTTATCCTTAAGATGAAGTAACAAATTTCAGTCATACTTAAATGCCCAGAGTGGCAAGTTATCAGGTAGGGAAATGATAAACATTTATTTATTAAACTGTACTAGAGAGTGCTTGGGAGGCTGTTATTTCTTGCACATGACAGGGAACAAAAAGGGATCAAGAATGATTAGAAACATAGGCAAAAAAACCCAACAAATGAGAATATTTCTTGTGCCTGACCTCCAACAACAAATAGTATTATAAATCTGAATAAGTTAATTCACTATTACAGTATATACAGACTGTTTTAGTCTGTCTCGTTAAATGTGACTATTCTAAGGGCTAAGCTTCTAGCCACTTGCTAACACCTTCTTTCAAAAAAAAAAAAAAAAAAAAGATGTATAATGTGGTACAGACCTCAATGAGAACTACACTGAGATTTCCTTCCTCCCTCACCCTATCCTCCCCTGCCTCCCTCTGCACCCCCAACCCCACCTCTATTCTATGCGGCTATCAGACTATTATTACTTACTTGCCCATCCCTCCACAGTAACCTACAGTATTAACAGAGAATATATAGACTGAGTTTCACCCAAGACCTGCCTGGATGAAAATATTCATAGCCTCAGAAATAAAAGCTGTCCTTTTGTGGAATATTTGAAACAAAGTTTTCAAGCTCAAAGCACCAGCTGAGCTCACAGAAACTGGAACATACCTTAATTTAGAAAAAAAGAGCACCCTGCAGAAACTAGACCATTACAAACATTCTCTGAATTGTAGGGCATTTTTGCCCCCTTTCTTCTCTATTGTGCAGCTGGTTAGATATATACAAGCTAGCGCTGGAGGGCAAGCACTATGTCATACGAAGACCTTAGCTAGGGCATCAGCTCCTGCACTGGCAATATAACATTTGGATGGGTGGAATGCCACATCGTGAATGGACTCATCAAATTTTTTACGATGAGCAGTAAATTCTTGAATGCAGGTCTTGCTTTCGAGATTCCATAAGCGAATAGAACAGTCGTGACCTACAGAGAGGGGGAAATTTTTTTTTTTTGTAATAGGATCTGAACATGAAAGCTATTATGATAAAAGGAAGAAATTGACATGTGAGATACTTACTGCCAGACATCAAATACAAGCCATTTGGATCAACAGCTAAACTTGTGACTGCATCTAGGTGGGCTACCATAGAATGGATAAGTTTTCCTTTGAATGAAAAAAGAGTCCATGTTATTTTTCCTATCATTCTTTTTCATAATTCAATTTAACTTGGCAATTTAATATTTTGTCTGACTCCACTGAATCGAAAGAAAAAGAACATTTTGATTACAATCTCTTACTTATTCTAAGTCCTGTCACATAAACTATTAAAATAAAATCCTGTCTGTGCCTGGCTGAATTTGTTTATATAATAAGTCATTTTCTACTGCTGACCTTCCTAGGAGGTCAACCATACTGATGTCAAGAACTGTGTTAACCCACTGTTGCAAAATACTATTTGCTGTAAGACAGCTTTCCTTTGAGCTTATGCTGTAGCCATATAGGATGTATACATTCCTACTTTCTAACAGATTCAGAGGACAGTTGCACAAAAATAAGTCATGACAGGTTGTGTGTTTTAGGCAATCCATGTGTCCCCAAAACTCAGCCAGCTCTGCTACTGTATTGCCTTTTACTGCTTATTGCTATTGCAGCAGTGACATCATATTTTTTCCTAAAGAATACGTTCTTCTATTAGAAAAATAATTAACAGAAGTAATAAAAGAAAACAGGAAGAGTAGGGGGTAACACTAACTCCAATATCCAAAAATACTTTACGAAACAGGTTTTGTTTTCCTCTTTTTGGCCAGCTTTGCTCCTCAGATCCCTCTTTCTCCTACGTGGGCACAGGTGATGGTTATTTTATTGTAAAATCTGCAGAGGGCATACTGAATAGTTTGCAACTCAGCTCTTCAGCCATGGATTATTGTGTAATGGCAGCCAGGCTCATGCAATACTGCCATTCCACTAGACAGCACCTCCTTATAATTCTAGGTTATTTTAAGTCATCACTACAAATATAGCACTCTATACATGTTATAATAAATCTCTATATAGTTCCCAGTTAAGTTAAAATCAGTGCAGTTGCTCTTGGAAAAAGAGAGGAGTAGTTTCCCTTTGTCACAAACACTGCTGAAGAAATGCATTAAGTCAGAAGCAATACTAATGGTACTTCACAAGAGAGCTGTGCTTCCACTAACAGCCCAGCAGTACTAAAGAGGTGCCCAGGCTGCCTGTCACTGCCTACAATGATTCGATGACGTGTGACTAGAAAGTAGATAAAACAAGCAAGTGAACATTTTAGAGAACTATGAGGTAATGTTTCCCAAGAATGGAGCATCAGACTAACTGTGCGAAAAATGAAATAGGGGAGGGGTTTGTTGTTTTTTTTGGGGGAGGAGGGGAAAGAATCACTATTGTCTGAGCCATTTAAAAACAAGAAGGTACAAAACAGCAGTTTAAGTTTTCTAACACTTCCTCTGAATGTTCCAAGTGGATAGCCTAACCATGGGCTCCAAAAGTGAGACGACAGTCCTGTCACAGAAGTCATTAAGTCCTCCAGAGAAGATGAAAGGCACCAGTTAGAATTAATTTTTGTTTAATCTTAGGTTTGTGTAATCACTAGAGCTAGCAGCTGGAGAAAGATACATACCTGTATTGTTGTCATAGAATTTGATGTGCCGGTCTTCATGAGCAGTGATACTAATAGGAAGAGTTGGATGACTGATGACTCTGTTTATCTGGCAGGAAGAGTTAACTGCTAATTTAAAAAAAAATGCATGGTAAACATATACAGGTCATGAACTCCTTTGAAACACTACTAAAAAGTTTAGTTAGTTCTATGCAGAAGTTAAATCTCCCACCTCTAGAAAGGGACAGTCTCTCAACTCATAATTACCTTTGTATTAGGAATCATTTAGGATGAGAGAGACAAGTACTTTGCAAGTACTTGCAAATACACTGCCTTACGTGAATACTTGACCACATGTTCATTTATATAATGTATGACCTATGCATGCGGCTAAGCAAAGCCCACATTTTCAAAAATGGGTAGAGATTTGGATGCCAAAAACTTGAGATACTATCTTAGGAGATGCTTGTTTTCAGAAAGTTGAATATCCATTCTCTGAAAAATTAAGGTAATATTCCACATTAAGAAACCTAAACCATTAATCCCTTCTGAAAATTTAGGCCACACTCAAATTCTATAATTAAGCAAGTGCACACACATGCTATTGTATGAAAGTTTTACAGGAACAGTTTTGAATAGCAGAATAACTTAAGAACAGAAAAGTCACCAGGTAAATTATGTTCATTATCCCAAATGTAAGGGAATAAAATGTTTGCACTGGAACACACATTAATAGACACTTGCCTGTCACACATTTTACCAAAAAACACCCCAGAAGTGTTTTCGGTATTTGAATAAATTTTTCTTCACATCTTTCTATGATTTTACAAGCAGTTCCTTGGTAACATAAGACAAATCATGCAGGCCTCAGGAAAATCAATATTATAGGTAGTAAGTTTTTAGAAACATATATAGTTATCCTATTCTGTATATACTATAAATGTTCATGATCTTTTGACACAGGGACTCAAATTCACTGGAAAAAAGGAATTCCTGACTTTCTAATAGTATCACTTCCTCTTCTGACCCTGGCAAATATTTAAAATATGTGAAACAAGTCTAGGATTAACTATTCTATACCCTGCCCCTTATAATAGTATTAACTGAGACGCAAGAAAAAACATTATTTGGCAGGGAGATTTTTTGCGGTTTTTTTTAAGTGGTTAAAATGGGAGATATTTGGAAACACACTTTGTCAAAAGTAGTTTCAGGAAGGACAAATCAGTAAGCAAGGTGTAGGCAGATGACATTTAAAACATTTCACAGTCTACTGAAACTCACTCAACATTGAGATGAAATATGGCAGCAATGCAACTATGCACTGCTAGGCTACACAGACCTCCAGTGGTAACCTTGCTACTTCCGGTGAAGCAAAAAGAGTTATACCCAGTAGGTCAGGAGCCCAGTTTTGCATCCTCTGGTAAACTAGAATTCTGGAATTGCGGTGCAAATTACACAGTTTTACATATCAAATCTCAATGTAAACCATGACTTGTTCCATGACATCAAAATTTTAATATTAAAAAAAAAATGCATTGATTTTATAGTGTGAAGTCCTACATACTCCACTAGGATTTATCTGGGTGCAATAGGTTAATAAATATCTGAAGGGTGATAATAAGAGACAGAGATAGACTTTCTGTGGCTGTAAGGGACAGGACTAGGAGCAATGACCTCAAACTGCAGCAGGGAAAATTTAGGTTGGAGATTAGAAAACTTCTGACCCACTTATGTGGGTGGTTACAAGCTACTTAGAGAAGCTGTGGAATCTCCATCCTTGTCAATTTTGAAGAACAGGTCAGACAGTTGTTTGGCTGTGATTGTCTTAGTTAGGGATCATCCTTTCTGAGTAGGGGGTTAGACTTGATGAGCTCACGAGTTCCCTTCCAGCCCTACTTTCCTACGACTCTGGTATCCAGACTGTTCTTCCTATTTTGACAAAATCCTCCAATGGAAAAAAAAGCAGTACTTTCTATTTACAAACCAGATTTTTTTCTAATCCTTATGGAAATAAATGCTAAGTATATTGACTTTTTATACTCTGGTGCCAACCCAGGTGAAGTGCCCTAAGCAACACTGGTCACTGTCTTAAAAAACAGTGCAAATTAGGGCAGGTTCAGAAAAAAGGCAACATGAATGAGGGAAGACACAGATAATTCTCATATGCAGACAAATTAAAGTTACCAGGATTGTTTACAATAAAAAAAAAGTAAAGTAGTAGAGACAAAGTTGTATAAAAGTCTTTGGTTGGTTGTTTTTTTTTTAAAAAAAGCAAGGTTCTTTGAGTTGATGTGGTATCTTTTATTAGACCAACTGAATTGTTGGAAAAAAGTTCTTAACAAGCTTTTGGGCACAGTTATCCTTCTTCAGGAATAGGGAGTCTCTGTTGTTGTGTGACTCCAAGAAATGACAGAACTTAAGTGTGGCAGGATGTTAGTGAGTTTGTAAATAGGTAGAAATTATAAAGAGAAAAGGTAAAGCAAAGAGGTAAAGGAGAGGGGGAGGGGAAAGAGAGAAGAGAAAAAGGCTAAAGGGGGACATCACAGTAATAGAATACAAGGCAGAAAAAAGGGTGTCAGTGAAAGAGGAAATAGTTGGAGATCAGGAAACAGGAATGAGAGAAGCTCAAAGTAGGTAAGGATGTAGTGAAAATATAAATAGGTAGAAAGGAGAAACAAAAGGTAAAAAGAAGACAAAGAGGGTAGATGAGAGCTTCTGCTCTCTTTCTTTCTTCCTCTCCTCTCAAACTACTCATAATAGGGAAGTAAAGAAACACTTGATGAAACAAAAAAGTGACCAATTCAAAAATAAATAAAAGGAAATGCTGAATACTCTGTGAACAGTTAAGTCTGTGAAAAATAGTGAAGGGGAAGAATAAAGGTCACTGGGCATATATGTGCCTATGAAAAATATCCCAAACTGTTCTAATTAACATCAGCCAGGGAAGGTTCTTTGGATAAATGTGATATCTTTTTTTAGACCAACTGAGTAGCCTTTTCCAACTACTCAGTTGGTCTAATAAAAGATATCATGTTTACCCAAAGAACCTTGCCTGCCTATGCCCTTAGACCAGGCTTGTCCAAGATACAGACCACAGGCTGCCATGCAGCCCACCAACCCATTTTATTTGGCTTGCAGCGGTGGTGCAGAGCCGCCACCATGGAGCTGCGGCAGTGCAGCGCTACGGCGGTGCTGTGGCAAGGCAGACAGGGCTGATCCGCGGGCCCCAGCCGGCAGCAAGGGGAGGGGAGCTGCTTACCCCCGCAGGGCCCAGGGGAGCGGCCTCACGCAGGAGGCCAAGCAGCAGCCGCTGGCACTGATGGCCCATGCCTGCCTCCTCACCCACCTGCTTCAAGCCAGCCCCACTGCCCTGCCCTGCCCTGCCCCACAGCAAGGCGGCACCTGCTCCCCTGGCCAGTCTCCCCCACCCCCCGTGCTGCAGATCTCCGGGCCCAGCCGCCTGCACATAAGGCCCCAAGGGGGCCGCTTCTCACGTGCTGCTGGGGACAGAATGAGGCTGGCCAGGTCTGCACTGGCCAGCAGAAGTGGTGGCGGAGCCGCGTGCTACTCGGGACGCAACAAGCCTGCACCGGTCAGTCCCGAGCAGTGCACAGCTCCCCCACCGCGTCTGCTGATAGGTGCAGACCTGGCCGGCCTCCTCTCATCCCCAGCAGCACATGGGAAGCTGGCTTCAGCTGCAAGCTGCTTTTCCTGGGCAGTGCCGACCCAGTTCTGCCTAGGCGGGTCCTGAAACACCATGTCAAGCCGGGCATGACACCAGCAGACCAGGCAGGCCCCAAGTTAACCCTGGCCTGGCCCCACAGCTTCTCCAGCACCAGGTCAACCTGGCTGTAGCCAAGAGGCTCCTGTAGCACCATGTCAACCCAGGCATGCATGCCATGTCAACCCCTGCAACTTCATTGGTGTCAAAGGTCATGTGACATCACTTCCTGATACGATACCACTTCCTGCGACGCCTTTGAATATAGTTTGCTGGCCCACCGAGTGATAAAAAGTTCATGATCCGGTCCCACATTGAAAAAGGTTAGATACCCCTGCCTTAGACCAACATGGCTACAGCCAAAAATTCTTATTAACAATACATTTTTGGGGAAATATATTAACTATTATGCTTCAATATTCAAACCAAGTCTCCAGTTACTAGTAATAATCTACCAAGTCCAGAATTCTTAATACTTCCTGGTACTGATCACTGTTAGAGACTAGATACTTAAGTAGGTAGATGAGCCTTTTTCCACATGGTCAGTGTTATGTCCATATAGCAAAACAAATCCAAAAAATAAACCCAACCAGCCACAGGAAGTCTGCATAAAAGTGAAACAAGCCTATAAGATTATAATATAGAGTCTTATAACTCATTTTAATATAGTAAACTGTATCTTTTCCCCAGGCTAGTAGACTAGTAAAATGTTACAGTGAATAAAGATTAGAGATTTTTTTCTAAATTGCATGATTTGGAGTGACTTAAATGTCAGAGGAAAAGCAACAAGGTAACTGGCTAGTCCTCTACAACATTCACATACAATTGTGAGAAGGGGAATTGCAAGGACCAGAAATTCTAGTACAATCATGAAAGTATGATGCCATTTGGTATGATAACACACTTGGTAGGATAGTTCCTCTGACTGGAATACCATCATGGACAGTTACAGCTTGTTCAGGAGGGACAGGCAGGGGAAAGCAAGAAGTGGTTGCTTTATATAGGAGACATGCACTGGTTCTGAAGCACAGTATAAAATGGAAGGTAAGTCTGCTGAAATCTATGGGTGAAGTAAGAGGTGAGAACAGCAAGCGTGATGTCATGATGGGGATCTGCTATAAACCACCAGAACAAGAGGATGGAGGGGTTTTTTTCAGTTAATATTTGAAGATACAAACTGCAGGACCTGATGCTAATGGGGGATTTTAATTACTCTGACGTTTGCTAGGAAGGCAACAAAGCACCACACATGCAGTCTAGCAAGTTTAAGGAGTGTGTTAGAAAACTTTTTGGTACTGATGGAGAAGTCAAGTAAAGAGGGGGGGAGGGAGCTCGTCTCAATCTGCCGCTCACAAATAGGGAGGAACTGACTAAGAATCTGAAGGTGTAAGACAAGGTGGTTGACAGTGACCACAAAGTGACAGATTTCAGTATGGTAAGCTAAGGAAGGCAGGAGAGCAGCAAAGTAAGATGACTGGATTCCAGAAAAAGCAGACTTTAACAGGCTTGGGAAACTGGCAGGTAGGAACCTCTGAGAGTCAAATGAAACAGGAAAAGGAGTCCAAGATTTTAAAGGGTGTAAAAGCAAGCTATCAATACAAAGAACAGGAAGAGCAGCAAGGGGCTGGCCTGGCTAAACAGGAAATTTCAGTGAGTTAAAACTTAAAAAAGAATCTTACTGAAAAGTAGAAACTTGACCAGACTACAAGAAATGTATAGAAGCAGAGTCATAACTGGGCAATTTTGCACCCTGGGTGATAGTGCCAAACGGAACAGTGAATTCTGCTGCTGTTTTACCAGTTGGCAGCCTAAGTGCTATTTTTGCACCCCCACTAAATCTGCACCAAGGCTGATGCCCCAGTCACTCCTCCTGCTTAATTATGCCATTGAATAAGAGTATAGCACCAGCATGCAAGAGGTCAGGAAGGGCAAGGCACATAATGAAATTTGGGTGGCAAGGAATGTAAAAGACTACCAAAAAAGAAATCATTCTACAAGTATGTTAGAAGTAACAAAAATCAAGGAAAGTGCTAGGAGTGTCCCTTCCTGAATGAAAAGGGCAATCTAATAATGAATGCTGTAGATAAGGCTCTTCTCCATATCATTTAATGCATTTTTTACTTCAGTCTTAACAAATAAGGTCACCTATCAGATGACTAAATATAGGCGGCAGCAAGAATAGGAGAGAAGATCATCAGCACAGGATAGGGGTAAAAAACAAGTTAGAAAATACATAGAAGCTGGACAATTAAGTCAGCAGAAGCAAACAAAATTGGCTGACATTTTTGCAGAGCCACGGGGTATTGTCTTTGAGAACTCATGGAAGTCCGGTGAGACCCTGGACAACTGTAAGAAGGCAAGTGTATACATATCTTTTTCTTCTTTTTTGTTTTGTTTTGTTTTTTCTTTTTAAGAAAAAAAGGGAATGGGAGGAGGAACCAGGAAATTACAAATCAGTCACTCTAACCTCAATACCTGGAAAGATTATGGAGCACATCATTAAAGAATCTATTTCTAAGCACCTAGACGATAACAAGGCAACTGAGCCTTTCCAAAGGTTTTTAACATTTTCTCTCAAGATACTAATTAGCAAGCTAAGAAAATACAGTCTAGATGCAAATATTGTGAGGTGGGTACAAAACTGGTTGGATCATCATGCTCAAATAGTTATCAATGGCTCAAAGTTGAGAGTAGGCATCCAGTAGGATTCCAGAGTTCTGATCTAGCCTTGGTATTGTCAGATATCTTCATTAATGATTTGGGGAATAGGACTGCAGTTAGCAAGTTTGCAAATAACAGTAAGATGGATGGACATGCAGACTCTTTGGAGAAAAGGTCACGATTCAAAAAGTATGTTGATAAACTGAAGGAAGTGGTCTGAAATTAAATAAATGAAATTCAATAAGGACTGAATTTCACAAGAAATGCAAAGAGACCTACAAAGAGGAGCAGAGCAGAGTTCTGCGTTTAGGACAGAGCAATCAGCTGTAGTCTGGGAAACTACAGGTTTGGCTGCAGCTCTTCTGAAAAGGAACTGGAGGTTGTAAGGGACCTCACTCTGAATGACTCAGTGTGCTATTGTTACAAAAAACCCAACAGAAGCATCACCTGCAAGTCAAAGGAAGTGGCTCTTCCACTCTCTTCAGTACCTGGTAAGGTGTCACTTGGGAGTACTGTATTGTGTCCAGTTTTGCTCACCATGCTTCAAGAAACATGTAGGCAAATTGGAAAGCAAAAAAAATCAGGTCTGGTAACACAATTTACAAAATGCTAAAAGAATTGGGATTATTCAGTCAGGAGAAGAAAGGACTGAGGGCAGGATTCATTAAGTCTTCAGATACAGAAGAGTGTTATAAAGAAAATGGTGATAAGATTAGTCCTTGGCCACAGGGGACAGGACAAGAAGTAACTGTAACTGTCTTATATTAGAACATAGAAATTTAGATAGGATATTAGGAAGAACTTTCCAGCTATGAGGTTGTGAAACATCAGAATAGACTACCTAGAGAGGTTGTAGACTCTCATATCTCCTTAGAAGCTTTTAAGAGCAGAGTAGATGAACACTTGCATGAAATGGTTCAGTGGTTCTCAACCTTTTTTGTTTCAGGACCCACTTGTAAACTTTGATGGCCAGTCCTGACCCACTGCCCCCACTCCTGACCCACTTCCCCCAGCAACGCAGCATGTAGGGCAAAGTGGGGGGGCGCAGAGCCCTCCTCCCCCTCCCCCCAGCAGCCCCTTGTAGGCTGGAGCTCTGCCAACCTGCCAGGGAAATACTGTTGTTTCCCACATTTTTCTGCTTTAAAGGAAAATCCATTATAAATGGATCAACCAACTTTAAGTTTTTTTGTGACCCTTTCATATACTCTTGGGACCTACTTTTGGGTAACAAAACACCAGTTTAGACAGAGCTGATCCCAGCCTTGAGCATGGGACTAGACAAGATATCCATATGAGGAAAACTCCCATCCTATTTTTCTGGTATTTGGGTTTTGTTATGGGTTTCCTCATCTGAATCCTTTGTATTAAATATTTACTATCATCACAATCCTCTAAAAGTTGTCCAATAAAATTAGTTATCACAAATTCCAAAGATGCAGTTTTTCTCCCCAAAGAGAAGCAAGTGATTCATTCTGCTGTTGTTGAAGCCCTGCAGGAAGGAAGTCCAGTGGATTAAAAATAAGTTATCATTGTTTCTGAAATTCAACAAGTGCATTTCCCTTCTATAACCCAACATGATATATTCTGCCTATTGTTTGGTAAACTGAGTATCATCCCCTCTTAGGGGAAAGCTTCTATTCCTTTTGTATACATACTCGTATCTATGCTGGATTCCAATGTCAGAATTCGTTGTCGTGTCTCCATATTAAAAATGCTAGTGTGTCCACTGTTAAACGATGCTACCATGAGGCTTGGGTCACTGCTTACAAGGTCCACTGATGAAGGGATTCCCATTTCTAGAGACAAGAATAATGTTATAATTAGATTATTACACAATGGCAAAGGCAAAAGAATGGTTTACAATTTAGCTTTAAAATGTTCATTAATATGAAAAAAAGTTGCTAATGTGGTCCAAAAATACACATTTCTCACTATTATTTGAGAAGTAACTGGGAACGTGGCAGGCTTCTGTATTTATTATCATCATCATATCAGTATCTGAATTTGGTCATCCTATTAGTATTTAATTGGTTTATTACAGGTTTTTATTATTTTGAGAGAGACTAAGGCGCAAAAATCCAAGCCTAGCATCCAACTTGGTCACTAACCTCATCTGGCAGATCTATGGCCTCATAAAACATTCTTTGCTAAAATACTCTTCTAACTGGATTTTAGCTGGGGTGGATCAATTTGCAGCCTGAAGTCCATTCAATAAGGAAGGAAATCATTTCTTGAATGGAGCTTTAAGACTGATTTCCAAACAACATAAATAAGATAAAACAAAACCAACATGAGCAAGTAGCAACCTGTACAGGTAAAATACCTTAAAAAATTGACAGCTGTCAAAAATACTAAGATGGAGGTCCTTATGAACACCAAGGGGGAATGCGAGTAGTGAGGGATGTGAGGCCCTCAAATCATAGTATTTATACCCCTCAACCTCTTTAACACTAAGTTTTCCAAGTTGCTCCTATGTACTGAAAGTTTTTAGCATAGAAAGCTATGTATAGGACAAAAATCTTGCTTGTAACTGCTTCCCAATTTTTCTGTCATGACTATTTTACCTCCCCCACCATGCCTGAGGTTGAGGTCTTCAAAATCTGAGAGCAAGAAATGCGTGCTGAATTATCTTCATTAAGCCATTTTAAGGCGTGAAAGAATGGAGCCAGGCCCTGGTGGGGGAGGTTGCCAATACAAGCAGGAGTGTGAAGTGAAGCATGAAAAAGTAATGGAAAGTACCCAGAATATGCTATGAAAGTATACAGGAAGAAGCATTCGGGGTACCAACTTTCTAGCTCCATTACTGTGAACACAGAAAGAAAACCTTGCTCCAACATAATCACTAGAGTGTACCGATTTGGAGCTCTCTACCTCCATATTGTTAAATGAACTTGAAGAAAAAAGTTGGAAAAGACAAAAAGGCAATAAGAAGATAGGGTATTTTCCCTCCACTTGTAGACGTGCTTCCTTTCACTATACATCTCTCTACAGGCTTGCAAACTGTTAAACCTAAGGAAACAGATTATGGTTATGAGCGTTTTGTAGAGTTGAGTCAAGCTATCAGACCATACAGAGAACAGAAATTCCTTTTCACAACAGGATTCCAGCATGTCAAAGCCAAAGTTGATTCTGAAACTCAAAATTCAAATTTGCTATGAAAAAGAATAATAAAAGTTTTGAAATCCATAACTATTTTTTTCCCCAAAAACATGCATTTTGCCTGAAAGTCTGCCAAAGAAGTGGGAAGTCAAGCTGACAGGACAGATTTCTGACAACTGCAAGTGTAACCCAGGCTGGATTACATTAATTTGTGTTCTCTGACAAAAAGGTAAAAAGTTCTTCTAAGAGAATATCATACCTCCTTCAGTTCAGTATAAATTAAGTAGCCTAGGTAAAATCAGAAAGAGTATATCTTGCAAGTCTAAAAAGATGCACATCTGCCTTGGATAATGCAGCATCTTTAGATGTTAGTCTATTTCTGTCAATAAGCCATTCTGTAAGGTCTATTAAAATAGCTACCCATATAAGCTAGGCCATAAGCATTAAAAAACTGGTCTTTCTGCTCATCCAACACACTTTGCTATATCTGTTTGTGCAGTGCTGGGTTTTGAAGTGTTTTGTTTTGTTTTTTTGAGGAGTCAGTGAAAGGTTTGCTAAGCTAGAGAAGAAAGGGCTAGCCATGTTAGTGTTAAGTCAGGCACAAGGCAGGACAAGAAGGCATTACAGACTAATTAATTCAGAGGAGTAACAACGCATTTTGTCAGCACCTGATCCACAATGGTAATTACTCCTTTTCTCTCAGTCTCCAGGAAGGAAGGAAGCAGCAGGGCAATGATCCCTGCAAGTTCCCTAGATGGAGATGTCCCCTGTCTGTGGGATGTGCAAGCAACAGCAGCTGCCTCCACATCTACTGGCCTGTTTTTCAAGGAGAAAAGGAGCAACAGAGCAACACTCCCTGTGTGTTCTCCAGATCAAGGAGTTCTCAGTCTGTGGAACATGCAGGGAGCATACCCCAGCCACCCAACTCCTCCTGGTCTCACAAGTCATCTGCTCCCCACATGCCTTCTCCAGACTGGCCTGGCAAGCGTTTCTTCTGCCACTCACTCCTCCTAATCTGGAAGGAGTGTAGCTGTGGGGAAGCATACAGATATTCATACCTGCACAACACTCTCATGACAGTAAAATATTATTCATTGAGCAAAGAAGACCTTTCCCCCAAACCAGGTGCATTTCCTGTGGGAAAAACTGAATGAATGCTGGTATGCTCCTAGTTCCCATCAGAAGAGCAGCAATTCCCCTGGTAGAAACTAAATAAATGCCTGTATGTGGCCTGTTATCACGAGTAAAGTTTCGCTTTCTCCAAGTAGTGGTTCCTATTTTTTCTCATTCCTTCAAGCTTGATGCAATGAAAAATGTAGTTATTTAAGTCCAAACTACTAACTTGCACATTATTAAATTTTCAGTAATTCAATTACAAAAGCTTTCAAACTTGTTTTACTGATCATGGCTTATACAACACATACTAAAGCAAACAGCCTGCTTTATTCCACATGCCTGAAAATAGAAATCATGACGGGCTAAAGTTTTCAATTTTAGGGGTATACTTAGATCTTTATTAAAGCACTGAGGTGAGTGGCCTGTGTTTCAGAGATACTGAAAATACAAAATTCTTATGGATTTCCATGGCTTCTGGTAGTATATTTTTTTCTCTTTGGCCCTATTCTACTTATGCTTTATCCTGAAAAGCAGGAGTCTGTTGGAACTGGTAGCTCTAGCTGAGGAATGACCCAAATTTTTCTGCATGAAAAATATTCACAGTAATAAACCTATGAAAATAGCACAAACAATTTTATTTAAGAGGAGAAATTAGGACAGCTTAAACAGCGATACCATAAGCTTTAAAACAGGAAATTATTCTGTACCTTGATTATCATTGAATATATTAAGAGCTGGAGCAATTTCTGCAGCTTTCCATAAACGTATAGTGCCATCTGCTGAACAGGACAGCAAACGCTGGTGCGCTCCACTATAAACCAACCCCCATACTGCATCTGTGTGGCCTACAAAAGCACCTCTTAGAACAGAAGGATCTGTGAACAAAATGTCATAGGAAACAAGTTTCAAAGTAAAAGATAAATCAAATTAAGTTATACATTAGTACACAAACAAAATATTAACCCCACAGGCCCTGGCTGGGCCTATCACTGGAAGTGTCTCCCTTTTTGTAGTATACTAGTAGCTAGACTTCACCAGGGCATCTGATATTCAATTTTCCGATTTTCTAATGGAAAATGAATTTGCAGTTATGCTTCAGAAGGGGGCAAGTGAAATATTAAAGAAAATAGTTAAAACATGAGCTTTGATTAAAAACTCTCAAACTACCCCATATAACTCCAGAGTGTTATAAAAGTTGATTAAAATGCAAAATCACCCAGATATATCAGGAAACAATTAAACTTTGTCACATATAGATGCAGCACAAACAGTCCCTTGCATCTGTTCATATAAAATTACAGCACACTTAAGTAGCTGAAGGCACAACAACTAAAATATACATTTATGGGGATAGTGAATGTCCTTGATTTGGGCATCTACATCAACTTGCAGATAGTGCTGACAGCTCTCTCACTGTAGGGTCCATTATTTTTTTTTAATTTTTGCAGTCTCCTAAAACTGTCAGAGAGATAGGGAATGTTAGAATACAACGTATACAACAGGCCTAGTATATTTCTCACTATAAATATATTCACAAATGTTCTGATAACACCCATTTTGTTAAAAACAGGCAAGTTTCATTCTTTTTGTTGAGTATTAAAGTAGCAGTTTGCTTAGTGTCTGAAACCAGCATTCACCTTTTTCTTTCTAACAAAGCACTGCTATGTAAAAAAAAATTGACAATGCTACTGATACAAAAAATTTCAGGTTTTTGCTAGACAAAAACGTACCATAAGAATCATAGGGATCAATATTTGGGTTTGTTGTATTCCAGCCATGGATGAGACCATCAGTTCCTCCACTGTAACACTGCTCCCCATTATTACTCATGACCACACAAAGCACTGGACCACTGGAAGAAAGTCCACAGAAGCAAGTTATCAATTACAACTATTTACACAATATCATAGGCTCAGGTAACTATATTTTTGAATATATAGGATAGCTTTCATGAAAATAATGTAAATGGTTTTTATATTTTAGTTCTCTGCAGACAGCTTCATCAAGTCAAATCAATCCTGTGGCTTCTGCAAACATTGGGGCACCTTAGATGCCGTACATCATTGGTGATTCTTTGGGCAAAGTGACCTGGTGCAACCCATCTCCTCTCCAGGTACAGATGGCTA
The DNA here is from genome assembly GCA_030014935.1 of Caiman crocodilus. Lineage (NCBI taxonomy): Eukaryota > Metazoa > Chordata > Crocodylia > Alligatoridae > Caiman > Caiman crocodilus. The sequence goes on from JAGPOW010003648.1 coordinate 46,413,717, forward strand.
TTGGCTCACAGGGAGCTTATTTACCTTTGACAGGTCTTGTTTTCAGTCCTATTGGGTGACCACACACCCTCGTCACACAGTCTAGCTCAGGTGGGAGCACTGGTTTAGTTGCTGAAAACCTGACCATGGATCAGACTGTACTGGCTTACATGGTACCAGATAGCAGAACAAGAGAGGACTGGTTTGACAGCATCATACTGTAAACTAATTCAAGTACAAATCCTGTGCTGCAGCAATGAGCAAGACTAGATTTGCATCATTTGCATGTAGGTTTTTCTCTTTAAAACTATAGCTTTAACAAGCCCCAACTAGAATAAGAACAGCCAGACAAGACACAAGCATACAGAAGCATTTAAAAATAGATAACGTAGAAGCTAAATTAACACTTGGAATGAGTAGCACATTTTTTATTGTCATAGAAATATATAAAACATGTGTGTGTGTAAATATAAATAAATAAATAAATAAATAAATAAATAAATAAAAATCAGCTAGTCATTCCATGTATTCCATATGTAGAAATCAATTCTTGAAAAACTCTGAAGTGTTTTATTTCTCAGAATTAAACAATGATTTTGTCGAATACTTACTTATGTGCTCTGAATGTATATATAGGTTCTACATCAAGTGAAGCGCTCCTGAAAAAAGGAAGAAAAATAATCACAGAACAGTCTGACAATTATCTGATTATATACAAATGTTCCTAGAAATACACAAAATAAGGTGCTGAAACAACTTTAAATTTATTACAAATTCCTATGGAAAATTTTCCCTCAACTCTGGTGATACTTTTTCTTTGAGATTCAACACTAGAAATGTTAGATTCTAAGAAGCCCCCAGATGAAAGATGACTAGTCATGAACAACCTCATAATAAAACTAGTTGGTGCACAAAAGGTGAGGTGGGGAGGGGGGAAAAGCTTTCAAAGGACTGCAGACTTTTTTATATCACATTCTCTCTCAGCATAACAAAGTGGGAGGTAATTATACCTCTAGCTCTGAGATTAGTTACATCAAAGCCCCAGGTGAATTTATAGCAGCCCAGGAACTGCTCCAGATTCTATCATCTGGTTACTCTCCTTATGAAACCTCTCCACTGAAGACTGGAGTAGTACAGCATACCCCAGCTGCGCGAGTGGCATGCAGCAAGTCAGAAAGGCAGATCTGGCCATGGACTCCCCAACTGTACCAGCATGCCCAAATCAGTGGTTACTCCAGCTGGTCTGGGACCCATGCTGCATGCAATACAGATCCCAGAGTGGCTGGAATGAGCACTACATGTGATGCAGTCCAGCCACACCAGCAGCTACCATGCATGCAGTAGCCACCCTGGCCAGACCATACTGCAGGTGGCAACCCATCCCAGCAGTTCTGGGACTATCTTGCAGATGGCACCTGCTCCAGCCAGTCCAGAACTTGCACTACATGAAGAGCCTGCAAATGCCACATGCAGTACAGGTCCAAGACTGGCTGGAGCTGGCACTGCATGTGCAACAGTCCTGGAGCCCCCGATTTGGCCCACAAGCTGTGTATTGGACATGAGTGCTCTAGGGGCAGTAAGAGAGAGCAGTATTCTTCCTGGCTATGGTAGCTGTGTTTCTCATTGGAAATTTCCAACAGGGAAGACCCGTTAGTCCCAGCAGCACATCAGGAGCAGAGTGCACCAGACAATCTGACATCACATACACCTCTATTTTTATTTATATATGCAGAGACACATGCATATGCATAAAAGGGTCACCTTTATGATACTCGTCTAGGGTATTAGTATAGCATCTATATGGAACTACAATAAATCAGATTTGATATAGTAAAGAGTAGTACATTTTAGTAAAAATTATAATTTCATAGTAGCGTAAATATGAGAATCAGAGGATTTTCAAAAAGAAAAACAAAAAAAGATTAATAGTCTCATATAGGTCCAACATGGTCCATATTTTTTCCATACAATAAAAGACTCCCTGCATACTGAAATCAAAGGAAGGACTTCCACTGATTGATTCCAATGAGTTGTATCAAGTTCCCAATGTCCTCCCACTGTTATTCCTTCTCTAAATGCTTATTTAGGTTGTTTTAACAAATAAGAAGCAGGTAAATACATTTTTTTAAATCATACTTTTTTGCTGGAGCTGTTTTTTGTAAATTCCACATTTTTAACGTATGGTCCTCAGATGCTGTTATTAAAACCGGTTCAACTGGATGGAATGCCAGGCCTCGTATCCCATCAAAATGGCTTCTCAATGTGAACTTGGGGTTCCAAGTCTTCCTCAATGCATCCTTATTATTTGCTATCTATTGAAAAGAAAAAAAAAACCCCAAACTTTTCACTAATTTGGGAAAACAGCAACAAAAGAGAAGTTAAAACTTTAACCTGTTGTTTATGGAATACAATGTAATACAGCAGGTCCTTTAACAATTCTTTATTTACCATAGATGGGGCAATCCTAACATAATTATGTAACCAGTATTAAAAGGTAAATTTATAGGATATCCGTCTACCCCGTCTTTTTATTTAAAAAGGGCAGCTGTACTTTATAAGCAGAATTAAATATGATCTTATATAACAAGAACTGATGACTTTTCAACAATGAAAAGTAAGAGCCTCCTATAAAAAAAGCAATCATCCCATAATAGCATGCCCCTGCACCTATGCAAAATCTTCTGTGAGGTCATGTGTATACCAGTAATTCAAATGTCTTCAAGGGAAGTAACCTGGGCTAGGATGGTTTAGATACAAGTGATCCTGCCTTGAGCAGGGGTTAACCTTAGGTGGTCATACAGTCCCCCGCTTCTAGCCCTATTTTTCTATGGCTATTAAGCATTTTGTTAACAAAGTCATATGGTACTAATGCTCAAATAAAAGACAAATTAAACTGGGAAGAAAGATGCTTCTTTCAAATTTCAGTCACATGCATTTGTACATTTCGGCAAACTCTGGATCATAGGTGGTTGATCTCCCTATTCTAGTGGAGGATTAAGTTACCCTAGATTGAAACATCCACTTGTCACAAATTCATTGAGATTTTGAGAGCGGGAAAAGGGGTGGAAGAGGAAAAAAGGGAAGGAGAGAGGAGAGGTGAGAAGGGAGAAGATGACATGAAGACAAAGAAATGGAAATAGCTCTACAGTGTTTTCTTCCCAGAAAGAACTGGTTTTCACAGCTCAGTGAACAATACCAAGGACCTGTGCACCTGAAGTTAAGTGCCATAAGGCCTACTTGCCTCCTGCACCTCTACAAGGAGTTGGGATCGGTTAAATCTCAATTTCTCGATCAAAAGAATGTTTATGGCAGCTACAGCTACATGGGGTAACTTTTATAAAATTCTCTCAAACACACAGAATAAGAAGTGAAAGAAAAGAAAATACGGGCACATGAGAAAGAAAACAAATACCTTGGAGAAGCACCTCATAGCAAACAAATTTGAGTGAATTTCTATTTTTTTTAAATCAATACGTCAATATTTTTAATTTCTTCTTATTTTTTTCCAAAAATAACTGACCAGAACAAAAGAAAAGGTACTGAAAATATAAAAGCATCTCAAAGGACTAAGTGCCTCTGCCCTAAGAAAAAAAAGGATGAGGACAGAGAGTAGTAGCTTCACCTAAGAGCTAGCAACTGCCACCTTAAACAATATGTTTGCATTATCAGTTCACTTCACTTGGCCCATATTGGGCACCTCTATACCTGCACTTTAATGCACATTAGCTTACTTTAAAATGCATCAGATTGTCACAAAAAAAACTGTGCTCTTTAGCTAATGCACATTAAAATAGGCTAGCATGCCCTTTTCTAGTACCTCACAAAGGAGAACATTTTTTAATTAGAGCGGCTCTCGGAATGCAACTGCCCAGAGCATCTCATGTCAAACGAGTTTTAGATAAAAGTGCCCTCACCTCCATTTTGAAGCACAGGGACACTGATACATGACACAGGCTGGCTGGAGCATGGTAATTACAATTCATAGAGTCTGCTCCAGTGCACTGTAGTGACAGCACATCAGAGCAGTCTCTGGGCTTGCATACAAGTACCTGGAGGTACTAAAGAGTTCCCTGCTAAGCCAAGCTGTTCTTCTGCCATACTTGCTATTCTTCTTGTGCATCAGGATGGTTTGTTCCTGAACTCTCAGTAAGTCTTCTTTAAAGTACAGTCAGCTCGCCTGGACTCCTCTCCCCCTCAGACTGGCTTCCCAGGGGATCCTGCCCATGAGTTCCCCGAGTGAGTCAGGATGTTTTTCTCAAGTCCATGATCCTTACTCTGCTGCTCTCCATCCCTCCTTCCCTCAGGATTCTGAACTCTATCATCTTGTGGTTATCGCTGCCCAAGTTGCTGTCTACTTTTACATTCCCCACCAATTCTTCCCTCTTTGTGTGCAGTAGGTCAAGAGCAGCACAATGCTGGTTGGCTGCTCCTGCGTCAGGAAGTTGTCCCCACCACTCTCTGAAAGCCTTCTGGATTGCCTGTGCACTGCTGTATTGCCCTCCGAGCAGACGTCTTGTGAGAACCAGGGCCTGTGACTGGGAAACTTCTGCCAGCTGTTTGAAACCTCATCCACTACATCCTCCTGGTCCGGTGGGCTATAGTAGACCGCCACCATGACATCACCCTTGTTGCTCTCCCCTCTGACCCTAAACCAGGCCTGTTGAGCATCTCTATCTCCAGCTTCATATGGGAGCTCTGGAAATCATATGGCTCTTTTACATAAAGTGCAACTCCTCCTCCTCCTCCTGTCTGCCTGTCCTTCCTGAACAGTTTGTACCCATCCATGACAGTGCTCCAGTCATGTCAGCTCCCACTAAGCCTCTGTCATTCCAATCGCATCCTAGTTCTGTGATTGTTCAAGGACTTTCAGTTTTTCCTGACTGTTTCCCAGGATCCATGCAAGCACTTGAGGTAATCAGTTCATTGCCCTGATTTCTCAGGAAGTATGAGCACACCTTCCCACCGCTTCCCCCTCCTGCTTGCTCTTCCTCCAAGTTTCCCACTTCCCCCAGGACTTTGGTCTCCATTCCCTGGTAAACTTAATTTAAAGCCCTCCTCACTAGCTTAGCAAGCCTGTCAGTGAAGATGCTCTTCCCTCTTTTTGTCCAGTGGATCCCATCTCTTCCCAGAAATCCTTCTTCTTGAAAAAATATCCCATGGTTGAAGAAGCCAAACTCCTGCTGGCAACACCACCTGTGCAGCCAGGTGTTGATCTGAGGATGTACCTGGTCCTTCCTGGGTCCTTTCCCTTGACCGGAAGGATCAACAAAAACACAACCTGAGCCCCAGATCCCCTCATCTTTACACCCAGAGTCCTCTAGTCACTTCTGATATGATCAGGGTCTCCCTTGGTAGTATCATTGGTGCCCATATGGATAAGTAGCATGGGGTAGTAGTTGGACAGCCAAATGAGTCTCAGTAATCCCTCCGTGACATCTCAGATCCAGGCTCCGAGCAAATAGCAGACCTCCCAAGACAACAGGTCATGTCAGCAGATGGTTCCCTCTGGCTCCTGCACTTCTAATGGTCTCTTTGGCCAATCTACCTCAATCTCCAAAAACACACCTGGATATCCCAGAACCTCTAAAGTAAGAAAAGTTACTTTAGTTCTAGTAAAATAGGCCAGTTCCCGTTTTTCCCCCTCTTTAAATGACCTGATTGGACTTTTGGATTTCACGAGTGGATATAGAATACTGGGACTGAAGGACTCGGTCAGGGTTTCCGAAATCATTATTTGACCTAGATGTGCCACCCAGTCAGGACGTTTACCATCACATTGCCACTTTGCAAATCCCACCAATGATTGCCACTGCTCAAGTGAAATAGTTACCTGCTACCTTAAATCTCATTTAATTCCTAGGTCTAAAGTTAAAAGACTGACCCTCTCAGACAACCTGTAACAGTGATTCCCAAACAGTGGTCTGTGGGTCATGATGCTCACTTACTTTGAGTTTTCAATTAGAAGTCTGATCAGGATACATGGCAATTTACAAGGAATTTTGAGCCTGACTGTGGTCTGTTGGTTGAATAAGTTTGGGATCCAATGCTCTATTTAAAATTCAGGAAAAATCCTGCTGTTTTAAGCACCTGATTCATATCCAGGTTCAGAAGCAATGCTACAAAGTGTGAGGTCACACAGGTACAGCTGGGAGTTACCAGACAGGCTAGTCTACAATTAAGAAAAGATTCTACATCTTGTTGACTAAGCCTTCAATGAGTTTGAAAGGCAAACTTTATGGAGAAAATGTGAACAAGGATGAATGTTAAAGGGCCAGGAATAAGAGGGTTACCCTCAAAAATAAAAACCTGAAGAACTGACACGAAAGCGCAAGATCACCAAATAAGCAGTCCCACAGAGATGGTTAAAAGTAAACAGCTAAAATACACTCTTCTAGAAAATAGAGATTTTAAAGAAATGTGAAAAAACTGCCCCAAGGCTGCAGATCAGCCACTTAAGGTGACACCTGTGCTGCCCCCGTATGCTCCAAATGGAACCGAGGTAGTCAGGATGCTCTGTAGGTGTCCTGCCTATCACTAGCTCTTCCTTTGATGTGCTCAAGTGCAGCAGGGTGGGGATTATTAATATATGGAAGTTCATTCTTCCCTTGTATCATTAAAAGCTCTGTTAATTTTGGCTGGTGCTGGGTTATGTGTGCAAAATGACAACATTACCTCTAAAGGTTTTGGCTTTCTATTTCTAAGGTCAATCACAGGGGTCAGCAACGTTTTTGACTCGAGTCCCAAAAAACACTCCAACACTGACCCACACCTTGACTTGGCATGCCAGAGGCAGACCACAGAGGAGTTAAGAGACACTCACAATCCTCACTGCTGGCAGATGCTGCACACATGCTTCCAGGTGGATGGTGGGGGAGGGGCTGGGGTTGCACTGCCCCATCCCTTTCCCCTTCCCTGCATCCCAAGGCAAGTGTGCAGTTGCCACCAGCGCTCCAGAGCCCAGTGCAGCTGTTTTTAGGGTTTCTGCTGCTACTACAGCAGCCCAGAGCCTTGGGCTGGCTTTGGCGGGCAGCTGGGAGGCTGCATCGGGCTCTTGAACCCCAGCTGGGCTCCATATTAGTGACAACTGCATGTGTGCTTTGGGGTGCAAGGCAGGGAAGGGGTTCACCCCTCCCTCACCTTTCACCTGGGGTACACGTGTAGCCACTGTCATGATGTCCGGCCACAGGTTCCAGGCAGCTGCAGCAGGCAGCCAGGAGGCTGCAAACAGCTGCATTTGGCTCTGGAGCACTGGCACCAGCACTGTGCTGGTGGCAACTGCACCCTTGCCTTGGGATGCAGGGAAGGGGAAAGGGATGGGGCAGTACAACTCCAGCCCCTCCTCCATCATCTGCCTGGAGCACTGGCACCAGCAGAAGCACATGTGCTTTCAGGAGGATTGTGGGGGAGGGGCTGGGGTTGCATTGCCCCAGAGGTGCGCACGCAGCTGTACGCAGCCTCCTGACTACAGCCAGCCCAGGTTTTGGGCAGCAGGTCTTGCAGCCTCTCCACCACCTGCTGCAAGTAGCTCAAGCTCCATTGCCGGTGCCAGCTGCCTGGAGCCCAAGCCAGCTGTGGCGTGCGGAGAAAATGGCCTTGTGTGCTATGTGAGCCGGAGGTTGAGGGCCCCTGGTCTACCTCAAGACATGCAGACCACAAAGGAGGGGAAGTTGTGGAGGCAGTTAGTAAATGCAAAAGGACAAAACGCTTAGGAGGTCAAGCTGCTGACAACCTCTTTAAGGATAAAAGAGGAAAGGAACCTTTATTAAAAAGGATTGTTAATTTTGCAAAGTCAATTTTATCCCCCTAATTTTATATGTTGTATTTCCTTTGTTTTAATGTTTTTCCTGAAGTCTGCATATATGCAAATTCCACTGACTTTAGCAAGAGTGTCACGCAGGTACATGTAGAGTTGTTAGAACCGAAGATCAATTACTGTGAAGTACAGTTTACAAGATACTCACATCATACGTTAGTGAATCTGCCTCATTGGCAACCGTAAGGCCTGCCAGTTCTCCAAGACCCAGCTCATTCTCAAGTGCTTCATCTGCTCCCATAATGAATGATTTCCCTGAAGTAGGAGGGAATGTTAAAGCTTCCACTACAAGAAAAAGAATAAAACAAAACTCATGAGTTTTTGCAGACAACTTAACAGTTTTTGTAAATAAATATAAAATTACATTCTGCTATGTAAAATAATACTTCAATTAATAACCAGGGACAAAGACAATATAGGCACAGAAAAACACAAACAAATTCTAACAGAAATCACAATCCCAAATCTACTAGTAAGCAGACTTTTTTTTAAACGCATCACTTTTAAACCTATACCTCTGAAGTCTATGTTCCTCAAGACTTTTAAAAGTAAGTCAGGACACAACAAAAGAGAAGACTACTAGGTATATATTTCAGGAATTTAAAATGCCTAAAGTATTAGGGGGCTAATGTTTCTGGCAGGCATGCCATAAATTAAGTTTACAGCCTCTTAAGGGACATTCTTTTCCATTCTCTGTCCCATGTACTGCTCTGATTTTTGCTCCCTGCCTTGTACTCCCTTGCCTGATTTGCTGCTTTGTTTTCTGCTCCTTGCCTTACCTGCCACTTTGTTGCTTGCCCCCTCCCTGATCTGCCATGCCACACACAGAGGTTGTGTGTGCCACTTGTGGATACCTCTAGCCTCAAGCAGCGGTACTCAACTTTTTGGACTGGTTGATCAGATGAGCAGCGTCTGGTCCCTCTGCAGGCCTGATCTGGTCAACGGACCCAATTCAACACCCAGGGCAGGCACGGTGCTGCCCTATGTGGCCATGCAGAGGGGAGCAGCCTGCCTTTGTTTCAGCCATGTGGGAGAAGGGGGCTTGGATCCACCCCAACCTGGCCCCAGAAAGAGGGAGGAGGCATGATTCTGCTCTGATCCAGCCCTGCAAAAGTGGGGGTATGGCTTGACTGTGAGGGGAAGGGGGCATGGCCCAGCTCTGTGGGTGGACAAGGGGGTGTGAGCTGGCCCTGCTCTGGGGGGAAGGGGTATTTTCCAGCCCCATGGTGAAAAGGGGGTGCAGCCCAGCCCCAACAAGGGAAAGAGGTCCAGCCCCAATCTGGACATGCAGGGAAAGAATTGTGTCCTAGTTCCTACCTGCCCTGCAAGACTCAGGATTTTGGCAGTGGGGAGTGGTGGAAGTAGTATCACTGCTTCACCACTGCCAAATTTCCTGACCCATGGGGAGCCCTATGGGCTAAATTCCTAAGCTGTGTGGGTGGCATTTGGTTTGCAGACCAGAGGTTGAGCACCCCGGCCTAAAGTAATATAGAAGGACACAGCTCTTTCCTCTGCTTCTCTACACAACTGACAAAAATGAGGGAGCAAAAAGAAAGGAACATGAACATGTTTGTGAGGCAATAGTTTTGGAGAATTTCAAGTACTAACAAAAAGGCTTGACTTTCCCCTCCTTATGCTGCCTCCACAGCTATCCAAACACATGTCCACATTGCTGTCACTGTAGTTTGTGTTGACATACCCAGGCTAGCTCTAATTTAGTGAGCTCTTGTATTAAGAGCAGTGTAGTTGTAGCTGCACAATGCTCAGCATAGGCTGCAAAATCCGTAAGAATCCGGGTGAATGCTTGTGCAGTTAGCTACAGGAGCACTGAGCTCCATGTGGGCTACACTAGGAACAGAATTGGAGATAGTTCAGTTGTGTTCATATGAGCTACAAGTCACTGCACTAGACAGACCCTCAGAGACTATGGCAGAGAAAGCTAAGTATCTGAACCCCTCTTCCATAGAAAACATTTGACTCAATGAAAGAAAATTGGGTAAAAAAGTACAAACTGAGATGTCTGGACATCATAGTCATGGGATGCAGACAGACTTGACAGTTGTACTTAACAATTAAGACTTACAGGCAACGTTTACATGAGAGACTGCACAGTAGCCCATGACAACTGCACAATAGCGCTGCATTACAGAAAGTGTGACACGACAACTGTGCAAAGGTTACAAGCTACTACACAGTCAGCATCACAAAAAAGCTGTTCCTCAGGGCTACTGTGTAATAATGACTACAGGCAGCAGCTCATGTAGACACAGTCACAGATAACAGTTATACTGCTTATTAAATTATACTAGCATAAACTATTCTGATGTTGCTCTTCGCTGTCTGCTCCTGTACATTTGCATTCTCCTTCTTGAGATGAGTTGAGAATTCTCCAAATTAGAGAAGTGGAAGAAATGCACTAACAAAATATGAACAGTCAACATACCAGTCTACCTCAATAACCTGCAGCATTTTTAAAGAAAGAGGTGTTTAACCAGTTTGTGGTGGAATTTTTTGTGCTGTTGCCTAAGGAATCCTTTGAATTTGATACTTCCTCACTTTCTACCACAATTTTATGAGACCACAGGCCCCAAAACTATGTTGCATGTTATTATAAGCATACACACTAATGTCAAATTCATCCTCATGTGTATACTGTATTTCCAAATCTCAACTGATCACGATGTTTGTTTTGCTATGACATGAATACTCTCTCAGGTGGAAAAGTTTCAAGGAAACTAGAACTGTTAGGACTGTCTGACCTTATAAGGTTTTTATTTCAGATGGATAGGAACTTTTTCCCATGGTTCTCTAATAAACTATTCCTAGATGGACTTGTTAAACTGGTCTCCTACTATCCAATGCCATCAACAAGCTGATTTCTCTCCCATTCCATTGTCCTCTTAGTGTCTTGACATGCAACATATTCAATATTCCACATTAAAAGTGCAGAACATCTTCAAGGCTGGCTTGCCATTTTAATCACATGATAAATTGGTTGAACATGCACCATGTTAACATGATTCATACAACAAATGTAATACCTGTCAGTGGCACAGACTTGCCCATTTATTATATGGTTCTCTGAGCTTTGACTGCATCTAATTCTTCTACATAATTCCTTTCCAGTCCTTCCACAATGTGACAAACCATCTGCCGTAAGTGCCTTCATGCAATTCTATAAATCTGCAACTGTTTGTCTTGACTTTTCTAACAACATAAAAGCTGTTTGCCCTATTCTTCAAGGCTCTACACAACTTCATCCCATCCAAATTTCTGGCTTTGAAATCAAAAACATCTTTTTTTTTTCTCCTTTGCTTTACTATGTTGATGCCATCTTATTCTTCCATTTCCATTTATGGCTTATTCTGTATTACTTCATGCACCTGCAAGCTGATTTTCAGGAGTGATAGCTTCTCCTATCTGCCTTTAGTTCTGAAGTTCTTCGTTACCAGTTGCCAGAAAAAGTTGCTGCAATTCTCTAGGGGACAAGCATAACCTAGTACAGTGATTCCTAACCAGGTTACTGAAGCACCCCAGCATGCTGAGAGACCCTTTTAAAGGTGCCACAGTACCCTGCAAGAGTAGCATTGTTGGTGTAAAACACTTACATGTTTCAAGAGCTAAATCAAGAGATTTCAAGTAGAAATCCCATAGTGTTAAAAATACTGTGACCTGCTGTGATCCTTTTTAATTCTTTGCAACAGGAAGATTGATCTATTATTTTTCCAGTCAAAAATGGTTGAAGGCTAAGAGGTGCCTAGAGTTTAGGTGTTAGAATCAAGGAACCATTTTCTCAGAACTGCCTCGACTAACAAGAAGTACCTTGAGCTTAAAAAGGTTAAGAACCACTGGCCTAGTGTCTTCACTGAAAATCCAGCACATTTTTCCTGAACTGCTTATGAACTGTCACCATATCAGAGAGCACGCACTCTAGGCTCATATACTGCGTGTTGGATTTAAAACAGATGTAAATAGATTTTGTATATCATATCACAAGTATCAAAGGAGGGTTGGGGACCTTAGGTTATTATTACATGAATATTAAACTGCTATCTTTTAGTATTTCACTTTTTCTAATGAGAAATAAACTAGGCTTTTTTGGTTCTCTCTTTTTACAAAACAGACTGATTCTCTGTGTTACAAAAAACATAAAAATCGAATGCTGTCTTCTCTCATGGGTGGGAAAAGCCAAAATAAAAGTTTGGTGACAGAAAATGTTCAACACAAATTCCCCCAATGTTTCAAGGTGTTGCTAAGTTGCAACAACAATTTTTAGGGGTAGGTTTGGGGGGGGGTTATTTTTTGGGGGGGGGGGTTGTTTTTTTTGTTTGTTTGAAGGAAAGTGGTTCAGTGCCACAAAGACAACACCTACTATCTCAGATTCCAGGGTGGAAAGCCACACGTCACTGAGAATTTCAGATACAGTCCCTAAATCTTAGGAAAAAGGGCAATCTTGCTAAGTAAAATTACTGCTCATCCTCGCTGTAATTCTGGACTGTCACTACAAGTATTTCCATGAGAGATACAGCCTTTTGTTTAACTGAAAAGTATCTTTCACTAGGTTTTCATTGTATTTAAATATATATTTTAAAAGTAATGGATATATATCATGCATGGGGAAACGGTGACTTTGTAGTTAAGGCCTAGGACTCGGCGTCAGACTAGTGGTAGAGTCAGGTGTCTCTCCTTACTGTGACAAACTTCAAGTAGGAGTATCAGTCGGTGACTTAGCGCTGATACATTGCTAAACCCACATATGTCAACTGAGCCTGTTCATTGGCTTTAAATGGTTTTAGTTCAAGTCTCCCAATTTCCCCCATGAGGGCAGATAATATTTACCTGACTCATAGACATCACAAGGCTAAATTAATATTTGTAAAGCACTCTGATACTCTTAGATGAAAAGTAACATTCAAGTTCAAATTGTAGATATGCACATACAGATTTAAATACTTGCCTTCATCTGGCCTGTTTATCTCATGCTCAATAAGCCTTGAGCTACTGGGTCTAGGTGGCGCAACAGACGGCTGTAATGAAGGGAGATCATCAACATCTCTCAAGTTTGCAAGCATGTCTTGCAGCTTTGACCTGTTGGGCCCTAACCAAGAAAAACAAAAAGGTGAAACAGTTTATGTAAACAAAACTGGCAGCCATGCTACACATCACATCTAATATGTTACATCAAGACAAGCAACAATGGATCCTAACTTTCATTATGATATTACCACACTAGTCACTAATGAGCAGCTATTTCCAGTAGTAACTAACCTTCCAGCATGAAATGAACTTCTTGAAAAGAAAACGATGAAGCAGCTGAGGTATTTGTATGCATATTTTCCCCCACATTTATGAATTTACACTATTATGTGCATCAAGTTAAATACCACCTCCAAAGAAACTCATAGCAACAAAATGATTTTTTTAAAAAAATGCTTTATTGCATTCCTAAAATAACTGCAAATACTGTGAATATTAAAGTTTGTGTAACATGATTTGTGCATCATTCTTAATACATTTGTGAATATTTTAAAATTACTTTGTGCAGTAGTGTATACTTGTGGTCCTACAAAGTCTAAATGATTATGGTACTTATATTAAACAAATCAAATTGGATTCATTGGCTTACTTCCTGAAGCTACATGTGGTGAAGACCCATGCCCTTTACACTTACCTGTGCTTTGCTCCATCATTTTCCCACATCCCTGTTTTGACTGTTTTATATAGGATTGAGGCTGAAACATATCTTCGGTAGTTTTTCCTGTTGTAAGTTTAATTAAGAATGGGAAAATCTCTTACCCATAGTCCAATATGGTTTTTTTTCCCTAGACCAGTAAATAATACAGCTATTTTTAAGCAGGTTAACACAGAAGTGTATTCTAATATATGTATGATTTTATTATACTACTTCATAGAAAATTTTACTGCAGCCTTGCAAAATCATAAGTTTTTTAAACCAGCTGCAAATCCACTTTGCCCACCCTTACCATAACAATGATAAAAATACTAGATGCCATTTAATTGCTTGTCTCAGAGCATTACTTGCTACAGGCAAAAAGCAAGAAAGATTTTGCAAGACTTTTACTACAGCATCTGATTTATAGTAAATGCACAACATTTTGCTGAATAACAGTTCGGTCTCTAAATACTCATCTATGTTGAGAGGAAAATTACATAAACAAATTTCACATCTCAACAGTAAGATATGTTGTCCTTTAGATTTCTACCCTGTGCCCCACCACTTCCCCACGGTTCTTTTGCTCACCGCTTTTTCACTAAAATCATGAACAGGTGATAACAGGTTGCAACACCTCTCAATTTCTAAGTTCATGCCCTTTCAACAATAGTTTCTCCGTGGAAAGATGCTTAATTTCTGTACTGTAGCATTCAAGTTCAGCCCTCCATCGAAAAAACATGACACTGACCCGTACTTATAATCCTTCTGAAGTACCAAAAGGTACCAAAATGCCATCTTTCATCAGGCACTTTGCTCATTAAACATGCAAAAAAAAGTTGATGGTGTCTGTGCCCAAATTTATGATCAGCTACTACAATTTGATAAATTAGAATAAATGCACTCAACTGCTTGAGAGAAAAGTACTCATTTTGATTTCTTAAGATTTTTTTAGGAAGTTAAATATTTATCCTATATTTATATTAGGTATCATATACATGAATTTTAATTTCACAGATAAAGTCATTGAACTAATTCTCTGTGAACTCACGTTGTACATTATAGCTCTATTTTAAATGTAAATAAATAGTTTATTGAGCAAAACTTTGTGATGCTTAGCTTCTTACCAGGCTTGCATTTTCTTCAGATAAATCAAATGTACTTAACTACTCCAAACTGAAGGACATGCAGTTCTCTCAAAAGTCGTTCATATTTTAAATAGATTCTTATACTGATAAGTACTGATTTGGTTAGTTTAGCCTGTACTACAATCTCAGAACTAGCAATTACTGGGTAGTTACTAATCACAATTAGCATTTATTAATTGCAAAACAACAAAATGAGGCAACTCCAATAACATGATGGAGAAGAGCTGCTGTTTGCATGACTGCAAACATGTATTAGAATTAAGTTCCTTTACACTAATAAGCATCTTCCCACAAAGGGAGGCATAATGAAACAGTCTTCAAATTGCTCATTGAATAAGTTACAACTTTTTTTATACTACAATTTCCCCTATATTATTCCCCCAAAATTCTCAACACAGCTGTAGGTTGGAAATAGTGGCAATTTACAATTTTAAACATTTAACTTGATTCTGAAAAGCTTTGATGCTTATGTTGTTTTATAAAACAGGATTTACAAAATGGATTTGCATTTCAAGAGAGGTAACAGACAAGTATGACACACAGGGCTAGAAACTGTATTTCAGATGCTGGATCAGCTATTTGATTTTAATCAAATACGACACTTAATTGTTAATTCTACAGATAAAATTATAAATCAGTCAATACATCCTGTGACAAATAGGCTGTCAATAAGATTTATTTTCCATTTCGAGCCCTGCATAACAAGATACAGCAGAATGACTTTCATGTTGTGATTGCTAAGTAAAACAGGGGTAGAAATTAACTTCCTCCTTTCCTTCCCACCACACCTTTCTTCTCCCACACCCAAAACCAGCTAACAAGATACTAGAAATGTTGTATTGGGTTTTGAAAAAATTATTTACCAGACTTTGAAGCTAGTCACCCAGCCAAACTAAATAAGGCTTCTATGTTTTCCTAATTAAGATGTACAATGAAAGTAAAGAATCCAAATAAACATTTAAATGTTAGTTTTGCACAAACCAAGTCCAGCACAAATCCTTTTGAATTTCGTCAACACTAGACTGGAAAAATTATATCCCAGGCAACATCCTTCTACTTTCTCAAGCAACTGGATTGACTATCATTAATTTCAACCCCTGAAAATTGATGAACAACAGGAAAGCAGTCAGGAGCAGCAAAGTAAAAGAGTAAGTAGTTTCAGGAAAACATTGAAAGAAAGATAGAATTAGGGGTGTGAAAGATGTGGGATTTATGATTTTAAGGTGCAATGTTTTCCACTTACTCTTCACCCCTTTTTTCCCCTTGCGCTCCTTTTTGTATTGCTCCTTGAGTTTGGTTATTACTCCCTGGTCCACATTCCAGGCTTCAGGCATGAGGCACTGGTCTTCCTTTTCTAAACAAAGTGAAACAAATGAAACATATCCTTTTTCAATAATGTCACTAAGTAATTTTTACTGAAGGAAGTAGCAGCTGTTGTCGATTTTATTTAGGCCTTCCTTTTTAGATGCACAGAAATAGCACTGGGTATTAAAGCTATAAAATTGCTATTCACATTGCAATTCTTTTGTCCAGAATTCTTTTTTTTTTAAGACAACTATAATTTTGAGATTCAATTTCACATGCCTAATTGCTCTACCAAAGAAAGCGGCACTTTGAACTTAAGCAACACCTGCTTGGGGATTTATTTCTTTCCTGTTACAAGCATGGAATATCTATTCTGCTTTAATATTTTTTTTTTAACCAGAGAAAAATGCTGTATCCATAAGTAGCAATTATATTTCTTATCTAAACCAACACTTGAAGTCTGGGTGCTGTGTCTGAATTTCATATTGACAATCCTAGTCATATGCTATCATTGATATTGAAAAGTTCATGTTATTTTGTTCAACCACTTAAAATTACATTTCACCAAGCCTTCAAAAAAACTCTTAAAGTAAAAAAAAAAAAAATATGGTTTAACAAATGACAGGCAAACTGAGTAATCAGTCCCCCCCAAAATTTAGGAAACTGCAGTCAAGGTAGCAGCATGCATATATACCCGAGCTACCTCTGTATACACTAGCTCCAGAATACAAGTAGGAGACTGATGTCAGTATGACACTGCTGTTGCAAGCAAATAAAACTTCTGAGAATAGGGCTTAGGTATTTCTGCATGTTGTTGCCTTGTGCCTTTAGACTCCAGTATGATACACCAGCATGAACAAAGTTAGTCGGAGGTATCTTGAAGATGACCCTGCACTGTGCCACACAGACAGACCCAGAATGTCCAGTGATCAGAACATGAGACTGAGTTAGGAAGGCTGAATCTTTTACAAAGCTCTCTGGAATTGTGTTGACACATGAAATAAGCTACAGACTCTCAGACACCCCAGTTGCAAGACAGGGGAAAATACTACTTACCAATATGTGTTACATGCTTTGAAAATCATAATGAAAGGTTGATTGTAAGCATATTAAACACATTTCTTCCAGCACACTGAAAGAACGCACCACAGCTGCTGATTGTTGCTTACAGCTGAAAGTCATGTGCAGTACAGTTCCTTCATTTACATATTCATTTTAAATTACGCTTATTTTATGACCATTCCAGCTGTTTACTTGTTGGTAAAAAAAAAAAAAGCTATTATTTGAAGACCAGACCACCTTCATTACAATTTCTTCCATAATAGTTAAAATTTGTTCTGTATCCCTAACACCCAATTTGCTTTGAAAACAGACAAAATGATCACCTGCCTTTAAAAAAAAATATTTTGCTAATGGTTCATACTAGATCACTTGGCTATGAGTGGTCTGTCATTTAAAGCAGTAGTTCCTAATCTGTGGTACGAGTATCACCAGGGGCTCACGGACAACCTTTCAGTGGTATGTATTAACAGATTTATCATAACTCTATGACAAAAATTTGCTAGTGGTACTTAAAGGCTGAACTGAAACAATTGTTGGTGGCACTTAAGATTGTATCATTTTAAATTGGTGGTATGCAACCTGTCAAGAGTTTGGGAATCACCAATTTAAAGGGTATATCTTACATAATCTACACACTGATAATGCATATTTAGAGAATGTCTTTACACAAAGATAACTTCTGTTGTTTCAAAAAATCTGACATTTAAATCTAAAAAAGGAAACCAATTTACTTAGCACATGAATAAACTACACCTTTTTATTAAAAAAATTCGAAGCAAGAACTGAATTCTCTGAATGGATCTTTTGTGCTGGAATGTCCACAAGGTTGTCATATCCTTTTGATCTGCGCACAGATAATAGAGTCTATACATAAACTGTTCCCCATACATGCTTCTGGGGAAAGGAAAGCATATCAGCTCTCCATAGGGCATGTCTCTTCTCCATTGTCAGCAACTCTGCATATTTTTCTGGGGGCGGAAGGCAAGAAATATCTCCAGAACTGTAATAACTAGCAGAGAGAGAAGGGAGAGGGTAGTTTGCACAAAAGGGCTTGGGCTAAGACAGATGTTATTTTGGCAGTAAGGCATGCAAAAAGTTTGTGAGAATATAGGAATAGTAATACTCAGAAGGAAATGAGGTAAGTGGATAGGAGAGAGACACAGAGGGTGTGTCTACATGTGCAATTAATGCAAAGCAATAAACTCCAGAGCCATTTCACTCAGTCAACTCCTCCCGTGTGCAGTCTAAATATGCACCTGAGATGGCAGCAATTTGAGCCTGAACAGAGAAGCCTTTGGCAGGCAGATGGCAGCATCAGAGGGGCTAGCTGGGGCATGAAAGTACAAAAGCTGCAGAGCTGTGCAGCTAGGTGGCAAGCAGCCCCCCACACTTTAGCACCCTCAAACCTCAGCCAAACCCTGTCACAATCTACACACGTGTCAGTGCAGTTACTTACTCTGCCGTAAGATGGTACTATCCCTGCAATACTATTTTACAGTGGAGTTAATTAATCACTGCACCTTAATACCGGTGCATGTGCAGATGCTGCTGCTTTACTGCGGAGCTAATTAATTTACTCTGCAATACAGCACAAGTGTTGATGCACTCAAAGAAAAGCTAAAAGTGAGCAACACAAGAAAATAAATGGAGGTATTCTGAAAAAAGGCTTTTACACAAAGAATAAGGGTGGTGACAAGACGGAACAAATGTCAAAATAGGGTCACTAAGTGAGAAGTGAAACTGAAAAAGCTGAGCAGTCTGAGAAGGCAACAAAATTAATTAGAAGAATGGCAAAAATTAACTTAGTTTCTCTCTCTCTTAATAAGCAAGGCTTGGGCGAGTACAAAACTGGCTAGGGAGCATAATATCAAAGAGAATGGCAATGAAGATGCCGCAACTGTTAATAAATAATGCAATTAAATGCTTAATCAAAATCACAATTGGGAAAAGTGCCAAGGTTTGGTCACTATTTGAAGAAAAATAACTGAGTTGAGGAGATAGCATAAGGGGACAGGTTTTAAATAAAAACAAAAACATACACAAAAAAGAACATGAGAAAACAAAAGAAAAAGGATATAGCTATTTTATTATTTAAATTAGATGAATAAATTAATCCCAAT
Organism: Caiman crocodilus; assembly: GCA_030014935.1. NCBI lineage: Eukaryota > Metazoa > Chordata > Crocodylia > Alligatoridae > Caiman > Caiman crocodilus. The sequence goes on from JAGPOW010003648.1 coordinate 46,432,815, forward strand.
CTATTTGATGTTACTGGGCAGACTAGAAAAAAGGGTTACATAGTTATCTTTTACTTAATACAAACAATAAAAAGGGCAGTTGAAAGAATGCAGAGTAGACAGAATGAATATCTGCTTTGAATGCTTAAAGTAGATATTGTTAACATATACGAACGATGAAATGAAATGAGCTAAGGTGAGGCGACACCTAAGTGTTTGGTGGAAATGGACTGGTATTTTGAAGTTGGAGAGAGAAGTGTTAGCCGACCGTACTTTTCATCTCCAGATTAGAGATGAAGTCTTTGCTCTCCTCAGGCAAAAATGTTTAAATATGTAGGACATAGTTGGCAAAATTGTCAGTAAATTATTTCAGACGTAAATTCTCTATAGCACACCTCTGGTACTAGGCACTTGAGTATCTCTTCCACGTACGGCATGTCATATTTAATCAAATCTTACAAATCATCTTAAACTAGCATGTAAAGGTTTTATAATTTGCAGACTACTGTTCACTGGCTACTTTTAAGAGTTTTTAACTTGTGATCAGTTATGGCAATCATAGCTGTTTAACACATTATTACTATTAAAAGTACTTAAAATTGGTTATAAAAATGTGTAAAGCTAGAAGTCCATTTTTAAACAACATTTATATCTATATCCTTCTGCTTCCAATATACTAAGTATTTAGATGATATTAAATTTAAATTTCAAGTTTTATGTAAATTTGATTTAAATGAATGAACCATTAAAGGATTAAAAATGGCAGACCCAGGAAAAAGTTTATGTAGACAGGCCATTATAACTAATTACAGGCTATGATATAAATAAGCTGAAAAAATCTTCTGTGAAAACTTATAGCTATAAAATATGCCTTAGTATTATTGCTGCAGAAAAACTGAATATTACTATCCTATACAAGATACCCATGACAAACATTTTGCGTTTTTTTTGTTTTTTAGTAGACTTTTAAAAATATGTATTGGGCTGATCCCTATGGAAGACAAAAAGGGTGGCAAAGGTGTTTGAGGCATTAAAATAATGTCTCACAGTAAGGCTCCTACTGACAAATACCAGCTCATTACATTTCAGTGAAACAAATGGCAGTTACAGGACAGTCCAAAACTGAAGAGAGGAGGTTATAATCATAACAGCAAGCAAACTTCCAGGATGGCTTTCAAGGCAACTATTTTTGGCAAAGCAGCAACTTTTAAATATACTGAGCCAAGGGAATTCCTGTAGCTGTATTTAAATGTACTGTGATGTTATGCATTTTATCCTGTTAAATATGTATGGTGTCTAGTTCCCCAGGGAATCAATATTATGATATTGAAAAATTATGTCCAATCATAGCCCCGGAAGCCTCAGTGGAATGCCATCTGTAAAAATGGGTTGGGCCATGAGATGTACAGCTTCAGCTGCCTTTTTGTACACTGAATACTCTAAAAGTATGTCATTATGACTCGCATTGCTTTCTCCATGAAAGATAAAGAAAGGAGAAGATTCAATGCCTCTCATGCTCCTGTCCACAATATATTGATTATATATGTTGATTTATCATATACCATCTATGGAGTCTGAATAGATGGAAATAATATATTAACACTCCACATGCAAATATTTAAACTGCATTTACAATATGTAAAACAGACAACACAATTCAGAAAGTGAGCTTCTTAGAACCTCTGCATAAAAGCTGGATATAGAAAGGTAATAGTAAAATAAGCTTTTTAAAGAGTCACAGTCTGCCTTCCAAGAAGTTAGAGTAGGACTGTTTTGGACAAAATCCTGGCAAAATAGTAATTTGTATGCTTAATCCTCTTTTTTTTCCTGTGCAATCCATTAAAATTTCCTTACCCCAGTCTGTTCCATCTCCTGAACTTCTGGATTCTCCATCTCCTTCATCTGATGTAACCAAGAAATCAAATTCTTTCAAAGCTTCTTCTGTATCTCGATCTTCGCTGCTATCAGACAGCACTCTTTTCCTCACAATCTAAAAAGAAACAAAGAAGGGAATTAAACTAAAATCTATTACCTATCTAACTTTAAAATTCCCACCTTCCTTACTCACACATGGAACCCTAATAGATATATTTCTCTCTGCTTTTACTTACTATCAATCAACACATGGGTTAAGATTTTGGGTAGGGCAAAATAGATACCACACACACAATTTAGTGTTCAAATTTTAAGTCAAATTGAAAATTCTACCTTATAACAATCTTCCTGTTTCAAGGCAGTTAATACTCATCCTTTCAAAAGAAAAGGTTATACTAGCAATTTACAAGAGCACAGATTACAATGAATTTACACAAACATACACACAATTTAAGCCCAGAAGACTGCAGAGTTCTTAGTTCTTTTCAAGAAAAATTCATAAAGTTGAACGTTTACAAAAGGCTAAGCAGCAAATATCATGGCACAGACAGATGTAACAACTGTACTGATTCCACGGATCATAAAGGATGTTAAGATTAAATGACTATGTCTGCATGATCCTAGTGATATAGCTGTAATGAAACCACCCCTCCCCTTTTAAAGCAGGTAACATGTAGGTTTGGTCATACCCTCAGTGACTGATCTAAATCTGATTACATCTCTGGAAACAGTATTTTTGATATTCAATTTCATCTCCGCAGGGGCAATACAGCTAAAATTGAAATTTCAGAGATGAGTGCATGAAGTAATCACGGAATTCTTATTGCTCAAATTCATCTTTCCTGGGCAAAATTATTTGGCTGTGTCTAATGGCCAAGATTTAACTACTGTTACCTCTACTTTTGCCATCTACGTGTTGGGTGTTCCTTGATCACTTTAAATACTAGCTTGATAACTTGCTAAACTTATAAGAAGCATTTTGAACTTCTCCTAAAGCAAGAAAATTGGCTGGTTAAGCTACAATTGTTTGGCTGACATGCAACTCAGATGCCACTAAAACTACATTAACAAATCTATTTCAATGGAAAAAAAAGATGTTCAACATTACCCACTTCACTTAAGACCTTACTAAAAGCCATCACAAATAAGTTCAGCATACAGGCCTGCACTCTCTAGCTCATGAGGAGACATTTCTGTTTATTCTAATCTGGCGAGAAGACTTCTTCACAGCTCCTAAGCCAGAATCAATTCTAAGATCTAGAAGAAGAGTAAACACTCAACTTAAACCTTGCTTTCCTGGCTTGCACACTGAATAAACTGTATTAAAGCTGATTTTACCCAGAAGTTGCAGAGATTACCTTATAGGCCATGGGTTAGTGGCAACAAGTTTGACAAAGATCCTCTGTAAAAGCATTTCTTAAACACAAAACAAAAAAACAGCAAACCTCATTTATACAGTTATCTGTTTCCAAAAACAAATGATAACTCTATCATGACTTAACTAGTTAATTTTTAAATATATTTTATATTAAAAAAAAGCAGTAAATATGATTTTTGGGGGGCCCAAACAAAAAAAACATTAATTCCATGCACCTCAGATTTTTATCTGATTGCTTGAGAACACCATTAAGGTGGCAACATTAATTGGAAAAGTTAGTTATTTTACAAAATAAAAAAAGAATGAACCAGGCAAAAAAACAAAAACCCCCAAAAGTGTTGCTATTTTTGTAATACTTTTTAAGTATTCTGCATACACAGCTCAGAATGAAACGCAGCAACTCAGTTTTGGGATGCAGCAAAAATCTTTTTTTCCTGCACATGAGTATTACAGCTTTAAGGCAATTTATGAAAATATTCAGAATCAAATATGTTCCTAAAATAAAGTCAGAAAAATTAAAATGTTTAACTTCAAAACAAGGCTGAAGATTGAATTAAACAGTGTGGTCTTTTTAACACCACCTCCCTCACATGCACCAGCTATCTATCCATTTTATGCAATGATTATTAAATGTAAAATGCAGACAACTCCACTGGGGGAAATGAGCTGGGGCCAGGAAGACAGAAGCCTTCCCCTTGTATACGATATCCATCTCACTGAGCCAGTCTCCCACTGGCTTACTCTCCAGTGTATGTCCTTCTGGACTACCCACTAAGCCAGTGTTCAGAAGAAGCAGAGGATGAGGAAGCTTTTTACTCTAGTTTAGGCAACTCCAGGCCAATCTTGACAGGCTTGGAAAATGGGCGAACAAAAACCCGATGGCCTTCAACACCGAAAAATGCAAGGTACTCCTCCACATTGGGAAGAAAAACCTGCAACATGCTTATAGGCTTGGCAGTGCTACACTTGCTAGCGCCACAGCTGAAAGGGACTTGGGGGTCATGATTGCCCACAAGATGAATATGAGCCACCAATGTGATCTTGCAGCCGGTAAAGCAAGCAGAAGTCTAGCTTGCAACCATAGATGCTTCTCTAGCAAATCCCAGGATGTCATCCTCCCACTGTACTTGGCCTTGGTGAGGCTGTAGCTGGAGAACTGTATCCAATTCTGGGCTCCACAACTTAAAATGGGTGTGCAGAAGCTTGAGAGGGATGGGATTCATAGCTGCTAGGGTCAGAAAGGATCTCAATAGATCATCGAGTCTGATCCCCTGCATAGGCAGGAAAGAGTGCTGGGTCTAGATGACCCCAGCTAGATGCATATCCAACCTCCTCTTGAAGACCCCCAGGGTAGGGGAG
>JAGPOW010003648.1:46437505-46455588 GCA_030014935.1 Caiman crocodilus
TCCCTTGGGAGCCCATTCCAGACCTTGGCTACTCTAACTGTGAAGAAGTTCTTCCTAATGTCCAGTCTAAATCTGCTCTCTGCTAGCTTGTGGCCATTACTTCTCGTAACCCCTGGGGGCGCCTTGGTGAATAAAACCTCACCAATTCCCTTCTGTGCCCCCGTGATGAACTTATAGGCAGTCACAAGGTTGCCTCTCAACCTTCTCTTGCAGAGGCTGAAAAAATCCAGGTTCTCTAGTCTCTCCTCATAGGGCTTGGTCTGCAAGGTTATCTACATCCCTCTTGAAGTGCGGTGCCCAGAACTGTACGCAGTACTCCAACTGCGGTCTGACCAGCGCCCAATGGAGAAGCATCATCTCTTTGGATCTATTCATCATGCATCTGCTGATGCACGACGAAGTGCCATTAGCTTTTCTGATGGCTTCGTCACACTGCCAACTCATGTTCATCTTGGAGTTCACTAGGTCTCCAAGATCCCTTTCCACTTCCATGCCACCCAGCAGGTCATTTCCTAGGCAGTAGATATGCTGGACATTTTTCCTCCCCTGGGCAGGGGGCTGAACTCAATGATCTTCTGAGGTCCCTTCCAGGCCTAACGTCTTTGGAAGTCTGTGAAATCTATGAAACTCATGGAAAGTAGATGTCGGTTCAAATGCCACTCTGGCTTAGAAGGCAAAGAACCTGAGTCTCCCTCTCCCTCAGAGTCACTCATTTTGGTTTTTGCCATGGTTTACAATTGTTTTTTGCAACCAGTGCTTCAGGAATCTGTACTAAGTAGTGTGCCTTCTCAGATCTTTCTGAGCATGCTTACACAGCTGACTTTAAATGAATAAGTACTACTTCCCTGCCTCAAGTTGACTAGGAGGTGGTAATAAAATCTTTACATGATCTGGTTGGTATTCACAGGTCAACTCTAAAGTGATTATGCTTTTTCTTAGCAGGGAGGTCCTTGAAGTTAGTGATGGAGTCACTTTGGAATCCCCCAGGGCTCCACTGCATCACCCTTTCTGTTCAATGTGTATATAAAGCTGCTGGGCAAGCCTATTCAGAGATTTGGAGGGAGGTGCCATTAGTATGCCGATGACATCCAGCTCTGCTTTTCTTCCTCATCTGACCCAGGCCCCACAGTCTCAGTCTCTTCCCAGTGTCTAGATACACATGGGCATTGGATGTGGATAATTTGGTTCCAGTTTCAGTCAAAACTGAAACCAGACAAGATAGATGGTGGTAGGCGGATTGCACAACTTGGCAGGAGATGAAGCACCTTTCAGAGAGGCGGTTCAGCTTCCCCTTGTCACTCACATTTGCAGTCTTGGGGAGCCCCTTTATCCTCTGCTGCACCTGGATGCATGCCATTAGTGCTAAGAATATCTTCCATCAGCTTCATGGGGTGAAAAGACTGATCTTTTTTTTTCTAGATTAAGATCTGGCAACAAACATCCATGCAATGTGCTCTACATGGGACTATCCTTGAAGACTATCTGGAAGATGCAGCTGGTGCAAAATACAGTGATCTCCCTTTTGACAGGGTTGGGTTGCCAGGATCACAACTTCATATGCTCCAGAGTCTGCACTGGACACTGAAAGCTTTTCAAGTAAAATTCAAGGTGCTGGTTTTGACTCGTAAGGCCCTAATCAGTCTGGACCCTACATATCTAAAAGGACCAGCTTCTCTCATGTCCCACTGTGATCTCTGAAGAGAGCTGAGAGCAATTTCTTGCAAGTGCCATTAATACAGTGAGTCGGATTGATGAAAAGATGTGGGAAATTATTTTCACCAGTTGCTCCTTAACTCTAGAAATCCCTCTTTGAGGTCCACCAGAGCCTGAACCTGGACATCTTAGGCATCTAGCCGAGGTCATCTAACCCCAGCACTCTCTCCTGCCTAGAGAGGGGGTTGGACTCGATGATCTATTGAGGTCCCATCCGACCCTAACATCTATGAATCTATTCTGGTAGACAAGGTTCCTTGGGTGAATTTGATATCTTTTATTAGACCAACTCAAATGGTTGGAGAATGGTTATTATGCAAGCTTTCAGGTTCAAAAACCCTTCTATTCTATAAGAATCTATTCTGGTTGCATTTAGCAACCAAAGGTAGGCTGGGATATTGGTTTGATGGGTTCTGTTTTATGCTGATGCTCAAATTTCTCCTTTAATTTGTTTTGTTCTCTTGTTCATTTTCCTGTTTTAGAAGTTATTTTGTCCTCTCACTCTAAAAGCCATACATGCAACAAACAAATGGGGGAGTTGAATGTGGGTGTTAGGGACAAGTTTCACGTTTTGAGGAAGCAAGCTTACCCATTAGGCATAAATAAAAAGAATTCATTTGTTATGCCCCTGTTCTCATATTACCAACTAGACAGTCAGATGTCAGTGCATTTAACAATTTGCCAGTACATACACATTTGGGGATGTACATCAAGCAAATGCGCAGCTGTAAGGGATCACATTAAGCTCTTATCAATTCACCACAAGTTTTTCAATTGAATTTTTTGACCTACCGTTGAAGTATCAATGATTGTTTTCTCTCTTCCTTCAATGTCTTCTTCCTCATCTTCATCACTGAATTCTGCTGCTGCATTTTCAAGAAACTTGAAAGTCTCTAGCAGAGATGCAGAGTCGGTCAATTCTGGTTTTCTGGTAACAAGAAAACAACAACAACAAAAGAATAATGATCATCTACAAAGTCTTTCTTGCATTCATCTGTTTTGCTTTTTAGTGCCCAAGAACTCAGAGGATAAAAATAAGTCAGTTGGTAAAATTGGACAGTGATTATATATAATTAATGTTTGTGGGCAAAACAATGTAATATTAACTGTAGGTTATTTCATTACACCCTCTAATTATACCATGCTTAGCTGCAATTCTCAAATCAGCTGCTTCAGTTTTTGATGTATTTTAAAGTTGCTTCCATCTGACAAAGACGCAGATGACAAACCAGTTTCAAAACAAGCACACTTGGTTGGCAACTGCAGTACAGAGGACCAGGGTAGAATAAGCCAAAGATACTAATCTAGCTTCACATACACAGAGAGGTACAGTGAGACTTCACTGTTATTTATGTCCTTCCATCTTAATAGGGAACAAAATATGCCAGGCTCCAGGCCTGTCAATCAGGCACATTTGAAAAGAGCTGAATTTGTTCCTGTAAAATACATTTAATGGAAAGCAAATGTTTAATTATGTAGAATGTATCTTTTACAAATGTTGCTTTTTCAGTTTTAGCAGAAATTTCAAGTGTCTCTGAAGCAGGAACGATAAGGGTTGCTATGTCAACAACTGAAGAAGAATCCAAGCAGACAAAGTAATGTTGGTAAGCATAGTTAAAGCTATAACAAAGGAAAAAATGCAACCAATTTATGAGCCCTACATGGAATAAGAATCTGTACCAAAGTCAGACAGACTTCAGATAGACTCATACTGGGACAGAACTCCAAAGATTTTGGTAGAAAAGCAAAAGAACAGGTAGAGACAAATGACACAAGTTCTGCAGAGGAAGGAAACATGAAACCTAAATGGCCAAACTACCGAGCAATCTGCCTGCAACTCCTACAGCTAATACCCAAGGTTCTCTCCCCACTGGTAATCACAAAATGTTTTTCCTACTGTTACTAATAACAGCTTAATATATTTCAGTTGCAGGGGTGTAGGTTGTAGCCGTGTTGCTCTGAGGACACAGGCTGACAAGGTTCTTTGGGTGAATCTGATATCTTTTATCAGACCAACTTAAATAGTTGGAAAACAATTTTAAGCAAGCTTTCGGGTTTAAAAACCCTTTGTCAGGATGAGGAAGTCTACAGTTGGTGTGTGCTCTTCCTGGATGAGCACACACCAACAGCAGAGACTTCCTCAGCCTGACGAAGGGTTTTTAAACCCGAAAGCTTGCTTAAAATTGTTTTCCAACTATTTAAGTTGGTCTGATAAAAGATATCAGATTCACCTAAAGAACCCCGTCTTCCTATATTTCAGTTAGCATTTTTGAGAAAAAAGTGTGCCTTTGTACATCTGATAACACTTTAAGGATAGTAACTTTTACAGTCACAGGATTATACTTTGCTGTTGGTATGGATTTTCATATAGCAACAGGAAAAGAACAATTAATCTAAATAGGCAATTGTAAAAGCCAAGAAATTGGCAGGAGTACCTGAAATCACTTGTAATTCACACCCAAAAAAAACCCCTTACCTGTTATACTAGAATACTAGGCAGAAAAGAAGTTGTAAGTAGTTGAAAAAATGAAACCAGAAGTTGAAAGCTGAGGTTGGTGTGTGAAGTGCAGTCTTGAGAAAGATGCAAAGTTGATGCAAAAGAATGACAGAGGTAGCCAAAAAAATAGGGAACTGCTGCACTATGGCAAAGAAGTGACTATGAGGCCTGGCTGTGGCCATTTCTTCCAACTACTTTTGCTGACTTTTTTTCTTTAAAATTATACCATGGCCTAGTATTGCATGAATACTTTTCTCCTTCAGAGCCAGGTAGCCCCCTGGATCTACTGCAGATATGACTAAACTGAAAGATTTCTTCTGAGTTGTATTTCATATGCTGCTTTAATAATTTCAGATTCGGAACATGTTTAAATCCTACTTAGGCTAATAGACAATTTATCATCTCCCCAATTCTGACCTCTCAGTACTCCACACACTTAGCCTTATTGGATAGCATCACATTAGTCAGCTAAACCTTCATTTCCTGTTTCAGGCTGCTGTATAAAAGTACACGGTTCCAGATTAAAGAAAAAAAATTAATTGGTTTACGATCTTTTTAGTTCAAAAAGTAACTCAAAAAGTTACCAACACAAAAAGGCTCTCGAGGTCTAAAATTTTAGAGGCCATATAGATCCAGGTTTGGACTGTGAAAAACAGAAATTATAGGCTAAGACTCACTTCTGCATGTTAAAAGATGATGCTACTGAGACGATATACTGCAGATACTTTCCTTTGCTTCTCTAATATGACTTCATAATACATAATAAATTTAAATTAAAATATCTTAAACGGATGCCGAAGATAAATATTGTCCTTGTAATCACACCTCAGATTTTTCCATTTATTTGTCTTTCTATTTGCCCACCCTAGCTTTTGGAAGATTTCCTGTACTAATTTTGGGGAAGGACATTATAAACTTCTCGAGACACAATGTCACAAAGCCATCGGTTTCTTTTCGTGGTGGAAAGGAAGACCATGAAGTGTTAGGTTGCGAGCAACTAATGTAACACTTAGTATCCAATACCAAAAGACAGGTCATCTTAAAATCAGATTTTATTGATAAAATTACAGAAGCAGAAAGAAAATTCACAACATTAACTGATAAAGAAAGGGCTCACTTTAACCTAACCAAAAAAACATGCATTTCTAGGGGATCAAAACAGAAGACTTCTTTAGTGTACTAGAAACATTTCATGACATAACCCAGGAAGGAAGGAGCATGTGCTAGCAAACTATACCTGATACAGTCTCCCAAACCGTATCTGTGGACTCAGTCCTCATCTACTATCAAAAACTGGGTTGAAGCCATTATATCTAATACTGTCTTCTCATGGTATTAAAATTCTTATATCCACACAATGAGTTCCAGGCCCTGTATTATGCAGCTTAACTGAAGATATAGAAATAAATAAAACATGTAATCACCATACGCAGTTATGTGCAAGGTAAAAACCACATTAGACAGGCCAAACAGTATTCACAGTCTTTTTGAAAGTTTTGTTTTGAATTAGCACACGGTATGCAAGAAACAGGCAATGCACACTAAAACCAGGAAGTAACACTTACAAAATGGTTTGGATGCAATTTGCAAATTTACCAACTGAAGAGACTTTCAGACTATACAATGTAACGTCCCAAGCATACATGCAAAGATAAGGCTGTTTGACTAGTTAGATCACTGCATCACAACAAATCAAACAAACTTTGTAAGAAACAACCCACTAGAACGCTTGGAGTAACTTACAAAAAGTTACTTCCTTATTAATGTGTCGTCTTCCCTGCCTTCCTCACCCCCATTTCATATCTTTCTGCTCCTTCCTCCAAGCCCATAAGAGACTTGCGTGAGGTTTCCAAGAACAAGCTGCAAGCCTTTAGTCATAGTTCTGTACCAGGGGCTTCTAAAGAGAAGCTGCTACCACTGGCTCCACTTTCCATTGGATTAAAGAAAACAGGGTTTCAAGGAATAAGTGTCTCACAGCAAGGTGTTGCTTTTTACTTCGATTATTATTCCAACAGGAATAGTTGTAAGTAGTTGAAAAAATTAATATAAGGAACAAGGGCAACAGTAGAAGCCATGCATAAATGCATTTGTTGTGAATCCCTACTTTATTTTGTAGCTCTGCTTAGGACAGGGCAAGAGACAACCAAGGATAAATAAAGAAGGAGAAGGAATTTTTAATTCATTATGCATGTCTAATACACACACAGTTTGGAAATTATTTTCTTTTGCAGATCAGTAATACAAAAATTTGAAAGGTTTAATTTCTTTAACAAACCATTTTATAAGCAAGGAGACACACAACACTACATACGTCCATCAGCCAGTAGGCACAGAGCAGTTTGATTAAATGTGTAAGTGCCAAGAGGATTTACGGATGCATCAGAGTTATTCAGGTAATCTGTTTTTGAAGTAGAATGATGGTCACTTGCTTAAGTCTTCACTGGAATGGTTTGTTTAACTCTAGAAATTAAAGCCTTAAGAAATGTTTCATTATAAGCTTGGTAAGAAGTAGGAGCATAACCCATTACATTTTTAACTGAGGTTTCTTTTCTTACGTGCAAGAAATGCAAGAGAAATCAAACAGTATAATAAAAACAGTAGTTCATTTTTAAAGGAAGACTGAGTATAGCCCAGCTGGCCTTACATTTTACTTATTTTTTTTTTAACTTTAATTAAAAAACATGTTAAACTGTTGGAATGAACTTTCACTGGCCATTTAACCACAGCTTCTAATCTCTGAGTCCCCTTATCAAGTACTAACCATAATAAATTATTTTGGTAATATATATTTTATTCCTTTTTCCATTTCCATTTTATTCCATTATGATGTCTATTTCTGTCCACATCAAATAAATACCTCAGAGATTAATATAGACTGACCAGGACTCAATTAACAGGAAGGAACCAATTAAAAATGAGGTTAATGCATTAAGTTAAAAATTCTTTCACATCACATAAGATCATGTTGTATTTGGTTGAGACAGTTTTCATTCATTTGTGTTTACAACACAGATCATTAATGGAAAAAAGAGCACCCATTCCTCTCACTGGAGGCTTTTCCCCACCAACTTTTCAGTTGGTCTAATAAAAGACATCACATTTACCCAAATAACCTTGTCTGCCTATTACAGGCATTTTGGAATATTACATTATTAGAAAGTTAATTTTTAGTATTTATTTCTGAATTCATTCATGCCAAGGAGTGGTACTTATCTTTTGTAATGCAAGTGACTTGATCTGAAGAAAGTGAATATAGATCCCCTTTAAAATACCATGAGACAAGTAGGAAGAAGATTAAATCAAATGTCAAGTGACCAAAATAATGTTTTCATCTATGGAATCAAAATCTTCCAGGAACACTCCAAATCCACATGGTGCTCTTGAATGTTAAAGTTTTCATGAGGTTCTGTACATTAGCAGATACAAATGTGTCAAAATACAGGTACCTGGCTATATGCGCAGTGGCTACTAATACACAGCGATCAAGTTGCTTTAACTAAGAAAGAGCAGGTTTAACTTAATTTTAGTTTTTGAAACTGGCATTATTGTCAGAAAAAAGGACAAAGCGAGTACTGAGCTTAGAGAAAACAGCCTTGTAGACCACACCATTCTTGGAAATCCAACTTCATGTGGTTAGGAAGATGAAACCAGCCAGCATTACAGCTTTCTGAAGTACTGAGAACCTCACAGACCGAGTTAAGTATTTTAGAGTTAAAAAAAAAAGAAGCAAGCAACTATCTTCCTTTTAGCACTACAGTAGAAATGCTGCTTATTACTCCCCACCCACATAGACAAGCTAAACATCTGCCTCCTATCAGAGTCCCAAGAATTCCCAGCTGCTCCTCAATCCCTAAGAAAAGGCAAGTACTTAGAGCCAATACTATGGTGCTGAATGTCAGAATGCTAGGTCTTTAATGCAAGTATGGCAAGATGTGGAACAAGAGAGGGGCATCTCCCTCTCTATTTATTTTTTAAATTATACCTACCAGTTTGTCTCTCTTCCGCCTTCCCTTATTCTCCACCCATAAGATTTTTCTTTCCTCATTTCCCTTAATTGCTTGCCTGTTCTTTTAGCCATTTCATTTGTTCTTACTTTGCCACAGCACCACTCCTCATCTTCTACTATTGCAATGGTATTCTCCATCCACACTCCATATACTGTGGAAGTGGGAAGGAAACAACAGCTGAATCAATTCCTCACTTTTGGGGGAAGCAATTATTTTGGGACTAATAAAACCTCTCTCTGAGTGCTCTGATCCTCCCTACAGGCCAGTGGACTGTGGGATAGGCATTTAAATTCACCCCACATCTGCCTTAAGTTTAGGCCTATTACAATTTACACTTCTTAGAAGCTGTGCTGCTTGGGTGTGGGGATTGGCAGTGTTAAGTCTCTAAAGGCTCAGCAAGCATTTGGACTGGAATTGGCACATCCTGTTTGTCCTGAATCTCCAGCATCTACTTGGCTCAGGTGCTCTCTCTAGTAGAGATTGCAAAAGCAAACAGGCCCTACAATCCACAAAGACTAACCAAAGGGTAGCACCTTATCTGGGGCAGAAACACCTGATGAGAACACAACTGATGACAAACCTCCTCCCCTCATTGTTGTCTGGTCTCCAACCTGACTCTGTTGTAAGCAAATGACAATGTGGCTAGAGGAAGGTAGAAGGTGAGATATCATATAGCACCAGTCAGGCATTACAAAATTCTGCAGTATTCACTAGTCCAAAAGGCATGAGCAGTCTTTTGCCTGGAGACATATGGAATACCTCCTGCACTAATATGCACAGGATGGTGGCTGAACTACAAGTATCCAAAATATTCACAACACAGAAGACCTATTTTTCACTCATCACTGCAAAAAATTCTCCTCAATCTTTCAGTAAAAACCAGACTTCCCTTGCTTCCAAAGAAACACAAGCCAGCCGATTTGAACTAAGATCAAGAGACGCATGATGAACTGTGAGCACCAAGACAACATTGAAAAATGTCAGAAAACTCCACTTCGAAATTCCTCTACTGCAAAAGCTTAGGATGTAGAGACCAGCTGAACCAGAAAGTTTAGTTGTATACCATATGTATCAAACATTCAGGTGGTCAGCTAAAACATTTTCTGCAGCTTTCTGCAGTGTATCGCAAGTGAGCCGAGAACAAAAAGTTCTTCAAAGAGGACGTACATTAACATCAGACTGCAATGGCAAGTCTTGTAGAATGACAATACTCAGTCAAACATGATATTACTGAGCACCCACATCCAGAATCAGCCTGCAAATCTAAAATGTCAACTTTATTCATATCAGATCTAGCACTACCTAAAACAAAAGCTCATGGAAGAAGTATTACACCACAATATGCATAACCATTAGATGGAGGTCAGAACTGATTTGATGAAGGAGTCCAGACAAATTATCTGTCATTAGCTCCAAGGCTCATCGCCTCTCAGCCTTAACAGGTCGCTACAAATTTTCTGACTCAATTCCATTCCCCATGCAAAACACCCATCACATAACCTCACTATCTCTAACCATCTTCAATTAAAAAATAAAAATAAAAATGATAACACGTACACATAGGAATTCTCACTCTGACTGTAAAAAGGACAGGCTTCTCCCATTTTTTACCCAAGACAGATACCATCCCCTTTCAGCCTGAAAAGGTGCCTGAAAGGGTACACCCAAATTCCCCATCTCACAACCTAACTTGAAGTATATAATTAACTCACATTCATTGGGTAATCTTCCTAAACACAGACCAGGTGCTTTACTGGCTTGGATTACTGTAATGAATTCTCTTCAGATTAGGAAGTGTCACAAAGCAACACTATGCCTTGGAATATAGTGGGGACTACAGTCTCTGCTACATTTAAACTGTACTTGCTTTTGAAACAAGAGGCAGAATCAAAGATTAAACTCCTTGTTGGCAATGGTGCTGCCTACTGAAGTAAAACTCTAACTTACTCCTTATTTAAATCTAGCACTTTATAAACTATTGTATTTAAATCAGCAGCCACAAACTAATTTTGCTGGAATGTCTAAAAGCAAGCTTTCAGAAGCATTTTAACTGTAATAAGTTTCTTATAGAAAGAGGAAAACAATTTAATAACTGAAGCATACACTTTATTTTATTCTGTCTGTCATCTTTGTGATAGTATCAGTAATATCAAGAAAGTGACAGGCATGCACACATGGGAAGCTACATGTAGATTTTACCAGCACTCTCACATATTTATTAACATAAATGTCAGCAGCAAAGTTGAGGATTTATAAAAGTTGGAAGCTAGTTATGCATATTACAAACATTTCCAGATGCTGTAAAATTCTTCACCTTATACAGATTATTTAGTCATCATATATGGCATCTTATACCAGAATATCGAAGACTATAACATAATTTTGAGAGTATTAGCAAGCCAAAGGAAAATTCTGTTGGCCCAGCAATTGACATATTCCTTTCAGCATTTAAAGAATATAACCTTAAAGTCTTAATCTCCTCTAGTGTCACTTAACTGAAATAATAAATTACTTCTTTATGGAAATTTTCAATAATTAAAGTTTGGCTTCCATGTTAATACTTAACTGTTTAAAAATTAAGTTGGCTAGAAATATTCAGTCAGTTTGGAATTTAAAAAGCCATAAAAATCTTTCATGTGAATAAAATCTTTCACAAACAAATAATGATTTACACACACATTAAAAAGGTAACATTTGTCAAGTACAGAACTTACCCAATCATTACGTTTTCTTTAATCTGGGCCTCTGTGCCATTTACCATTGGCTCTTGGTTTTTGTTATTTTCTCGGTCTGAGGCATCATTTGAAAGGCCCAACAAAGCTCGCACACGTTTTGACTTCACATCCAGTATTGTATCTGTGTAACCCACTTCCTGTAGATACCTGTAGGAGTAGAACTCATGTTAGACTTCCATGCAGATCTGTGTAATCTATATGATTATTTAAATCATTATATAAAAGATTCTCCCTAAACTCCCCTCCAGTACAATGCTTAGCGAAGTATGGTGCTGTGCTAATGAAACATTATAATAAATTGTCTTGTACCAGCTGCAGAGGGAATCGTTTCTTGTAGTACCAGCCTGTACAGTCACTGAGAAAAAATCAAAGAGCCTAGTAGTCAGAAGTTATACAATACGTTAATTCATTGCATTTACCAAGATAGATAGAAAAAGAACTATGAATAAACTGTAAATGATTTTTAATTTAAAATAACCCCAAACCATTTCATACACAGTATAGCTATGTTGTTCTTTATAGGAATATCATGAACATCTAAAGTAAAATTAAAAAAATCTAACTTAAAATCTGTCCCCTCAATACCCTTTACACAAAGCCTATATATACCTACTGTGACAATTTCCTACTCTCTGACTCTAGTTATGACAGTACAAACAACTGTTTTTATGATAAAATACATATATACACATTTGGTAGTACCCAACTGTTTTGTTAAACTGGAACATCCATGCAGAATGTGAATTTGGCTCATTTACATAAAGGGGTGACAGCTAAGCCTTAAATGGTTCATTGAGCCTTGGAGGCAGAATATCCAAAGTTTAAAGCTGGTTGACATGGATATGCAGATAAGCAATCAAGTTAATCTGAAGTCAAGCAGAAGACAGGGTAGATATGCACCTCATAGTGTAACTAAGATATAGGATATGTGACACAGCCTTATGCAAATCCCTTAATCTCTCAGCCCCGAATCTGTAAAATAGTTCTAAAATACACATCCTGGGTAAAATACACATTCTTTGACCACAGATTTGGGGATTTAACACAGAACGTGTCTTTTCCGATATAACTGGATGGCAACAGGACATAAATGGAGTTCAACACATACCTGCCCATAGGACACTGCTTCTGAGCATGCACAGCAAACCAAGCCCAACTATGTAGCATGAAAAATAATTGCATTTACTAACTTAGGTGTCTAGGAGGTGTGTGAGTAGCTCTAAGATTTGGGCTTTACACACTTGCACACCATGGACATACAACAGATGGACTCAGACATGGACCAAGTAAGACCATTTCATGGATGTGTTAAGAGTCAAAATTAGAAAAAAAAAAAGTGTAAACATGAAAAAACCTGAAATGTAAAAGTTGTTCTTATTTCATATGGTTCTAGAAGGAATAATCTTCTCTCTTGAATTTTTGCTAAATTTTTTAAGGGAAAAATAAATTTTAAAATTTCTCCAACCTCTTTTCCCTGTTAACCTTCCTACAAAACCCACCAAAAACAGTTTGTTTCAAACTGTGAATCTTACCAACACTTTTTAAAAACTTTCTATGCTGTAATAGCCCTTCCAGAGAAGGTTAAGCACTCACACTAACTTTTCAGGAAAGAAAATCAGATGGAAATATTAAAATACAGTAGTCAGATTTGATGTTGAAACCTTTTGGTCTAGCTCCCATCTTTGAAGTTAATTGTGACACTTACTGTCTCAGCAGCTGTCGCCCTTGTTTCCAAATTAGCTGACTATTTTGTTGTGGCTGAACCTCTGTTTCATTCCCTTCATCTGGAAAAGATTGTTTCATTAGAAAATGAAATTTTCATTAGAAAATGTTGTATTTAAAAGAGGATCTGAATTTTATTTAAGAGCAAGTCGGACTGAATTTCCACTTCAACATTAAAAACACAGTTCAAAGAACTTTAAGGTTGACTTCCTTTCCTTTTTTCTGTGTCCTTGTTACAAGTGATTTAGCAGAATTCACAGTTTTGTTGGAATCTGACAGGACACACTGTGAGCACTTCTGCTACGGTCTCGAACTTGTGACCCAACACCTGGGCTGTCAACTGTGTGCCTTAATACCCATGCCACCCCAGCCCTTTAAGACTGATTCAAAGTAAAAAAAAAAAATCTAAGTACTATGGAACTGACTATGGAACTACTGTATCACTTGTACACTATAAAGACTGCCATCAGCACTCTTAAAACAAGTTATACTCGTCACATCACCTGCTTTCTGGCTCGCACCCATCACACGTCATCAATGTAAAACAAAAATCTCTAGATATACAAGCTTTTGAAGAAAAAAAGTTGGAAAATCCTTTTCCAATTTCTTTTTCTTCAAAAGCATGTATATCTAGAGTTCTGTATTAGCACTAATTGCCTCAATCAAAGTTTAAATTCATATAAAAGAAACTTTTGTGGTTTCACTGGTAACTGAATGGTGCATCAATCCTTACAATTTATTAAGGACTTTATCACACCATTATGAACTGACATCAGGTTCCACCCATACTTTATTTTTTGTAGTGAAGGGGGAAAAAAAAGATGCGACTGATTTTTGTTGATACGTGCAATTTTCTTCTGCCCATAGTTATTTAAAAATCTATTTAGCAAATTTTCAAATTTTTCATGCCCAAACGTCAGGATCTAATGTTACTCTGTAAAAACCTGCAGACAAATTCCGACGTCTGTTCTACAAACCTTTAGGAAACAGAACACATTTAGAAGCTGGCTAAAGATCCTTACGCATGGCCAATCAGATTTAATATATAAAACAATGGGTTGAATAAGCATGTGATGTTCAGGGATGGGCAGTGACCTCCGTACCTAATTTAAGATTATATTGCTCAAGTAAAAAAGTCCAGGTTTGTTATCTACTACTGCAAACTCATGACCTACTACTATATTGCCCAGCAGCTGAAGGAAGAACAGAGTAACACCATAAAAATATAACTAGAGAACCAAAAGTTTCTACATTATAATCCCTGTTAACCACTGATCTGATATGCAGCTTTGAGATTTCCATTTTCAATAGTGGGATTAATACTTTTACTTACCAAAGGGGCCAAGAATTAATTGACATTTATATAGCACTTATGTATAAAGTACTCCATATCTGTAAGTTAAGTGCTTTGTGACCTAGAATCTATAAGTCTGTCCAGGAATAGCAATGAAAAAAAATGTACACATTGTTTTCTGAAGACAGCTGGATCCACCCTGCAACTATCAAAGCCTGTTATAGGTAAAAGACCATTAAACATCAAGACTGAAGAAAAGTTTGTGCTATATGACCACTCCTGAGACAGTAAGCTTTTCCTTTGAAGGCCACCTTGGTTAGATGTGAAATATAAACACCCCAGAAGATAGAACTGTACTCCCCCCACCATAAGAAATCCCATTATCCTTTGCAGTTGAAAGTGAAGAAACTTGGACCACTGGCCAAATAGATCAAATGAGACTTTCATGGGGATATTGTGTAAAATGCAGAAAGTCCATTGTTCTGATTAAAAGTGCTTTCAGCAGAATTACTAGAGAATCCAAGATTTTAGACAGAAGCCAAACAAATAACAGGGACTTTAGGTTGAAGTATTGTAAAGATTTGCCTCAATGTTCTTCCTACTTTTCAAGAGAGACACATAGATAGGTTTAGGTTGTAGCCGTGCTGGTCTAAAGACATAGGCAGACAAAGGTTCCTTCAATGAATCTGATATCTTTAATTAGACCAATCCAAATGGTTCGAGAATAGTTATTAAGCAAGCTTTCCGGTTCAAAAACCCTTCATCAGGCTAAGGAAGCTTCAGCAGTTGGTGTGTGCTCTTCCAGGAAGAGAAACTTCCTTAGCCTGACGAAGGGTTTTTGAACCCGAAAGCTTGCTTAATAACTTTTCTCCAACTATTTGGGTTGGTTTAATAAAAGATATCAAATTCACCCAAAGAACCTTGTCTGCCTATGTAGACTGGCAAGCATCTAACACAATAAAGACAACTATCATGGACTACAAGGGTTATTCTGATTAGGAACTCAATTCTAATGGTACATGCGTATAGTGCAGGAACCTCTAATCTTTTGGCAGCTGCAGGAAGAATACAATGGGCTATTTCACCAGTTCAGATAAGAGCACAATACCTTAACTTGTTAAGAAACAAGTTGCAATAAAGTTCAGAACCAAGGCATTTTATATATATTTAGGAAAAGACAAGTTGCGTGCCAAATTTGACAAGCAGATCTTTTCAGACTCTTTTTAGCATACAGCTATGCAATTCTGTTCACCACAGCATATGCAGATATAACAACTGTGTCACTAAACTGTTTACCTCTGGCTGATCCTACAGCGATGTAAATGTAGCAAGACCACTTTCACTTCAACCCTAATTCACTTCACTTGCCTATAGGGGTCAAAGTTAGGGAGATTTAACTCATTAGCTAAACAAGTCTTATCATGACGTCTTATCATAACATACTATATAACAAGACTTAGCAAACAAAACAGTTGTAGTGTAATAACTGATGCATGCTCCTGTGCAGTAGCTACTACCCTTCCTCTTTTAAAGGGGCTAAAATGTAGTTTTGTCCATATTCTAGGACACATTTTCCTCAGCAAATGGCATGGCTGAGGTGTGCAGAGACCACGTTCATGTATGCTTTTTAGCTGTACCAGAGAACATTGTTTTAGAATCATTTCTCATTCCTTTTTCTTCTTGAGGACTTGATCCCAAATCTGGATCTTAGGTTAGAGACAAGAAAGACCTTTTAAATAACATTTGTTGCGCTAACCAAAACAAAAAGGAAATTTTAATTCTTCCTTTTCTTCAGCTTCCAAATCACTCTATTTAATTATGCAAGAGGTCCATATTCTGAAGAAATGAATAATTAAACTATTATCCAGTGAGGAGATAATCCTCAGAGATCCAGTGAGGAGTTATTCAATACTAGTAAAGTATTCGCTACTTTTTATATATTTTCCAGTTTTCATTAATTTTATAAAAACCCAGTAATATCCACCTACACCTTTAATTTATCTCTAATTTGCATTTCTTTCAGTTTTTCTGGAAATCTGAAAAGATCGTAAATCAAGACAAAATGCATTATGCACCGCATACTAATTATATTACATTGGTAATGCAAAATAATTCTTCCAAAATAATAAAGTTCCCAAGATAAATCTCCCCCATACTTTTTGCCATGCCAGAATTATCTTAGTTTAAAAAACAAACACATCCAAGTAATTCAGAATTTAAATTTTAAAATGCATTTAATCTAGAGCTTACCTTTTTATCCAAATTCATTTGATGGCCCTATTACAGAATATAGATAAAACTCATCAAACCCCCCACCCTGTAAAAAAATCCACCCCAAGAAACTAATGTTTTAAAAACTACTTTGACAAACTACATTAACATCTAGCAACACAAAACATTCTATCTTGACTAGTCACCATGTGTCTATTCCTTTTTTGTTTACTACTCTATCCAATTATCACCTAGCTACCTTTTACAAATTGTTAAAATTACAAGAGAACTTTAAAAATAATTATTTCAACCTTAACTGCTTACCGGAATCATAGTTTGGAGGCTTCATATCTCCCTGATTCAGCTCTGTGCCATATTTTAATTTGTGGTATTTAGCTCTGAAAATAAAAAAACAAAAAGAAACCAGGAAATCTATTAACACACTTAAGAAAAGTTTGTAGGTGCTGGGGTTTGTTTTGTTTTTTTTTAAAACCACTTTGCCACCCATCCCAAAAAATCATCCAGATGATTTCAGATGAATTTAGGTATGTCCCTATCCTATAACTTTACTTACTTGAGCATTCAAATAATGATAGATATTGGTAAAAAAAACCAAACAAACAGTCAGTTACATGATCATATGCATCAGACGCTAAAAAAGTATTCTTTGCTACAAGGAATGCATTCCTGTTGTTCCTGTGTTTCCACCATTTGTCCTCACTGTCACTCAGCTAAATGGAGGCCTCTGCCATCTACACCTATTTCAAAACATCAGTCGATGCTTACCATTCCTCCACTTTTACCATATATATCTGGGGTCAATTAACCAGACACTGCAGCCAGTTTCACTAGCCCCACCCATGCTTCCTGCCAACAGCCTTAACACATTTGTGTTGAGACCAGTCCTGAAAAGAGATCTATGACAATGTGTTAAAAGCCTCTAAACAGTCAGTAGTTGGTTCAGAGCTGGGTTCCCAAACCTGCTAAAATTCTGAATGGAATTGTTGGAAATACCATATAAAAGGTACTATAGCAACAAGCTTGACAGAACATACCAAAAAGGACTGCTGGTTATAATATCTTGCTTTTGCAGGGCCAGTATCCAGGTACTCAGGCACACAAAAAAATACATTTCACTAGCATGACACAAGTATCACATGTGCATATCAAAGGTTATGGCAAAAAATGAAGGCAATACATGCATCCTTCTAACCATTTTGGAAGCCAGAAAATAAATAGACTAAGACCTTTTGGGGGGGGGGGGGGGAGAGGGAGAAATCACATTCACTTTGTAGAAAAGAATGAGAATCAAAATCAGATCTGCTTATTTCAAGACCCCTATTCAAATACTATATCGTGCTTTCTCAAGTACAGTAAAAGAGGAAAAATCATACACACCGTGGAATGAGAGTGCTAACTAGCAAATCCATACACTTACTCATATTTTGATAATCTAAGGGATAGACAAATAACTGCCAAGACAGAGCAGTCTTAGGATGGCAGCTCCCCCTTTACCATCTCCACAACCCTGCACATAAAACACAGCAATCTGATGGATTTATCCACTGTTCAATGTACAGGTATAGAAGATAAGCATTTCTGGTAACATCTCTTCGTTAAAGGGACTCGTATTACTCAATCTCCAATGACATTTTGTATTCCTTGTTTTTTCATTGCCCCCACTTTACTTTCATTTTTATATATGTAATAGCACAGATTTAACCAACTTATAGAACTCAATGTGTTTGAAAAATAATGTGCATGAAAAGGAAAAACCTGTTATCACTGAAATTCCTCCGGAAGATATATACATTATAACAACTTTAATACATGAGCCAATGGAAAGACAAACAAATGAACAAACAATCATCATTTTCAATGAGGACCTCAAAAGTATTGAGCCT
>JAGPOW010003648.1:46461885-46559903 GCA_030014935.1 Caiman crocodilus
AGGACTTCCTGTTGTCCTTGATCCTAGTCGCCAGGCGGAGCTCTACTCCCGCCTTGGCCTTCCTAATAGCCCTCCTACACTCCCAAGCACAAGAGGAGTGCTCCTCCTTGGAGACAGCTCCTCTCTTCCATAGGTTGTATGCATCTCGCTTAGCCCTCAGGGACCCCCGAATATCCCTATTAAGCCATGGGGGCTTCCAGGCACTTTGAATTTTTCATTTTTAGATGCTAATTTTTTTTTTGCAGCTTAGCTTTTTATATTTCCCTGAACTACTTCTGCACCAAGGGTGCTGACAGACATGAGGGAAAAAAACAGAATAAACAAAAAACCAGTGCTTTACCAGAAGAGAAACTGCATCAGTTTGATTCGGCTCCCCAGCATCTGTATAGCTCATGAGCTTCAGCAGGGCTTCTTGGTGGTCTATCTAAAGCTAATTCAATCAGCTATTAGTTAAAAGTGCTAAAACCCCCTTGTAAGCACACAAGTGATACAAGCTGACACAAGTCATATTCTGCGCATGCACTGCGCTCAGTGCAAGGGCATGCTGAACTGAAAGTACAGCACTATTTCCCAGTCCCCTACCCATCTTTCAGCACCCCAAGAGAGTTAACACTTCCTCACTCATTATAGCACACCCACTAAGTTTAAACCCCTTCAGTTTTTTGTCTGGTCTTTGAGCTCTAACTAACTCCAAATGAACTATTCTTATCACTAGAATTAAAATTCAGACATATTGTGAGTAGCAACATATTTTGTATTATAACTACCTATATTGTTTTTGTTCTTCCAATAAACAAAGAAAACCAAATTCTTCCAGTAACTATGACACTTAGTCAAAATCATAGGCTAAAATTTCAGGTAGAGGTGGTAGGCATAACAACATGAACAAAGTTCTGCTTAATTATCTTCGCTAAAAAGTGGATTTAGACAAAACATAAGATATCAAACTATCTATGGATATCAAATCATCACACTAAGGAGTATTTGTGCAGCCAATAGTATGTAGAGGCCAAGGAATTAAGAAGCTGAAAATAACTGGCTTGAACAGATGCTACTTTATCAAAGTTAATTTTCATCTGCAAACTTACTATTGCAAGTAATTTGGAAGATATTTTTGGACTGTGAAGCTATATTACGAAGTAGTCCTAGTTAAGATAAGAAGGATAACTACAACTGCTTTTGCTCGTTCACTTTAGGTAATTCACTGGTTTGCTTCATTCCTCTTTTCAAAATATGCACGAGCTGCCCAGCTGCTACGCAAATAATATAGGTGGCCTATTCAATATGGCTGCCCCAACATTAACAGTTCCTGAAGGTGGGGAAAAATACTTTGTTAGACTTTTATATTTTTGAACACAAGATAAAAAAAGTGCCTTTACCAACAGACTAATTCATAAAAGGGAACTAATTTGATTCCAATCAAAAAAGGCCACTATGTCTTGGAAAACTTTCAGTCTCCAGTCCTGAAGCGTTCGATCCAGCTGTGCCGAGAGAGCCTGCCAAACATCCGTAGGAGAATAAGAAGGAGTTGCCAGACCAAAAGATGTAAACAAGAAAGACTGCCAAGAAAAGCACTAAGAGATACCCTGCCCAGGGGAGAAGGCGCCAGCCTTGCTTTGACCAGACACACCATTTCAGAAAACACATAAAAAACCAAGCTATTTCTAGCAAAAGCATCATAAGAATTTAGTACTTCAGTTAAAAAGAGTCTACTACAAGAAAGGAGGTAACAGATTGATTAATCTTTGGACATATCCTTAAGAAAAAGATCAGTATGTTCTAGTTCCTCCCAAAAAGAACAATTTAAGCAAGTAACAGGTGACTGAGTAATTATTGATTATGTTATCCTAAAGTGTGAAAACAGCCTTACACTGCAGTCTGCTGGATGTTAGCAAAACTACAGCAGAATTGCTTCCAGAGAAAAATGAGTGCTTAACAACTAATCTCTCTTCCTTTGCAAGTTTCTTTTGCACTTTATGCATTGACTCAATCAATAAAAAACACTGTGTACCATGTAACATCACTGAATAAAGTACAGAATTAATAATCTAAATATCTTATGGCTGACCAAATCTTTGTCAGAGAAACAAATCATGATGCTCTATAAATGAAATAACCCTAATTTTTGACTGAGGCACTCAAAAAAAAAAAAAATCATGAAGATGCCACAAAACATAGAACAATGACAATGCTCAGAATTAGTTAACTGTTTGGGGGGGTGCTGAACACCCACAACACAGAAGCTTAGCTCAAGGCTACATACTGCTCAGAAATCCACTGCCACTTATTCCTTGCTCTTGGACTCCTGAAAGTGCTGTTAATCCACCTTACTAAGGGTCACCATTCTATATACTGGCCTATGTCTAATAAGTTTAGTCTTTTGCCAAGTACAGATTTTATAAATTGGGGGTGGAGGTATACAGCAAGACTGAGGGAAATTGCTTCCTCCTCTCCCTCTCCCCCTCCCCATTTAATTTTCCTTCTCAGTCTTGCTTTCTTTCACCCTCACCAAAACAGGCCAGGAATAAGGTTTTTCTCCTTCCTGCTCATCTGTCCTTTTTGACAGGCATGAGGCATGTCCACATTGCCTTCATGGTAAGCCCAGAAGTGTCACTGAGAAGCATGCCAAACCTTAGAAGCTAGGCAGTTTAGTGTGGCCCAAGCAGCATGTTTCTGGGAACCCACGGGGCTCTGGCTACATACTTATGGCTAGGCTAAACCAGCTACATTGCTAATTTCTGGATTTTGGAAAGCTCTTTGAGTAGGTATGGTTCTCCACAGCTGTCACGCGGTGTGTGCCAGACCCAGAAGCGGATGTGTCGCCATCAACCCTGTAATGGAGTTAGAGCTGCCACCCTGGCATGAAATGTGTTGGCAGCAGCAGCTCTAGCTCAGGGTATGCGGAGGAAGCTGGAGCTGCCGTCACCAACACTGGAGCCACAACGTACCTATGCAGAACCTGATCCACAAGGAGCCCTGGGGTCTGGATACAGGCTAGGGCAGAAGGTGAGTTCAACACCTCTCTTCTAAACTGTTAACAGTTTCATGCTACAAATTAGCCCCACACCCTCTCCAAGCCCTACTCAGATTGCTCTAGGCTGTTTCATCTGTGGCTTTTCCTTCAATAAGCCACAATGGTAACAGTATTTGTTTCTTAAAAATGTGTAAGATATTAAAAAGAGTCATTCAAGTGAATTACCTTTCCTGCTTAAGAGCATATTCCAGCATTTTGATTCGCCGCACTAAATCCTTCTTTAGATTTTCCTGTCCTTTCCTTTCTCCCTGGAGGAAGGCGATCTGAGCCTGAAAAAGACAACAGTCTACTTAAACTCAAAACACAGCAAATTGTTCATTAAATGTATTGTTTTTATTAAGATGTGGATGAGATCTTAAGGTCTTTGTTATGACACTGTATTGTGGAAACAATTTCAAAATTGAATCCTGCTTATGTTTTTTGAAAGCAGGCTGGCTGGCTACTACAAACAAAGCAGAAGTTATATCAAGTATATGCTTAAACAAACTAACTCTTTAAACCACAGACTCATTACAGATTCTAAAGTAATACATTAGAGTTAAATATATAGTAACTTGGAATAGTGTCTGACGAGACTCATTTGGTCTCATGAGTAAACAAACATTCAAGTAATGACAAGGAACAGATAATCTAGCATTCAAAAGTGCTTTAGGAAAGAAAAACTGTTTGGTAATAACATTCAGGGGAGAAAGGCAAAACCTGTAGAATGATAACAAAAGTATCTACATAACATCTAATCTGTTTGTGTCAAAGTTCAAAGTTTTTGAACATGTCAAAGTTCAAAAAGAATCCTTTAAATTTCAGCGTATTAAACTTAAAGGGAATTAAAAAGCCAATCAGGGAGTGTGGAGCCTTCACTAAAATACTTCAGTAAGATACTATAGTAACATACTGTATTAAGTGTTATAGTGATTGTACCAATACAAAAAAAGTTGTCTAGGTGTTTTTAAAGACAGAAATGGCAACTAGATGATTAACTCTCACTGGCTTTACATATAAAAGTGGTAATATAATACTCATGCCTAACCATGAAAAAGACCTCCACAAACATGCTCTATCTAGCACAAGGCAGGTTCTTGTTCTCTCTCTGGACCAACTTGTGAAACAGAGATGCTTTAAGCCAAGCATACCTACAGGCATCTGTTCTTAAATGGCTGCCACCAGTCTTGCTACCAGCATCAGCTGTCCACACATATAGTCAGACAACATGCATATCCTTATGAATCAATTCCAAAGCTTCTGACATGTTTACTCAGGAAAATTAAGCAGAATGGAGGGCTACTAGTCTGCAATAGAGGGCTGTATAGCTATAGACAGGCAAACCCTTCACTTAAATTAATCCCTGCATTGTATCTTATGGAACACAGTACCAAAGGTAACTGGTATTTTCTGTGGTCATTTTGGTCTCAATCCTTCTGAAACCAAGTTGTAGAAATCAGCATCCTCAGGGAATAGACACTCTGTCTCAGCCTGACACAGTATTGAAGGGAGTCACTTACAGAGTGACACTGTACACTAAACTAATGCAGTAAGCTAGGCTAGTCCAAAAGAGGGTACGATGGCTTACTGAAATGGGTTTATTGAGCAATCCCCTCCAGCAATGCCCTGGAAGATACCAGGAGAGGTAAGTAAGTTGTCAGCCTGTAGTTTCTTCTCTTATGAAGTCACAGTCTACTTGAGAAAATATGAAGATTTAATTTTTTTTAAATTGGCTAAAATGCAATATCTTTCATGTGTCAGTTATCCAGTTTGTAGCCATATTGGTCTAGAGGAAAAGGCAATCAGGACTCACAGTAGAGATAATATCTTTTATTAGACCAACAAGATTTTTTTTTTTTTTACAAAAAATTCCCAATAATATTCCCAATATTTTCCTAATCAGGAAGCAACTGTGGCAACCTGAAACTTGAGATCCTGCTCCTGCCTTTATTTCAAGGTAATTTGTATCACCACAGATCCTCACAGGAGGCAAGAGGCTCCATACCAGCTATGAATTGACTGCCCAAAGGAGTTTTCCATCTATTGACTCCTTTGTGAAATTCTATGAAATATGAACTTTCATTTCTACCCAGGAGAACTTTTACAGTCTTTTCTCCAAATCTTAACGAAGGCTGTTTGTGCCCAAAAGCTTGCAATTAAAGAATTTTTTTTGCAAAAATCTGAAATCTTTGAGTACATCATCTCTAGGAAAAGAGCTGGCCACTGTCTAGATGACAACCTATGCAAGCATTTAAAAAGTAGTCAGTCAAGGAGTTAGACAATAAAAGCTGCTGGATTTTGAAAGACCCCACCATGCCTGGAACATTTAACAGTCTAATTCCATTCCACTACCAAAACATTGATTCACAGTTCAAACTAAATCGTTACAAGACCCACTTGCATAATTCTTGACACCTTTATACAAACTCTCCCCCTTCCATCCCCTCATTAATCTGACTCCAATCCTGTATACAAAACTAACAGCCAAAATAAACACTAAAATCCTATAACTCTCTGGTACCTGTGACATATATTTCTGGATCTAAACTGTATTAAGACTGCATTGAAATAATACTATACTCAATTGCTCTTCTATGTAAGCAATTTCTGTAGTCACATGACCAAAGGGAAGTTATGTGACCATAAACTTGGGGGAGGCAGGGTGGGAGCAGCAGTCTGCACAATTACAAATTGAAGGGCAAGTGATCCATGAGACAACATCTACTTTATATGGTATGCAATACAAAAAACTGAATGCCTCAGCCCGGGTTTTAATGCGCGTGCGCGCACACACACACACACACACACACACACACACACACACACACACACACACGTACAAACAGATTTCTTTATACTCTTCTGCATATGACAGATTTTTATAAATGAATATATAGACTCCACAGATTATTTCTTACCACAAGATGTGTAGAATAAATCAAATGAAGCCTGAATGTTTTGACAGTGTGCAAAGTTAAGGAAGCCCCTTAGTTTCAAATAAGCAGCTTGCCAAAACTTCTTAGGCTTGGCAAACACACCCAAACAGGTTTTTCCATAACTGGCCTTCTCCATGGTCTGAATGCATAACATTTGCAAGATAATGTCATTTCTAAAGTAGCCTGAGGGGCTGATCCAAAAGCAGGAACTGCTGCTTTTCCTGTGGGTGGAGCACATTCTCTCTATGAAGCGTTCCTAGCCCCTGCTGGCTCAGTAATGAAGAATCAAAAGGCACAGTCCCTCTGAAACTACTCCTAAACTAAGAGTATAAAAATGCAGTTAACACAACTTAAGACACAGAATCAAAAATAAACATAATCAGGAAAAAACAAATAAATATTAAAGGTACTTACAGTAACTTTATCCAGTGCTTTACAAAAATCAAGTATTCCATTTTATATAGTTTCTATAGTTAAAACGTTTAATATTTCCTTGAACAAGAATCAAGAGCTGTGGGTGCAGCAGCCTAAGTTAATATTACAATAAGAGTCTTTGTTCTTTTATTCTCTGCCAATTAAAAAAAACCCCAAAACAATAGATATTTCTTGTCAACAGAAAAGGAGGAAAAACCTGCTTCGTGTTTGTAATGTTATTGCTTAACTGGCCCTAAACAGGTCTGAAGGTCTCATGCCCGTGAAGCCAATGTGGGGAGTGGTGAAGTCACAGTTCTGGTAGTATTGGGCCAGAGATAGTACTTTTATAAAGTTATCCCGAGGCAACATCACCATAACTGTTTATATTCTTGGATATATAAAAGATTGTAATTTAGTGTAAAAGAATTTCCAGAATATTTTTCACTAACAAATCTATAAATCCATAAGATCTAAAATTCACTCCCTTCTTTCCTTCTCCCCACCCCTCCATCCCCCCAATATGCAAAAAAGTTAAAACGTATGTTATTTGAACCTAAGCTTTAAACTAAAATACTCAAAGGAAAATATATTTGTATCAAAAGTATGTATGAATGCAAATTATTGACAGTGAATATTAGTTTAATCTATTCTAAGATGGTTTTACAGAACACTTCTGGAATCTGCCAAATTGATAGGAATTTTCAATTATTAATATTTAGTAAAGATGTCTCCAAAAATAAACTGCATTTACAACAGGGGAAACAGCTATCCATATTTTTTACAGCTGGGTATATGTAGGTCAGAAGTAATTTAATTCATAATTATGACCCAAAATCATCATCCCTGGCTCCCATTCATGCATTCCACCCACGGGAAATGGCCCAGCTCTCCATCCTGCTTATAATACATTTTTATCAGTTTGTTCTAGGATCCACATCCAGGACTGGTCCTACACTTAAAAGGGCAAAGCAACGCAGACATTCAGAGACAGGAAGCAAGTTGAAATTACTATATGGCATCATCAACAAAAATCTCATTCACTTCTGTTTTTTATTTGGGCTATTTTCTAATAATTTTACTAGGAGTGATTACTGGAGAAAACACTCCTACACACTGAGCACCATCCTGTTAAAAATGTTTAAATAGCAGCACTGAAATTTCTCACAGAAACAGGTTAGACTAATAACAAAGAATAACTTCTTAAAAAGCTTGCCTACTTATGGAAGATAATGTTCCGTATGAGGACTTGTACTAGCTATGCCATATTAACTCCCCATAAGGAAACCTAGATGCACTACAGGTGCATAATGTAGCTTGGCTCTTACTTTCAAAGAGAGGTAGGCACCTTACATAGCAAATTTAGTTTGGGATGGCTACTGTGCTCTATCCTCCCTGTGCGGATAAATGCTTTTTCTGGACTGAGACTCCTACCAGTTTTCCAGAAACCTTTTATTTTTTAATGTTGGGGTATTATTTTTGTCCAGGTAAAAATACACATGTAAAATAGGAATTATACAACTGGACTACAGAGAATGGATGGTGAGGGAAGTACATATGACCTGAAAGCTAATTTCATATTTTTTGAGTCTAAAGGGAAATGCAAAACCATTTAGGAAAAGCCAAATCAATTTCAATATTAAAAAACTGCACTGGCAGAGTAATAAAACATTTCATAATTGACAGTTAAATATATCATTGGAAATTATGTTTTAAAAAAATATTTCTATTGCTTACAATTATCTTACTGTTTTAAGAGACTTTTAAGCATGCAATACAAAGGTATTTTCTTAAAGCCAAACATATTCAGATTCACAACTGTAATACACAGTGCCTTGGCAAAAGCAAATGTATTTTGATATATAAAATGTAATGATGAGAACCATCACATCCCAACATATTAGCCCTTCTCTTGGCTTTTCTGCATTCTTGTCTTTTAAAATTCTAAGTACTTTCAGTTAGGGCTTGTTTTCAATTTTGGAATTGAAGGCCAAAATCTTTGCTTTTCTCAAACAATAAGATAATGTTCCAGAAACAAAATCATAAAAAAAAAAAATCACAGAAAATCAGGGTTGAAAGGGACCTCAGAAGGTCATCTAATCCAACCCCCTGCCCAAAGCAGGACCATCCCCAAGTAAATTATTCCAGCCAGGACTTTGTCAAGCTGGCCTTTGCTTCATCACCCTCTTAATAAGAACGTTTTTCCTAATATACACCATAAACCTCCCTTGCTGCAACTTGAGACCATTGCTTCTTGTCCTGTTATCTGTTACTCCTAAGAACAGTTTAGCTCCATCCTCTTTGGAACCGCCCTGTAGGTAGTTGAAAGCTGCTATCAAATCTCCCCTCAGCCTTCTCTTCTGTAGACTAAATAAACCCAGTTCTCTCACTCTCTCCTCAGAAGTTGATGTCAAACCTGACATGGTCTTTTCAGAAAGCTACAGGTATTATACAGTGCCTATTATAATTTACAATAATGAAAATCAATACAAAGGTAAAATAGTAAGTTAAAATAGATGATGTTCTGTACTTCATCAAACACAAGAAGTGAAAAGTTATTTATGTGGAGCAGATAACTCAACATGTCAGAAGATCAACATTAGCCTATGTATTCACCACAATAAAATGCAGTTATTGTCCTTATTTCAGTTGATCTGCATCAGCTACACAACCCATCCAATGTTTAACTTAACGTAAACTTCTTGGGAAAATTAACTATTTTATGTAACTAACCATCAATACAACCTAAGATTCAGTTTTCTAAAATCTTCATTTCTTATAAAAATAAGAGATGGAGAAAACCTGATAGACCATGCCATCTATGCTTTTAGGAGTGCAGGCTGTTCAAGTGAATACTTTATTTAATGAAGGTTAAAGCCAACAAACTATGAAACAAGGATACTATTCAATAGATTTCTTCAAGGTCAATTTTCTCTAGGTGGTCAGCTTTTTATTCATCATTTTCACTAAACTGCCAAACACTGTTTTAAATATTTTTTTTCCAAATGTCAATCACTGATTAGCCAAGTTATATACACCAAATTATTTAATCATTCCACACAGCCAAATCCCTCTAGTCCCTTAATTACTTCTGTAATAAGCTTTTTTTTTTGGAGGATATTAATTTGTTTTCAGCACCGACCAGCATGCTCCTCAGGAGATGACGCGTACCCATGAAAGGCCAAAGCAGCATAAAATCCAAATATGATACTAATAATATCAGCAATAAGGGCAGTGACATGTGTCACCCAAAATACAGTACATCATAAGCCAATATTGAAAGATACCCCCCATTAACTTATTGCATAATTTCCCACATGAAGCAAGGGTAGAAACAACGGCAAGGGTTTGAATTGCCATTGATCGATTTAAACTAACATGTTGGAAGTTCTGCTGCTGAATCAATTGTTCATATAAGGGCAAGGCAAATTAGAATAGATCAGAAGAGGCAAAACCAGAGGACCCATTAACAAAATGAACAAGTATACCACCCAAGTGGAGTGAGTGCTTGCAAAGCCAATTAAGTTAAGCTTTCCCATTGCTTCTCACTCCTACACCCAAAAATAGAGTCATCCACACTTACTTGAAACTCAAACCCATACTACCACTCCAAAGTGATTACAGTGATAACTGTTTTTGTACTTGCTTAATGGCCCCCAACCACAAAGCTACCTATTGCTTGTGCCACTTTAACTCATGTGCTCTACAGTCCTGTCCTAGGTAACTGCCTCAAAGAGAAATTTCTATAGTATAGGCTGGCTATGAAAAAGGCAGCCTATTCGAAGTGCTATCATGAATTTAACCCCTTCCTCTTCAGAAGGGCTATTTATAGCATATACAACATTATGCTGCAATGATATACTCTTTTCAAGTAGACATGAAATCTTCTATACCAAGTTATACCATTACTACATATAGAATAGACAATTATTATGATGACGACAAAAGTTAAAGGTCAAGGAGAAAATCATCTGTCAAAATTCCTACTGGATGAAGGAGAGGAGAATGAGGAGATGACAACTGTTGAATAATTTATGAGAAGCAAGATAATTAGTAAAACAGCTGCTGGTCAACACACATTCAAAAGGATGCAAATTTACATTAGAACATGAAAAGACAGCCAGACAGGAGAGGAATGCTCATTCAGAATGAACCAAAGATTTCTGTATCTCAGGGGCTTGGCTTCAATAAGGGAAACACTGCATAGGGGAAAGGCAGGAATACACACTACAGCAGAGGCATCAAACAGCTTGCGGGCTAGGTCTGGCCCACACAGCCCGGTCATCCAGGTCTCAAACTTTTGCTTTGACTCTGGCTGCAATGGCAGACTTCCCACAGCGCCAGGTAAGTACCTTGGCAGTGCTAGGCCTCCCAGCAAGTCTGAGAAGCCTAGCACAATGGCTTGCTCCCAGGGTGGCAGCCAAATGCCCAGGGTTCTGGACTTCCTATAGTGCTGCTGGAGCTCTGGCACTGCAGCTCTTACCCACATACTTAGCTGTAGCCATGGAAAAAAGCCATGGTGCAGCTAGGGCTCCTGCATCATGACTATCGCTGGCCTGGCTGCCAAACACTCAGGCAAGAGCTATGACACGGCAGCCCCAGCAGCACTGTAAGAAGCAGACCAGTAGTATGGCTTACTTCTGTGGCAGCAGCCAAGTGCCCAGGGTACCAGGCTTCTTCCCACTGGGTTACAGATGGGCCAGAGCCAGTGCCACATGCACTGAATCCGGCATCGGGGCAGGGAGGAGTCCAGGGGTCCAACTGAGGCCATGGGGCTAAGCAAGTTTGACCCCCGCAATAGAATTTGGAGTGTAGCCTATGTATTTCCCTCCTTCCCCAAAGTATCAGAATATGAATCATGGCTTATCTTACTCCTGGGAAACTGATAAACGTAGGTAATTACAGTAAAGAAAAAAACTGCACAGTGAAAAAGTCAAACTTTCACTTAAAGAGGTCCAAAAAACTGTTATTTAGGAAGCCTGGGTACTAAGAAAAAGACTTGATTCAGCTCCACTAGCTCACTTCTGCATTTCCCAAGCATTTGAAAATAGACATATCAGTCTCTTCCCCTCCCATCATCATTCCTAAGCCAATTCTAGTATTCCCTCACTGAGAAACGTGGGAATGGATGACTGATGAGACATGGCAGCCTGAGTCAGCAAGCTAAAAATGTGAGTAGGTTTTCCAATTTCTCTCCCTTCACCTCTACATCTGCAAGCACAGATTAATGTCAGTTAAAATCAGACACATGTATTTTGTTTTGTTATAAAATAAAGTGAGGATACAAGAAATAACTATGACACTTGTGGTTTTCTGTTAGGGAATTTCACAGATTGCCCTAGAAGTAATAAATGATGCTTTGTTTTTTTAAAAGAGATGTAATGAAGGTCAGTATCAAAAAACTAACTAAAATGTCTTGGTCAAATAGAAGAAACAGAGAGATCGGTATTAAATACATACCAGCTCCAATTATCACAACGCACAGAGAACGTTATAAAACTAGTTATAAAAGAAAGAGTTCAAGTATCTAAGGTCCCTCCACAAAGTTTATCAAACACACAAACCGTTACACTTAACACTTTGAAATACAGGTTAACTGTAATAGAATTATTGGTGAAAATTCAGTTTTTCTATTTACCTGCGAAGTTTGAAAACATTTTACTTGTAATTCAGTAATATTCCAACTACATACTCCTTGCCAAGATTATGCTGTAAACTAAGAAAACTCTTAGACAAATACAATTAGACAATACCTTAATAATAAGTACAAGTATTATTTCCACATAATGTAGTATTTTTTTTCCCATATAGTTTAAAGGAGAACTTGCGTAAAGTTCAGTTCCATGTACACATTTATTTTTTTAAGAAAGGCAAATGCACTACAGATGCATCAATATATCAGTTGCATACAGGATTGGCACCAACAAAAGGAAGATTAACATCAGCAGTAATTGACTTTTTTGGCCAATGCAGCTGATGTCAGGGACTATCGCCTTAGGGTGGAATAATCAACTGCAGTGAAATACATGAAGACAGTAACCGTGGGCATAAATTGCGCCCAGTCAGCCCAGGCAGTAGGGGGCCAGACTCCTACATGCTGCCTAGCCACACTCAACACTCTCACACCCCAACCAGCCTCTCCGCTGCCCAACCCTGCCACCCAGAGCCTGGGGCTGACCCCCTGAGACTACTGCCAGCCCAGGCCTGCTCTACCCCAGCTCAAAGTGCTGCTGTCCTGGGCTCACGTGTAGACACTGCTCCCGATGCAGTTTATTCCAGGTCAAAATGCTCCAGAATTCAATCGCTTCACAGTTGGAAAAACCAACTGCACATATAGATGCACTCAGTGACTCCTTACTCATGTAGATGATCATTTACCTACACAAGGGGCGCGTCTACGCGAGACTGTGTACAAGCCGAATACTGAGCAACAGCACATCGCAGGACTCACATTGCTCACATGCTACTGCACAGTATTATTAGGCTACTGAGCAGTAGCATCACTTAAAAGATGTTTGCCGGTACT
The DNA here is from genome assembly GCA_030014935.1 of Caiman crocodilus. NCBI lineage: Eukaryota > Metazoa > Chordata > Crocodylia > Alligatoridae > Caiman > Caiman crocodilus. The sequence continues at coordinate 46,474,772 of JAGPOW010003648.1, forward strand.
ACGGCCAGTAACTCTGGTTACTGTACTTTTATTTAGTACTTGATTATAGAAGTAACTAGCAAATTGCCTTACAAGAATGACGGGGGAGGAATGGAGTACTGCCACCTAATGCCCCATGTTGCCACTGTTTTGCTTCTTGCAGGGAGTGGCGTGTGGGAGCAGCTGGCTTTGGCTCCCTCACCTTGCCCCTTGGACGTGGCATGAAGGACCAGACGGGGGTGGGGAGCTGGGTCCAGTACCTGCTGGCCTTGGCTCCCCCCACCATCTAGTCCTTGGCATGGCTTCAGAATCATGACAGCACCCTCCACCCCTCCATGCTTGGAGTACTCCAATTGGCTGTTTCCATCAGCCAACCAGAGCACAAAGTGTTACGGACAGACAGACATAGGCTTTAATAATCTTAGAATAATATTAGATATAAATGTGCAGTAACATCTCCTATAAACGCACCCAAGTAGTCCCACTCATTTAAATAAGACTAATCATAAGAGCAAGTGCTCAGTGAGAATAAGGGGGAAATCAACTGACAACTCTAACAAAAATGAGATAAATGACAAGCTTCCATTCTCTGCTTCAAGTGAATGCTCCAATTTTAATGTCTGCAACTGAAAAATTAGAGTAAGGAACTCTGCCAATTATTTTAAGTCTCATCTGGCTGCTTCTTTCCAGACTAAATACAAATTTTGCAGCCACTTAAATACTTCTGTCACTTCTTCAAAGCTCTTCAGCTTGCGTTTGAGAGACTAAAATTAAACAGAGTGCCACAACCTTCCACCTTCTCTTCCCCTTCCAAAAAAATGTCACTCATCACTGTTTTGCTTTTGTATACAATTGTTTCTTGCAAGCCATTCAACTTCTATGGATTATCCCTCACTTCTGCCTATACATGACCCTAAACATTCAGAGCACAATTACCATGTTTAAACAGCACATCTGTTTTTAACAATATTCAGCACCTAATAATTGCTCAAATGTTACTTCAACCAGTCTTTTGCTGCTCATAATTATTAAATTCTTCTGGAGTTTATACCACTAAATACTAAACTTAAAATTCTTGGGGTAGAGGCAATATATTTCCTAAAAAATATTACTTCTATCCCAAGTTTTGTCTGCTTATGCCTTTAGACCAACATGGCTACAGCCAAAAATATAACATAAACAACACATTTTCCATTTGTCTTGCCATATTAATATTTCAACTTTTCCCAAGTATCTCTGGATTGAATTTACAATGAACATTATCATTCTACGAGCATTTACATATTTGCCATCTGAAAGTCAGCAGACAGGAAGAAACAAACTTTATTTTGATTAAGCAACTACTGCTATTCACAAGCATGTTATAAATAACCACAGCTATCTGGTTCCATTACCCCTTCTCCTAAATACTATAGCTCCCTTGGCTCTTATGGCACATTCTCCACCTATCTCATGAACAGAACAGCAAAAGCAAGAGGAGCCAGTCCAAACCCCTTTTGCCATATCAAAGAACTCTGGACTCAAAATGAATCTCTAATGTGCCAGTCTTGTAATCCCCTCCAATGCAAGCAGTATCCTTTCATTACAGCTGTTTGATATCACCTACACTTATTTTACTCCATGACAAAATTTGGTCCTTTATCTGCTGGTTGCTTTGAGGCATCTTTCCAACAGCTTCTTTAAAACCTAAGCAACAAATGTGTCTCCTCAGCCATCTTTATTCTATTAATATAAACACAACATTCTCTTACTGATTTGTCCATATTGGATTCCACCATTCCCAAGAATTTTATAATCTTCACCCCCTGCCTCCACCAAAAATAAGCTGTCTATTGTTAACAGTGGAAATTTTAATAGCAAAAGGAATCAGCGCTAGGACATTCCTTAGAGCACAGCCTACATGTTATGAACAGGTATTTGCTAAGAAAGGTTTTACTACTCAGTTCTCAACCAAACAGGAATTATATAACAAAACACTTTTTTAGACAGAAAATGTCAGTTTGTTGAAATGTATATATATATTTCTTTGGGGATGCTTTGGTTCATAGGCACCAACTCCATGGGAGCTCCAGGTCACAAGCATCCACCAAAAAAAAAATAGCAAGTACTTAGCACCCACAAGACATGTTGGGGGAGCTAGGATGAAGTAATGCACTGCCTCTTCTGGGCATGCATGGGGCTCGGTGTGTGAACGGGAAAGTGAGCACCCCCGGGCAAAACCAAAGTTGCACCTATGCTTTGGTTTGAAAAAGATATTTTCAGGCAAAACCAGAAGAACCACTTGGATGCTTATCTTGCTGGGATCATTTGACCCCAGCAGACTTCCTGTCCCTTGGGCAGGGGGCTGGACCCAATGATCTTACAAGGTCCCTTTCAGCCCTAATGTCTATAAAATGTATGAAATCACAGGAGAGAGATTCACCCACACTGAAAAGCCAAAAGCCTAGTGGCTAAAGCTTTCACCTGGCATGCAAGATATACATTCAATTCTCTGCTCTGACCAATTAAGGTCAGCCAGTTAAGCACACTGTTAGAGTCCATCTCTTGCTTTCTCTGGCCCAATGAACATTTGATTATTCATTCAAAGTGGGATATCTCAAACAGCAATAATCAAGGGAGAACTTTCTGGGCTCGAGAACAGATGAAAACCGACCCCCAGGCAAAGATGGGAGAGATTAAGTTCTGTGAGAATGAGATCAAGAACTTCACCACCTCAATCTTCATCTCAAGCAAGTGCTCTGCCACCAAACTATTGGTTATCCTCGCACAGTTTTTCATGAAAGGTTCATTCCAATGCAGAAAGAAAAAAAAACAATGAAAATGTATAACCTTTCCTAGCCAGCTATACTAAGCAGCTGCCAGAAGAATCTAAGAAATGCAAAGCTATGTGAAATTCTGGGAAATCACTGCTGCCTGCAATTACATCAACTTCCACTCTCAATAATAATACATGCTACATGAAAGAAAATCACCTCAAACATCTAGGAGATAACAGAACAAACAATATGCAGACTACATTTTATAATCAAGAAAAGACTCTGTGCTTAAAAGCTCGTGTAACATCTCCCCCACTATACTCTTAGTCAGATAAAAGATCTCACCAATAACTTTCTTCTTATATATTTCCTGTACCATTGCAGCTACAACACTCCAGCTCTACTAATTTTAAAATATCATTTGTCAATGCCTCTTAAATATCACACACTTGGCATTCTGTCTAGACACAAACATTTGCATGGACTGAAAACCAACTAAACTATTGTAAACAAAAATCAACAGTAAACAGCACAGTATATACCACATTGATAGTGGATAGGCAACGAACAGACACGTATGAATTTGTTTTAGGCTGTGAACAGGTGTTTATTCCTAGTGGTGGAAATGTCTGAGAAATCCCCAGTGCCAGAACTGTTATCCAGGAGAGGGAGAAGTACAGGCATTCAGCCTATAACCAGCCCCTCTCCTCCACTCCACCAGAGGATCCTGATCTAGAGAAAGCATGGAGAAAGCACCTATTCCTGGGACAGAGGAGCAGCAGGGAAAAACTCTTGTTTCCCCACACTGGAGACACCCAGGTCTGGAGATAAGGCATTCCAGTCCCCTCCCAGACCGGTCTGGGAGTGAACTGCAGCAACAAGACACTGCCTTCCACATGAGTCAGTGGGCAGTTCCTAGTCTGGGGCAGCACAGGTAGCACTGCCCCACTTCTTCATTCCCCATCCTGGGCCAGAACTGGGAAGGAAGCATACAAGCATTCACTCTCAGGAGTTTCTCCAAGGGAAATCTTCCAGGTTGACACCCAGAGGATCTCCCTCACCAATCCCAACCCTGAAAGGGGACATGTTTTCCCTGGAATAACTTGAACAAATGTTTGTAAACTCATTTCTACCAGGAAAGCAGGGATTCCCTCAGTAGAAACATAATGCCTGTATGTGGCTTTAGTCCTGATCTTACTGAAAGTTTTGATTATAGTTGGAATTCATATTAAGGAACAGCATACTTCTGAAATTTGCAAGTGATGTTAATGTGCAGAATTCAAGAACATTGGAGGAGGACAAGAGGGGTAGCATGGATGCTAAGGCACACAATTGACAACCCAGAGGTTACAAGTTCAAGGCCCTACCAGAACAATCACAGAGCAGCCCTATTATATGCCAATGAATTTGTGAATTCTACTAAATACATTACCATACAAGGATGTGAGGGAGGGATAAGTAGTATGATAATGTGAACAAGAACACTAAAACAGGACAGAAGTTCACCAAGACTAATCATGGAAAAAATATGGGTTAATAAACAGGATGAGATAGACAAGTCACATTTGATGTCAAAACCATCAAATAACTATGAGCACTGAATCACAGAAGTGGCAAAATAACTATGTCTCTTCATGGATTTAGTGGGAGTAAACCTGGAAAACTGCATTTAAACCTCAAAAAATCTCATTGCGAAGAAAAGTTTTAATAAACTACAACAAGAGTTCCCAACCTTTTTAGATTGTGGACCACAGTGACCATGGACCAGAAGTGACTGAGGACCAGCAAACTGCAGTCCAGAAGTAGAGCAGCAGGCAACCCTAAGTATACTTTTATACTGAGTTTAACAAAGGGTTGGCTGCTGCTCCGTAGTATGCTGGCCCTTCCAGACTGGCAGCCAACCCTTTACAGCCCAGTACCAGGCCACGGCCAGGGGTCGTGAACCTCTGAACTAGAACACAGCAATGGAAGAGAGAAGTCACAGTGGTATTGATAAGATATTAAGAAGTCTAAAATATAATGCAACTAACCCATAACTATGGAAAAGAAAGCAAAAACACAACAGCAGTAGACAATATCTGAAGGGTGCATGTGCCTTGATAGGAAAGGAGGTAAGGTTAAGAACTGTGGAACATCAGGAACTTGTGACACAAGGCATCACTTAGCAGGAGAACAGGCTCTCAAGAAAAGTGATAATTTAATGTTTAAAACTGAACTGGATGAAAGATTAGTAAATGTATACAGAACAAAGAATTATTTGACATCAAATGAAAAATACTATACCACCTCAAAACTTCTATTAAACACTTCAATACAGGCCAGCTTCAAGGCTAAAACCAAATTCTGCTTACAATTCAGGCAAAAAATCAACTTTAAAAAAAGTTATTAATGAGAATAAGGGTTGTTGGTTATTGTAGCCTTGATGATCTAAGGACACAGGCAGACAAGGTTCTTTGGGTAGATGCACTATTTTTTATTAGATATATTTAGGTGGTCTAATAAAAGATATCACATCTACCCAAAGAACCTCGTCTGCCTAATGGGTATAAGGCATTTGACACAAACTGTCAATGCAGATGAGAAAGTACTGAACTGTAAATGGTCAGGATGGAAATTATTGCTTTGATGTTTACAAAAGAGGCAAAGAATGTCTCACCTTTTCACTAGCACTCACCGACAGATAAGTGTGGTTGCAACTTTTGGCAGTGCCAGTCAAAGATAATTATATAACCTGTTAAGAGCCAAAATGCCCAGTGACTGAAGCAGATAACCTATACTGTACTTGGTTGTATTCCAAATTTTGTCAGTGATACAACGTACAACCTCAACAAAGTTTAAGCTCTCTACCTCAGTTCCCCATGTAACCTATACATTTAACAATCATTATAATTTCTTGTTTTTAATCCCTTGATGAAGAGTGCTTTGCATGTGCAAAATATTACAAACATTAAAATATCTAAGACAGGGGTATCATCATCCAGGGGCCAGATGAAGATCGCTGGAGCAGTAACCAGGACAAATTAGGACCAATCCACTGTGCAGCACCTGTGGCTCTGGGTTCAGCTTGTGCCACGTGTAGCATGTGCTGGCCTTGGGACCTGCTGTGCATGTTGTGTATGGGGCTGGTACACTGGAAGGGGTTGGTACAGGGCACCACATGCAGCCCACACCATGATCCTCGTGCCACCTGCAGCGTTGGGTACAGTCCAAGTCCTGGATGCCCTATTCCGCCTGCAGCTCGGAGTCCCACCCACACCCCATGCCAGCCCTGTGTGCCACATACACAGAGAGCCACAGGACTGGTGCATGCAGCATCTGGAGCAGGACTGGACTGATCACAACCACTCGCACTACACAGGGGGTCAGCAGAAGGCATAGGCTGTATACAATACCTGCTGGACCAGCCCTTTTCAACAGTTCTGCATTGGTCTGACCTGGATTGGTTCAGGAGCAAGTACACAGGGCTGGTCCAGTGGTGCACTGCATACACAGTATATCCTAGACAACGCCCTGTGCTGTGTGCAGTCTAGTATATGCACCACATTGAGTGTGTGGGGCCAGTGTTTGGGACCAGTCCAGCAAGCCATGGGCTGGATTTGGCCCGGGGGATGCATGTTTGACACCCCTGATTTAAGAGTACTGTGGAAGACTCTTTCCTTTTCACATTTCCATCCATTACACCTAGGACACTGAAGAGACAGACAGGAACCTCAGGTGACCCTATCTGTACTGCTATGACTCCACCAGGCACCTGGCCTGCCGGACACTCCTGCTACCCACGTGCCAGCCATGCAGGCTTATTTTCAACAGACTTGCTATCACCAGCTGCTAAAAGAGCATCTCAGTCAGGTTTCTTGCTGACAAATTCCTCATAGAAACTGGGACCCTTGGCTCCAGCTTAGAAAGGTCTCTCCTCTTTCCCCCGCCTCACACCTATCCAGCTTTTTTAAAATTCACTTACAAGACAAAACTGTCTCATCCTCATCCCCTCACACAGAGACCTCTGCCCCCACACGCAGCCAAGGTGCAGATGACCCATACTCAACCCTTATTAAACACAAGGCTGGACCCCTGCTTAGGTATAGGGAAGCTTCTGTGGAAGTGGGGGTGAGCGGTAGTAGGTGCGGGGCAGCTGAGAGCACCAGCGCTGGTCATAAGTTGGGTCCCTTGGAGCTGCACACTCGGGGGGGGGAGGGGGCAACAGGGAGGTCCCCAAGGGGAGAGAAGGAAAGGAGTGCAAAAGTCCTGAAGAAGAAAGGGAGGGAGGCCCCCAAGCAGGGCAGGGGGGAAAGGGGAGGTCCCCAAGGGAGAGCTCCCAGGGAAGAGGGGGGTCCCCAAGCCCTTTTCCTGTCCCACCCCCGCTCCCACCCCTAGGGCCGGACTTGGCGTTGGCACCACCTCCGCAGCGCAAGGCAGCTCCGAGGACCCTTGGCTGGCCGGGCCGGGCCGGACCGGACGAGGTCGGGCACAGCCGGCGGGGCGGGAGGAGGGCAGCCCGGGGCCGTGCCGGACTGGGGTCTCGCCGCCCATGCCCTTGCCCGGGCCGGTACCTGCAGCTCGGCGCGCTCCGCCTCCCACTCGGCGCGCTCCGCCTCGAAGCGGCCCCACTCGTGCTGCAGGAAGTGCAGGATGCCAGGCACGCTGTATTGCGCCCGCGCCGCTGCCGCCGGGACCGTCCCCGCTCCGGCTCCGGCCCCGGCCGCCGCCGCCGCCGCCGCCTCCCCCGGCTCTAGCCCCGACCCCGGGCCCGGGCCCGGAGGCGGCGGCAGCAGTAGCGCGTTGTTGTTGTTGCTGTTGCTGAAGAAGACGCCGGGCCCCGCCTGCTCGTCCATGGCGGCGCCGCCGCCCCCCGCCCGGCGGAGCACCCACAGCTCCGGGCGCGCCCCGCCTGCCTCCCGCCAGCCTCAGCGTCACGGCGCCTGACAGCGCGCCACCCCCGCGCGCTACCGCAGCCCGGCGGAGACAGTCTCCGGCCCCGCGGCATGCCGGGAGGTGTAGTCCTCGGGGTGCACGGCTGGCTCCGCCCAGCTACGTCACACGTTCCACGCCGCTCCTCCCCTGTTGCAACCTGCTAAGCTGCCGCTTCCCTTGCCCTTTCCCAAGGAGGGCAGACAAACTGTTCCCCGAGCCACAGACAGTAAAAGCCGGAAGGGAATTCAGGGGGCTGGTCCAACCTCCTGCTCTAAGCGGGAGCTAGACCAGGGGTCAGCAACATTTTGGGGCAAAGCGCCAAAAGACCCACAACTTCAATTAGTAAGATATTAGTGTGGCAAGGATGGAGGACGGGGGAGCCACCAGAGACCCGATCCTAGCTGTTGCCGTGTAGCCACAGCCAGGCCCTCTCAGGTCGAGAGAAGCCCGGGCCACTTCCATTTTTTTGAGGCTCAAAATACAATGCAATAATTTGTAATTAATGTTCCTTTTTTACTTAGCAAGTTCTTATTTAGCTTTTTTCTTCTTTCAATCCTGTCAGTGTATTTCTGGGTCTGTATATGTAACTTAATTTGGAGATAACATCAAAAGTCTAAAATTGAGGCCCTCCGTGAATGAGGCCAGGGCCAAATGGCTCTCCTGCCACCCCCCATAGGCCCTGGCCCAGGTCCAGGCCCCTTCCCTGCTAGTCAACCAGAGGCACATGTGCCAAGTAAAATGCCTTTGAGTGCCACTGCCACCCATGCCAGGGGTTGCCTACCCCTGAATCAGACCCTCCCAGCCAGGGCTTTGTCTACCAGGGCATTTCACCCCCCTCAGTGGGGTAATTTCTTACCTAAACCTCCCTTGCTGCAACCTGAGACCATTGCTCCTTGTTCTGTCATTTGTCACCACTGAGAACAGTCCAGCTCCATCCTCTTTGGCACCTCCCCTTCAGGCAGTTGAAGGCTGCTATTAAATCCCCCCTCCGTCTTCTCTCCCCATTAAAAGAGCCCAGTTCCCCCAGTCTCTCCTCATAACTGATGTCCCCCAGCCCCCTCACCGTTTTTGTTGCCCTCTGCTGGACTCTTCAGTTTGTCCACATCCTTTCTGTAGTAGGGGCCCCAAAACTGAACACAGCCCTACAGCTGTGGCCTCAGCAGTGCCAAGAAAGAGGGGAAGAATAGCTTCCCTCAATCTACTGGCAATGCTCCTACAAATACAGCCCTGTATGCCATTACCCTTACCAGCAACGGCTCGCTGTCAACCCATATTCAGCTGTCCACTGTCACCCTAGGTCCTTTTCTTAAGAGCTGCTGCTCAGGCAGTCAGCCCACAGCCTGTATGCCTGAGGGAATGTCTCACCCCCTGGAACCTGAAGACAGCACTAATCCCCTGCATTGCTGCAGCTCCCCTGGACCTTGCTGAGAGTCCGTTCTATCCTCTAGGAGGGAGAGGGACTCAAAAGCCCACCGAGTCTGCTCAAAGATCTACTCCAGAATCACACAGAAAGGAAACTAGGAGAGAAATTAAGACTTGGAAACTGGTATTACACCTAGACAAGTAATGTTAGCAGAAGGCAGTTCTCTTCTAGTTAAGACAGTAGCCATGGGCCAAGACTAATTGAGGCCACTACAGCCTGAAAGTCCTGAAAACACTGAGGTCACCAATATAGTCTTGACACAGACTAAACATCCATAGAGATCCTCTAATACAGGAAGTACTGAAAAGTGTCTTTAGAGCCCCTCTTTTGCTTAGTATGAACACAGGGAATGCTAGGGTTGGCTTAAAGAGTAGTTCCTGTTGCTCATATATTCAGGTCATCTTTGTTCTCTCCTTACCCAGCAGTAAGAGATTAGTGCTGTATTTGCAGATGACACAGGCTAAGTGATCTCTGGGTGCTCAAGAGGGGTGAAAAATAACACTACTGCAGTAGCTTGAAAAGAAATTAAGAATATAAGGGGTACTGAGAAGATGGACCTAGTAAAGAACTAAAGCAAACTGAATGGAAAGGGAGAAAAAAATAAAAAAGGTGGAGGGAAGAAGCAAAGGAAAGGGAAATTGGGTAAAAAAAAACAAACCAGTTACTTTGGAGGGAAACTGGCACTGTATAAAGGAACATAAAATAAAGGCAGAAGAAAAGTTGGAGAAAGGAAAAATGCAAAAGCATATGAGACATTCCAAGTATTCTCTTTAAATCAAATGACGTTTGTTGCCAAAATATATATATAAATCAAGCATGTATTTTTCTGCAGTAGGAGCAGGAAAAGGACAAGACTGTGAAGACAGGAAACTTGAGAAACCTGTTTCTAAAAGTGGAGCCTGGGAGCCCAGGCAGTCTGTGTACAGTGTAGAGAAAAAGGCTCTCTCCTTTACCCACCAGTCTTTTTCAGGGTATGTTTTCACTTTGCTTAACATTTTTGTTCATTTTACATTTTTACTGACATCCTACGAGCCTCCCACTATTGTTTGGCCAGCTACAGATCTACATTCTAAGATCTATTTCTTGTCGGAGTCTTCAACCATTTTTTTTGAGAAAAACTAAAATCTAGTTAAAAATACTTAGATAAAACAAGATTATTTTACGGAAAAGTAAAATAGACGAGGTTTCCTGCTGCTCAGCACAGGAAAGTAGGCAAACTGGTTGAGAGCTCAGGACAAAATGGCTAGTGGCTATTTGGTGTACAACAGACAAATTCAGTAATGTAACTGGTGTTTCTGGCTTCTTACTGTAGAGTGTTGATGGGAACTTTAAACCATAAACTAATTTGACACTATCAGAAGACGTACCACCACAGTGTTTTCCCTCACTTCTACCTGCTTTCCATCAGATGTCTTCATTTATCTTTGCTTTTCTGAAAAGAGTTCCCTCGATACTTTATTCTGAAATTCCTCTTAAAAGTTATAAAGACTTATCACCATTTGTTGTTGAAATAGGTTTTTAATGTTTCACTTTTGAAATCATTCTTGCTCAGTAATCTGCTGCAAATGTTAAAATCAGCTCCTCTGCATAAGCTTTAATTAGCAACAGCCTACTTCATCATCGTCAAATACTAAGGCCATTCATAGCATCTGATGAATTAATAGGCTGTCACCTATGAAAACTTATGCCTCTGAACCAGTTAATCTGCAGGGTGTCACCAACTAAATTCAGACTAACACAGCTAACTCTCTCACATACATCACTGCACAATGAAAGGAAAAATAAAGCAAACATTACTCTTCTGCTACCTCTTCCTCACTTAAGACTTCATTCTGTTAACATTTCCTACTAGATGGGCATGTCTACCATAATGCTATTATGTAGACATTATGTCTACCATAATGATGCTGTTGCTGTGCTTTAGTACTTCTTTTTGGAAGTACTAAAGCATGATGCAGTAACCACCTGTACTGCACTGTATGCATGGCACATGGTTATTTTTAGCAGCTGCTTCATCATAGCAGTACATTATAACAGGAGCGCACTGCTACAGTGAAGTAGCTGCTGTTCACATGTAAACACCTATGGATGTTATGTTGCCCTAGCACATTGCTTCAGCGATGTAGCATCACATGTAGATGTGCCTGATGTCTCTAGTCCAGCTCTGTAGAACTAAGCTTACAAGTAAAGGCACATGCTATGTAGTAACTGTTTGCGGAATCACGTGATTTTCACCATTCCCCTAATACTGGTCAGACAGCATTTTGAATTGAACACTTTTCAGAGTATTTAACACAGCAATAAAAAGTTGAAAGAACACTATCTGATTCTTGAGGAAACAGAATATAATTACAGTTCATCTTGTCCTTCCCTCTTGTATAATTTGCATAGGGCTAAATTATTGGCTTCTCAGAAGAAAGAGGTAGGTAAATGAGCACAGCAAGATCAAAGTCTACACCCATTCCAGCCAAATGCCAATTGCATTCAATTGTTACTGTTATTCAGATCCTATTTTAGGTTCAAACAATAATTTAAAAAAAAAAAAAATCAGGATCTGCTTCTCTAATGCTGTGGAAAAAGTATGTGGATATGGTATAAGCTTTCCCAGACAGCAAAGATTAAAGCACTAAAGTATGCCCTGCATTTGTAAGCCAAGGACTTCTAGGTTTTGACACAACAAACCACAGTTGTATAAAAGAAGTTCCTGATCGCTGCAGAAAACTGGGAAATTTTACTTAATACAAAAGATATGAAAGTACAGTGATTCTACTACATATTAAAGAGACATAGGAAATGATGCTTTAAACATTTACTTCAATAAAATATTATTCTTCAATATTTTCCCAGGTATGCTAGTTGTAGAATTCCCAGTTACCAATGAAGGTAGCACTAATACACTTACTAAATCAAGGTCCTTGGCATAAATGTTTAAGTCTTGCATGCAGAGAATATATGGCTCTATGCTTTCCACATATTTCTGACACTAGAAAGTGTAGGTGAAAGCTCTAGTTGCCCTTTTAAATAGCTTCCTGAAAAAAGCTCCCACCAGCCTTTTCTGAGGTCAGCCAGGAGAAAGAGTGCAAAGGCTTCAATTATGGGATCTAATCTTACAGCACGATCATAGTGCTCCTCATCTGAGAGCCCAGGTCAAGAGATAGGACTGATCTGCAGTATCCTGCTGAACTAGGAGATGTGAGTAAAGTAGAAAAATGGTTTCCCACAGGCCCCTCTGCTAGCGGCAGGGCTGTCCCAGTGTGGGGGTGTGAATCGGGGCAACCACCCTGGGCCCCATGCTTTGGGAAGCCCCATGGAGCTGGGCAGAGCAGCCACAGCGACCCTATGATGCTGCCAACTTAATGGCCAGCTGCTCAACACCGCCCTCCCTGAATCTGCTGCTGGCTTCCTCACATCCGGGGGCAGGGCCCTGCACAGGCTGATTTGTCCTGGGCCCCACACCCTGCTCAGGTCATCTCTGCCTAGGGGCAAATTCCACAACTATGGAAATGCAGATAATATGGAGTCCTATTTGTAAACCCTGTTTATCTTAGACGAGGGTTTGGGCTCTTTGAGTCCTTTAATTCATGGAAACTAATCTGGAAAGAAAAAAATAACACACAACTGAAGGCATCTCGCTTAGCATGCTTGATTGGAAAGGATCAAAACTCACTTGGAACATGACCGAAACATTTAAATTCCAGCTTTTTAAAATTCAAGGATATTCAACGGCTCCATATTTTTTTTTTTTTTTTTTTTAAGAAAAAATGTATGTTCCCACACCTGAAATTCCCAGAGATAAAATGGTACGTACTACATGTTCATTTCTCCTCCCACTCCCTTCCCACTCTGTATGTTGGCAGAACATGAACTAGCTTTTTAAAGACACATTTGCAAGGTTCAGGGTCAGTGCTCTAAAAATAAATAACTCAGTTTAGCAGGACAGACTATGGATAATCTGGTGGATAATTTATAATGTACATTCACAAATATGATCACATTCCATTTTTTAATAATCTATACAAATATTAGTAACACTACTTCCCTTATAATGCACAAATTTCTAATAATTACACATAAAGCTCTATTAGACAGCCTTTGACATACAGACACAGACTTATATGCAGTAGTACATCAGGAATGATGTAGTGCTTCTGACCATTTCATTGTATGCATGATCCAAAAGAAGTAAGTCAAAATAATTCAAAAAAAGCTAGTTTTAAGTTTAATTGTTGGAGCAGAATGTACTGTGGGTGGTGGTTGCCTGGCAGCTGCTTTTGCTTTGCTGGCTTGACTTGCTCGGACTGCAGTTTCCAAACGTATTTTCAACTCTGGAGCAGCTCCCATTACTGTCTTGAAAGCATGTGGATAGAGGGGACCAATGTGCATTAGATTCTGGAGTGCAAATTCATGAAGATCTTTTGAAGCTGCAGATGCAGAAGCAAAGGCATTTTCATTCAGAAGATAAGAAATCAGAGTTGGAACTAGAAGAGCAAGCAACTGGACTCCTGAAAATGAAAGAATACAAAATTAACATGTTAAAAGGGAAGACACAGTTTAAAAAAAAGTTAAAACAAGTTAAAAAAACCACAGCAATAATATACATATACATAACTGAAAAGATGATAATTACTTTTTTCCTCAGTTTATCTTGTTACTTTTTCTTACCAGCACTAGTACACTTTGTTTCCATTCTATCCATCCTCTTCAAGGGAGAGATTACTGCATGACCCAATATAGCTCACATTGATAAAATATATTACATTTATAAAAGTTCCCTGGACAACACAATTGCCCTATGAAACAAAAACGTGCCTAAGACACCAGACTGAACTTTCTGATGGAGCAAGTAGCTGAATCAATTTCTATTCCTAGTCTATCACAGGTTTATTTTGCAATTTTGATCATAACCATTACCGTTTGGGCCACAGTTTACCTGTCTATAAAGGTTCCAAACTATTGTTCTCTTACATATGGGAGTCAAAGTGTATCGTTCCTGTATTTTGAGAGACCAAGACAAAAGATGTTTTGTAACTAGAAATTCTCAATAGGTATTAGCTTTACTTTGATGAAGAACCTCACTGTGGGTGCATGTACACGTGAAATTAATGCGATGCAATAAACTCTGGCACATATTGTTTATTGCTCCAGGGAGCCAAATTTACATGTGCACTCAGGACTGCAGCACACTGAGCTGGGCTGGAGCAACCTTGGCTGGCAGAGGGCCCAAGAGGTCAGCCTGCCAGCCCAAAGCTGCTCCGACCCAGCTCAATACACTATGGAGGGGTTGACTGGGGTACAAGTGCTCCAGTACAGGGCTATCTGGCAAACAGCCCCTGCACTGAAGCTCCCTAGTGCCCCACCCAGCCAGCCCCACCAGCATCTACACATGAATTGTGGTATACTGAAGAACACTGCTGCAGGACAATACTTGCATTTACAAGTACTAACCTATGGCAGTGTTTATTAGTTTACTGTGACCTAATAGGGATGTACATGTAGACATGGAAACTTTACTACAGAGTAAACATCCTGTGTAGACACACACTCTATCTTTAGCAACTCCACTCCCTTAGGACTTTGGTTATACACTTCACTTAAGGAATTATATACCTGATAGCAATAATCCTCCCTCTATAGTTATGCACTGGTTCAGCAAAAAATAGCCATCCTCAAAATCACCAATATCCTAGAAATCTCCCACCCAAGCATTTGTAATCCCATCCATGCTTAACTTGTGAGATCACAGCCCAGAAATGGTATGGATATTGGAGAAAGTGTCCCTGGAAAAATGACAGCAACTGCACTAACACAGGCTTCTTTATTACTTTTTATCAATCTAATCAAAGTGTTCATTTTAAATAGATATGACAGTTCATACATTTTCAATGTATAACAAAATGCATGCTTTATAATAGACAAGGTTTTTCCATACAGGAGTTACCAGAATATCACTATTTTTTCCTGCTAGTTTGGATAAATACTCAGATACCTTGGTAATGAGGGTAATATTGGTACCAAACCTGAGAAAAAAAATTGGTAATGGGTATGCCAAAGTGGTCAGTACTAAAAGATTTAAAAATAGAACCGGTTCATAGCCTAGACACTTCTGTTTGTAAGGCTTGCTTTAGCATATAAGACAAACTGAAATGCTAGTGCAACACATGACACTATATACTGGGTCAGTTTGATACCTGACATTATACCTCTTGTGATGCAAAACTATCATACAACTTATTTTTGCACCATTTCAACAACCACTTTTAAGTGCATCATCAAATCCCCAACTGCAACAAGCTGGTTGTAAAATACTTTTGCTTCAGAACTATTAGTGTTCTAGACAAGATACTTACTGTTCTTCTCTTCACCAAGGGCAACCAATGTTTCCAGGACTTTTATTCCCTCTTGGACTGCTAAAAGCTCTGTGTTGCTGTTAGGGCGGTTCCTTTCTACAGCTTTCAGTTTCTCAACCATTATTGGTGCCAATGAATGGATGTATGGAGTTGACAGAGCACGGTTAGTGTGTTGGAACACAGAAAGTAGAAGCTGGTAACACTTGGCTTGGACCTACTCAAGATAAATACATGCATTAACTTATGAATTTAGAAATCTGCATTCATTTATTAACTTAAGAATCTGTAACATAGTCCAACACATATTTGTGTGTTTAAATGAAAGACATGGAGACAAAAAAGGGAAAAAATAAAGGAAAAAAAGACAACCACTGAAATAGCAGAAAACAGCAAGACTAACAGATGGCTCAACTGCTAAAAATACTGTTATTCAAAAATGGAAAGGACGCCAAATAGAAAAGAAAACAAATGTAGGAAACACGGGTAATAACTACATGAAACTCAGTAAAGAGATTAGTATCTTAATAACTATTCTTAAACACTCTGATCAGTCACTATTGGCCACAGGGCACTGGCTGTATACATTTCAGATCTGCCAGCAACAAGACAGGTTGCATCTGAGAAATCTGAGTAATGTATTTGAAAGGCCTTTCCGGTTCCCACAAGGTTAAAATGATCCCTACCAAAAACAGACAAGACTAGTTTCAGATATTTACAAAACAGTGTTCAGGAGAACGGCTAACTGATACCTTTTTTGATCTTCTAAAATTGTTTCAATAAGGAGCCCTCAGTCAATATATCTGATCTGGATTTTAGAAGGAATATTCCCAAAATACTAAATAGGAACAAATGAAGAAGTATGGCCTTGAATACAACAGGACAGTGATATCTAAGAGCTTGGAAATGGGTAATACAAAACAGGATGAGTTACCCAACAGGGTCTTGCGTGGATCAATACTGTGAGTAGTAGGAAATATATTAGTGACTTTGATAAAATTTTGTGGTGACAAAACCTATGCAGTAAAAGATAAGATATGGACTAAATTGAAATTATAGAACTATAAAAACAAGAGACCTAATTAGGTCATCTTGCTATTTATGCAGCATCAATTCTCTACAACATTATTTACTACAGCCCTCTAAATTTAATTTTTTTGAACCTGATGCGACAAGGTCTCATCAACTTCCTTCTGAATGCTGTCCAATAAAAGTCAGTGACGGTTGAGAACTTATGATGCTGGAATTCACTTCACTTGTTGGACCTAATACAGCCTGAATTGCCTGATCTTCAGGTTGTCACAGAGCAGATCTATGTATTTGGGTGGTCATGGTGGTTTTAGAAGTAAAATGATATTTCTTTTGGGCACTAATATTTTTTAAAAGTAACGTTTAAAAGTGTACTTTAAATAAATTATTTTAAATAAATTCAGCTTGGTTTTTATTTATGCACTTTTATCATTAGAATACACTAAGTTAGAAATGCAGCTACTGCAATTAGTTTTTGGCTGAAAAACTAAATTGAATTATACAGGCAATGCAATCCAGAGCATTTTTTCCTTGTTGATGTACCAAACAGTGTGGACAGACCGTGGCTGGTATCAAGCTATTCTCTGTCACTCACCAAACTACTAAGGATACTCAGCATGGATGGATGAGAAAGGCAGGAAATTCTATTTCAGCGAAGAGAGAATTGAACTAAGGACATATACAGAGTAGAGTAGAGAGCGCAGAAAAGCAGAGTTGGAAAGGACACCATCAGGTGAGCTAGCACAGCCACTTGCTCAAAGCAGGACCATCTCTGACTGAAGTATCATAACCAAGCGTCTATCACCTGCTCTTGAAAATTTGCAGGGACGGACAATCCACAACTTCTCTAGGTAACCTGTTGCAATGCTTGACCACACTCAAAGTCAAAAAGTTCTTCCTAATCTGACCTAAATTTGTTCTATTGCAGCTTGAGGACATTGCTCCTATTTTCCTCCCCTATGGGCACAGAGGAAAAAAAAAAATCTAGCTCCATCCTGTTTATAATTTCCTCTCAGGTATTTGAAGACTTATCAAATCCCCCACAGACTTCTCTTCTCCAGACTGAATTATCCTAGCTTTCAGCCTTTCTTCATAAATCTTGCTTCCCAGGTTTCTAATCATAACGTTTTAAACCTTTATTATACAAATATTAAAAACAAACGGTGAAAGCGCAAAGGTATGCAGTCCTCCCAGTGGCCACAAATGAAACATCATGTCATCAGAGACTGAAACCCCACCACTTATCTAATAGTTTGTCATGTTCTGCTGGACTCTTTCCAATCTGTCCACTTCCTTTAGTATATGAGGCCTAAAACTGGTGACAGTACTCCGGATAGGGCCTTATTAGTGCTGAGCAGAGCAGAAGAATCACTTCCCTTGATCTGCCAGAGAGACTTCTGTTAATACAACCCAGGATTGTTGTTGGCTTTTCTTTTCTGTGCAACAAGAGCACACTGTTGGCTCATATTCAGTTTATGGTTCACTATAATCCCCCAGGTCCTTCTCTGCAGTACGAAAGCCTAGCCAATCATTTCCCAGTCTATTTGCATGCAATTATGGGATGGCCCACATGCACAAACTTTGCATTTGTCCTTGTTCAGATTTCTCCAGGTCATTCTAGATAAATACCAACCCCAGAGTGAGTGTCTCACTACCCAGTTTGAGGTTATCAACAAATTTGCAATCAATTCCATCACCCAAATCATTAATAAGGTTCATATAAAAATAAGGGATTTAAAGGCTCCTGGCTCAGCACACTAGCCCTCTCGATTTGCACTGGTCTTCACTAGAATTGTGATTACCCAGCTAAATGAAGAGTCATGATATAAAACTGTTTTCCATTTTAAGAACTCCAGCAAGTCTGTCTTTGGTAGACTTTCAGCACGGTCAGAGCATAAAACTCCCCAACTTCAGCCTGGAGAAAGACAGTTCTACTACAGAGGATTTTCAGTCTGAATAAAGATTTAAATGACTCAACATAAGTAAGCATTTTTCATATATTTTCCTTCTCATGGAACCTCTGTATGTGTTTCAGTGGGGGGAACACCATGGGTGCCACATCCAGACAAGCAGACCAAACTTTTTTTTTTTGGTACCAGAAACCATATACAGTTTACATTAAAACATATACCAGCAGCAAAATTTGGACTTCCAGGATTTTTCTACCAGGATTTCCCGGTAGGAAAAAATGTGGAAAAAAAACCCCAGCACAATGTTACGAAAAAGTTTGCGCTGGCACAAATGGAGGCCTGGCAGTCTGGAGCAACGTTCTGGCTCTATGCTGTCCTTATGCTGCTGCAGCACACCACCAGGACATCGGGTTATACTGCTGGGGCCAGCATAGGTGCTGGCCCCAGCTTCCAGCTCTCCCTGGTTGAAGAGCCACGAGGAGCTGGGCAAGGGCAGTTTGCCCCAGGTGAGACTATGCGTCCCCCAACAAAGAGCACTTGTAGGGGTTTGCGCTTGCAGTGGCACAAAGTAGCAGCACAAATTTGTGCCACTACTACTTGTGCTGCTGGAAGTGCATACCCCTGCTCATCTGGACATGGCCTATAAGTATTCTATATAGGAAAACTCCATAAGCAGTAGGGAAAAAGATGAGGAAGTTTCATCCTATATCAATATATATGGACTGGCAGTATACTGAGAGAGCAAAAAAACTGGATGATGAGAAGAAAGGAAAGAAGTCCTGAGGAATTCCACATGAATATTCTCTGTAAAACAGCGCATTCTTAGACAAAAGACAGATGTTTTTCTTCTTAAAAGGAGATCAAGGAAAACAGTCCTTTCACTGTCTTAAGGCTTTGGGAGCAGAGAGAAGCACAATTTTAACATGGAAATCTACCACCGCTAACCTCTAACCTTCATAACTAATACTTCCAGCCAGCTCAATGCTGTCATTGCCTGGGTAAGAAAAAGAGTTGACAATTTTCTCTATTCAAATCGGTTAGTTTGAACTCTTAAGTAATCAGTAGTTACTTTAAATGCAACTATAATTGAACTGTTATTATTAAGTGAACTATCGACTATGAATCTCTGAATACCAAGGAAGGAAGAGCAAAACAGATGGAGTCTGTCAAACCAAAAGCACAAAAGTCACAAAAAAGTGTGAAGAGACTTCAGGTCCCCATCATATTAGTTTCTTAGGCTGGGGAAAAGGTGTGTTAGTGTAAAGTGATCTCTCTGACCTGGCATTCCTTATGGGTTATGGAATAAAATTACATTTTATAAGAGTCTGTCTGCATATCTGACTACCCACAAAACAAACTGATTTCCAGATAACTAAAAGTAGGTTTGATTTCACACTACTTTGAGCCACACCTTTTTAAAATATATCATATTAGCAAAAGTTCAGCTAAGATGATAACTTCAAAAGATAAAGAACACAAGCAAGTTCAGACGTGTCAATTTTAGATCTCCTCAGATACACACACACAAATTACATAACTGCATACCTAAATTCGATTTGTACATTTAATGAGTTTTGATAAGCACGTAACAGACACACAAATTTTGCACATGTATAAAAAGAGGATCACTAGAAATGAGGGGCTTCATTTTTATCCATTGAGAAAAAAGAGTCAAAACAGTATTAGGGAAAATGGAGCTAACAAAGAAAAACATGTCTTTAGTCACATAGGCTTTTCCTCACCTAAATTCATATATATGAACAAAGATAATTTTCTGTTTAAAGATTTCATAATCTAGCATTAGGTAACTTGAAACCCCTTGCTTGAAACAGTTGCTTAGGGCCTCATTTGTTTTTAACAAATGCCATGGTGCAACAGTTTAAAATTATGACTAATTTGTCATGCAGTATCTGATTAGTTTTTGAAGGAAAGTCATTACAATTTTCAGGAAACTCAGAAAATGCAGTATACTTATTAATTAGTCTTATAGCAAATATCTATGGGGTATGTTCCCAGGTGATGAGCTTACCCATGGATCACAGGAATGTAATGCATTTTTAAATCTGTTCACACAACCATTCTGTAAGGACAGCACTCCAATTATTTCTGCACTTGCAGACCAAAGGAAGAGAGCAATAGCTGTTAGCATGCTTACTTCATCAAGAACAGGCTTAGAGGCCTCTGAAAAACAAAAAAGAAAAAAGCAGACTGTTAGATTATTCTGAAAAGGGTTTAGAATGTTTAGTAAATCCTACTGCACCAGGATAAATTCACAATGAGGAAACATGCTGGAAACAACTTCAACTGCATACAAGTCTGCATCTATTCAGTACCAGATCTGTATTTTGATCATTACAGACAATTACTGATATTCCTCAGTTTGTTTAAATGACTAGTCATCTGTTGTAAAGTGCTTCAACATTTCTAAAACTTCCACCTATTAAACCTAAATTATTCAAACATGATCTCTGACTAAAAGCATTTTTTATGAGTTTTAATATTTAAACAAGTAAATTAAGCTACTTTCGGGCAAGACCATCCAATGAAGAAATATGTTTCCCATTATTAAAATATTCTTTTAAATATCATCTGCAGCTGAAATGGCTGAGGGCAGAAACCCAAAGTCTAGTGTAGAAAAAGTCTGCACTGGGAAGGGCCTTGGAGTAGTCTAAATAAACATTGGTTTTGATTGGACTGATTTTATAAGCCTTCTGGAAAAAAAAGCACATGCAGTACACCTTGTACATATTCTTCTTTCTAAAAGGGTAAAGTATTAAATTCCACAGCATACTGAAAAACGTACTGAAGATATGCAAACCCAGTGTTTTGTATATCAGTGTGGCCCTGACGGCTAGACGGGCACACAGGGCAGCATGAGACTGAAACTCAGTGGGCAAGACCCAATTTTGGCATGCAGGGCAAGACTTGAGGAGGGGCAGTGTGGAAAGCAAGGCTCAATCCCAGTGTGCTGGGCCTGATCCTAGCATGCAGGGCTGATACCAGCAAATGGGGCCAAAGTGAGGCCTGATCTGGATGTACAGGAGCCAGCTGCAGCCACATTGGGCCTGATTCTGTCATGTGAGGCCCAATCCAGGCCACAGAATGGCCTCACACCACTCATCTAGCCCACAGGGCCAAAAGGTTGAGTATCACAGGTATAGATAACTTAATGCAATAATTCACTTCTCTCAAATATGCCAGCAGGGTGGTACGGTTTAATCAGCTCAACTGTCCCTGCACTCATTTGTATTTTTGCAGAACTCTATTCATTGTTCTGTTTAATCTTCATATGCAGACAAAGGAATGCAGTGAGAGAATTCCGGCTGAGGTACCATCACTATGCAAGTGACAAAATAAATAATAATGCAACTCTGGATCTCTTTTCAGCACAGACAACAAAAACTGCAGCCCCTTTGCTCTTCCAGTGCAAGGGCAAGGTAGGGGCCTAGATCAATCTAAGTTGGTTAGAGTTTATGAAAACAAAATAGAGAGCCTCTTAGTGGATGAGTCAGGGGTATGCTTTTCTTATTACTGAAAAGGTACATTCAATCCTTTGTCAAGTATACTTGGAATCTGTTAGTGTTTTTTGCACCCTAACTTTACCTCAATTCCGTATTGGTCAATGGCTAACTTCCCCACCAGTACTCTGTACAGGAAACCCTTGCTATTCGTGGGTTTGGCATCTGCAGTTTCAAAAATTCGCGAATGTCGAACCTGCAAAGGAGCTCCTCGGAAGCTCTGCGCTTGCCACTATCGCCACACTCCCATTGTCACCAGAGCAGCCACAGTATCTTTTTTGCAGATTTCGCCATTCACAGGAGATACGAGAACGTATCCTTCGCGAATGGCGAGGGTTGCTTGTATTATGCTATTGTAAATCTCCTTTTCCATTCTGAATCTATGCCTGGCTTGTCCAACATAAGGCCCACAGGCTACCATGCGGCCTGCCAAGCCGTTTTCTGAGGCCTGAGGCGCTACGATGGGAAACAAACGTAAACATTGTTTACTTTCATTCCCACCCTTTGTCCCTCCCCCAGCCCCTCAGCAGCTTCCTAATGGCTGCTGAAAGGCTAGGGAAGGGACAAGGTTCCCACATGCACTGTCAGCTTGACGTTACCGATGTGGTGCAGCTTCTCCCCTCCCCCATTTCACCATGTCCCTTCCTAGCCCTGCCCTTCCCTCCCTCATTTGTATGCTGGCCCCGCGGGCTGAAGCAGGTCGTGGTGCAGCGGGCATGGGGGGCATGGATGCCAGCTTGGAGGAATGCTGCGGCCGGGCCTGCGGGAGATGCTGCTGCTACTACTGTGGCTGTCGGTGGGAAGCTGGTACTGCTGCCGCCATCTCCTTGCATCTCCCACGCCTGCAGACATCATGCTGGGGGTGGTGAGTCATGGGACCCAGGAAGGGAGCCCTGGCAGCTGGGCTCAGGCTCGGGCTGCCCAGGAGGAGAGGGAGAAGGGGGGTGTCCCTGCATGTCCTGCACCCCCCTATAGGGTCCCCACATGTCCCCCTGGCTGCTGAGCCCAGGCGCGCAGGTGTGGGAGCATCCTCGAGGCTGCCCAGGTGGCAGGGAGGACGCAGCAGGGTCAGGCAGAGCCCCTTGACCCCTGCGCCCCCAGGCTGTGGCTGGACTGGACAGGCTGCAAGAGCGCCCACTCCTGCTGGCCCACTGGGTGATAAAAAGTTCATTATCCAGCTCCATATCCAAAAGTTTGGATACCCCTGATCTATGTCCTTTCTACCTTCATAATTGTATTATTATTACATTTTCATAATAAAAAAATTATATGAAACCTATTACACCACTTCTCAAAGCTCAGCTGGTTTCCAGTTTCACTGAGGTATGATTTAAGACACTAAGTTTGATCTACTGCAGTAGTTCTCAATCTTTTTTAGATTCAGTGCACCCCTCAGAAAATGCCACCTCTTAGTTTTCCCTTATTTTTTGATCATATTGTACTAATCCCACCTTTTAGCTTCAAATTCTTAAGTATATCATAGAAAGAAGGACTGGAAGGGACCTGTAAGATCATCAAGTCCGGTCCCCTCCCATGGGCAGGAAGTAATTGGGCTCAAATGAGCTCAACAAGGTACTTGTCCATCCTGCTCTTGAACATCACCAGGAATGGCAACTACAACACCTCTGCTCGTGTTCCAGATTCCAGTTACCCGAATGGAAAAAAAGTTTTTCCTTATGTAAAGCCTAAACTTTTCTCTGACTAGCTTGTGCCCATCTGTCCTTGTCTTCCCAGGGGGTGCTTTTCTGAAAAGTTGCTGTCCCAGATCCTGGTGTTCTCCCTTAACATATTTGTAGGTGGCTATCAAGTCACCCCTCAGCCTTCTTTTACGCAGACTAAACAAACCCAGATCCTGAAGTCTCTCCTCATAAGGCTTATCCCCCAGGCCCTTGAACAAGCAGGTGGCCCTTCTCTGCAACCTTTTGAGCTTGTCCACATCCTTCTTGAAGTGTGGTGCCCAGAACTGGACACAGTACTCCAGCTGTGGCCTCACTAACACTGAACAGAGGGGGAGGAACACCTCTTTGGATTTACTGACTACAACTGCTGATGCATGCCTGAGTCCTATTTACTATTTTAGTGATTTCATCACACTGGTGGCTCATATTCATCCTCTGGTCAACTGTCACCCCCAGGTTCCTTTTGGATGCAGTGCCAGTCAGTGGACCACCACCAACCTTATAGATATGGTAAGGGTTCTTCCTACCCAGATGAAGGACCTGGCACTTGTCCCTGTTGAACCTCATCTGACTGCATTCCGCCCACAGGACCAGCCTGTCAAGGTCATTCTGGATCTCTGTCCTGTCCCAGGACATACCCACTTGTCCCCACAGCTTGGTATCATCCACAAGCTTAATCATTGGGCTTTTCACTTCCTCATCCAACTTCAAACGTTTTAAAAGCTTTAAACGTCTTTAACGTTTAAAGATGTTAAAGAGCATGGGCCTAAGCACTGATCCCTAGGGGACACCACTGGAGATGGCCCTCCAGAATGAGGCCACTCCATCAGTTACCACTCACTGGGATTGGCTGCTGAGCCAGCTGCCAACCCATCTTACTGTAGCCTGATCTAGGCCACAACTCTCCAACTTAACTGAGAGGATTTAATGGGAAACAGTATCAAAGGCATTGCTGAAATCTAGGTAGATGATGTCCATCTCTTGTCCCATGTCCAGCTGGTTGGTTAATGATCATAAAAGATTTGTTAGGCATTACCTCCCCTTGACAAAAACATACTGGATGTTTTTCAATATCCCACCAGTTTGGAACTTGTGGTTGATTGCCTCCCTTGACAAATTTTTTCAAAGATTTTTCCCAGGACAAAAGTCAAACTGGTCTACAGTTAGCAGGGTCATCCCTCTTTCCTTTTTTAATATATTCTATTAAAAATGTATGCAAAATGCATAAATTTGCCTCTCCATTAAAAGCTGCTTCAGTGATGATAAATTGCTTACCTGGTTGAGAGTATTCCAAGATAGATGCCAGAGTGCTTCGGATTAGATTGGTCCACTGCTTTTGAGTTTCCTCAGTCTTGATGACTGGAAGAGTTACAATAGTTTTTATCCCTTGGAGAGCTGCGCTGACAGGGGGTGGAACCTGATTATCCACTGATTTTATTGCTGTTTCTTTCAACACTTTTGTAATCAAAAACAGGATTGTGGGTAATACCGTCATGCATCCTGAAATAAAAAACATGGTACATTTCTTGCTGTTAACTTTAACAGATGGTACGGTATACAGTCTCTTAATCTTGACCCAGAGAGGCATCTATTGTTATCAACAAATATGCCAAAATCTACTATAATTCATATAATGAGGCATGTAATCCCATATTTTAACAATTAACAAAGGAATTTGTTGTTCTATTCTGAATGTACAGTATGATTTAGCTTATTCCGTTTTGCAGGGAAAAAAAAAAATCAAGATTCATTTGGTAAGACAGAAAGGACAGGAGGCAGCACAGCTCTCACCAGCATGGGGGAAAGACTTAGACTCCGGTCCTTGTTCCAAGGACTGTAAACTGGAGAAAGAGTGCTTGTAATAAGAACCAAAATCTAGTACTTCTACCCTCCCGAGTGAATGCTGTAAATACTTGGCTTGTGTCATGCTCACTTTTGCCCCAGTGCTCGCTCCTAACCCAATGAATCTCGCATTCTTTTCTGCCAAGTGGAACAACTTCAAAAGAAGGCACTGACATTGCCCTACCCTACAGCTGTCAATAACTTCAGTCAGGGTACTCTCTAGAAAGGCAGCAGTTACAGGTTTTATGCCCTCAGGCAGAAGATGAAATTGAACTTGGTTCTCCCACATTCTTGGTGAGTGCTCTATCCATCAAGCTTTTGTATAAAGGAGATGTCACTACCATCTTCTCCTGGCAAAGCAGGAGCACCTGTGTGTTTTGCATAGAGTCCTGTTCTGTATATTAGGCAAGCTCTGAGCAAATCCATTGCACTGGGCCCTTCAAGGGACCCAGCTTGTGGCTCCAAAGGAGCTAAGATGCAAGACAGGAACCAAGTTGCTCAAACCCTAGCACTACTAAGGTCCCTGACACAGGTTACACTTAAGGTTAACTGGTTAATTACATCTTAAGTAGTGCTTTGGCCACACATTCACTCAATTAATAGTGTGATAAAACCAGGAATAAGTGGCAAAGATATTACACAAAATATGAATTAACAACTTAATGGCTAGCTCCTATCATACTTTTAACTGAATGTGTGGCCATTGCTCCTAGCCTCCAGGGCACACCTGAGAGGCTGGCAGCACTGATCAGCTGATCAGCACTCCCAGGTGGGGGAGCACGAGCTCCCCTTGGCTGAGAGCCTAATCCAGCTTATGGAGCTCCCAGCCATGGGAATGCAAAATGCTTCTCCCCAACCCCGCTGCAGCTAAGAACTCCTCTTACTGACAGGGCTCCCAGCTGCAGGGAGCCACCTCTGTGGCTGGGAATCCCATCAGTGATTATGGTGTGCCCCTGGGGCTGGGAGCAGTGATCAACTGACGGGGCTCCCAGGCACAGAAACAAAGACTGCCAGTGTAATATGGCATGATGGGATCTGATACTCAATCATCGTGGTATGGCAGGAATGCAATTGTTGAGATCGTTCATCTAATCCTATTTCACCTTCTTTTTAATATTTGTCAGTGGCCTAAATGACATGCTTCTGTGCCTATACAAGAGCCAAAATGTGAGCAACCAGGGAAAGTTTGTGTCAGTAGGTTCAGGCACCTTAACAAGTTATGAAGTTATGCGAATCATACTTTTGGACCTAGGGGCCGAATTTTAGCCAAGGCCCTTTGTGATCTAGCTCAAAACGTTTTCTAGTCTTCAGTTTCCACATCTGTAATATTAGGATAGCAATGCTTCATTACCTCTCAGGGTGTTGATGGCAAGATTTTATGTAGGATGTCTAAGGCATATAAATATTTTAGGTTATTACGCTCCCTTCCCTTTCATCCCAAGGGGCACCAGAGATCTCCTAACATACCATAGGTGTATACATTCTCTTTTTTGCATCCTCAGAACAAACATCTTTCTGGCAGAGAAAGCCCAACCAAAAGTTCCTTTCACAGGTTATCAATAATTCCTTAGCTGTCCTGAAAGGTCCCTGCTGAATGTTAGAGGTTCTCCATTTCATACAGGGGTGAAGGCACTACTCAAGCATGCCTCGTCTCAGACATCTCCCAGAAAGAAGGAATGGTAAAGTTGTTTCTTTATAGGTCTGCCTTTTTAGACTCAAGGCATGCCTTCGAAAATGTAAGCTCTTAGTTTTCACTCATTTATGGAAAACTAATATAGCAATTCTTTTTTGAAAAGAACTTGGAAAGAGCACAACAGGTCTGAACGGTTTTAACACTATGATTTCCTATTTAAAATCTCTGGATATCTTATGAATCATGTTTGCACACTTAACAGTGCTAACAGTGTGTGACACTCTGCAGCATCCCTGAAAAGATCTCAAGGCACCTCAGGTTGCTGCAGCGCCCTATTGGTGGAACACTATCTCTGCCTTCTGTCTGACTTCAGACTGGCAGAGCTAACTACCTCACATTCCCCAAAAAGCAAGACAAAAACCCAGGACAGATATCAAACCTCAGCCTCCTGCACAGCAGCCAAGGGCTATGGGCCAACTGAGAGACTTTATTTTAATCAGAAGTTATGCATGGTATTCATCACTGACTTGGACAAGAGCTCAATTATTTTAAGCACTTTGCCTAGAACTGTTATTTATTGGTCCCCACATCAAGAGATGCTGAAAATTTGCAGTATCTGTAAAATGTCTTGCAAACTTGAAGGAATAAGCAGGGCAAGTTTCAAAAGTGCACTCCCCTAATGTCCTCTGCTCTGAACATTATTCTAGAACTTAAGCCTTGACATCAATAAATCAGCTTCATTTTACAGTGGTCTGCAACAGAGAAAATATATAATTACAGCAACAATTGGGTATTGTTAAGACAAACACAACTGTGCATGTAATATTTCTCATAAACACATTCATTTTTACATATTTAGTTATAATACAGTACCAGCAGGAGAACACAAAGAAGGCAGCTCAGATAGGATAGTAACTGTTGCAGCCACAAGACGAGAACTTTCTTCAGACAGCTGGAGCTTAGTAGAAACATGACTTGGAGAGTCTGACACTTTTGTACTTAGCTGTGGCATGTGCCGTACTAAGATAAACATTAATAATTCCATAGATGCAAAGACAAGAGATTTTCCAGGTACAAGACCACCACTCTCACCACCTTCTCCTAACACAAGACAAGTTTCTTTTTCCTTTATGTCCTCTTCATCTGCAATGAAAGATACTTGGTACAATAAGAAAACCATAACAAATATTACATAAAATCATTGTAAGAGTGAGTAGCATTTTGAGAAAAGCTAGCAGTTCACAGAAATTTATGATAATGGAGCTGCTAAATAAAATGCTACTTTTCAAATTAAAACATAGTTAAGGATTTTAAAATAGCCTTAAAGGTGTTGTGATTACAACTGACTTAAAAATTACAGACTCCAGAAATTAATACTTAATAGTTACAACATAGCATTTGAAGTTTCCAACTTTTTTAAGTCCCATGTAAAATTATAGCTGTAAGATGCCAACTTCTGTATGTTACAAGAAAGTGTCATGTGAAGTACACTGACATAGGTTTTCTTTCTTTTTCTTAGTAATAAGCACATAACCCTTTGGTAGAACAAAACACTGAAGTGCAGTATGACTCTCCAAAAATGGCATCATACAATTGTCTCTCTCAATTATTCCAGTATCAAATGTATTCAGTTTAGAAAACTGTCTTCCCCAATTGGCACAACTACAAGCTGTGTTTTTTTCTTCTCCTGCACTTCAGTCATAAAGGTTTAGTAGGTTAAAGTAGGTCTATATAGCCCAACTGAATTTAAAACGGCTTCAGGGAACAACTGGTACCACAGCACCTGAGACTGGAAAGATATAAACAAACTTTGCCTTTGTACCACCATAAGAATTATTGTGGCAGCACAAAGCCTAAGTAAAGAGAGACCCCATGCCCTTGTTGCACCACAGATGCTCAAAATTGTGGTCATGACACTAGCTGGTATTACTTGTACTGCATTTTTGTGACAGATGTCTGTTGTTTTATAATAGGAGAGCACAGGCAACCTGGAGCTGCCCATGCACTCCTGCTGCCCCAGACAGGTGCTCCCAGGGCTTCAATAGCCTGGATTATCCACTTCCAGAAGCATAGCCTGAGAATCCCAAGCATGCACACTGTGTTGCTGCACCCAGACATGGGGTGTACCTCTGAAAATGAGGAAACGCTGGAGTTCCCATTCACAGGGGAACACACCAAGTCAGTTCCCCATTTACAGTTGGCGTGCAGGATCAGGCCCCTAAAACCCCAGGACCAGCATGGGCCCAATCCTATGGGGCAATGTTGCCAATGAAGCTGATCAACCCTGCTGGGACACATCCTGGCACAGCTCATCCTGCTCCAAGGACAAATGTCTGTTTATAGCCTTAGAGTCTTTTAATAAAAAATTCTATTGATGACAAAAAGGAGCAGAATGCTGCTCAAAGAGAATAAAGAGAGCTTTACCTGATCACAAGATGACAATGAACTACTAGTGTGATACAACTTTGAAAAAAGCCACTGTGGTTCTAGAATATATTAATGATTACTTCCAGTAGAGATAGAAAAGTATTGATGACAATGTACATCTGAAATGCCTGTGTGCAACTCTGGTTATTCATAATCAGAAAAGAATTTAAACTGGTGCATTTACAAGGGAGGAATTACTGAGACCAGGGTGCACAACCACTGGTCTATGGGCCAGAAAGCCACATCTCCTAGCCTGCAGGGCTCCACACAGGTCTGAAAATTTGGCAGCACTTCCCTGCTACCAAATTTCCCGACTCATGGGGAACCCTGCAGGCCAGACAGCATGGCCCTGCGTGCTAGCTCAGATGCAATGGACCAGAGGAGCATAGGGTCCAATCCAGGCATGTGGGGCAGGGAGGCATAAGACAGGATTCAGGTAGTATGAAACAGGACCAGGCAGCATGGGACCTGATCTAAGAGCAACCCCAGGGATCCAGTCCATGGTTTGATGCTGCACCACTCATCTGACCTGTGGGACCAAAAGGCTGAGCACCACTGACCAGGACAATCTGGGGAAAGGTGAGTAGTTTCATACAAGAGGAGACTAAATAGTAGCAAAACAAAGGAGGAGAGAGGATACACAACTGGCCTCTATAAACACAATAAAAGAAAAGGAAGCACAGAAACAAATGGCTACATAAAAAGGCCATTAATAAATGCAAGCGGAAAATCAGAAGATTCCAACTATGAGAGAAATGAGATAAAGCCTACCTATACTAGCAGGGGTCTTGTCCCTGATACAGGAAGAACCCTGCTGGTACAATATCCATTTTAAAAAAGGGCATCGATAGCTACAAACATACTGAAAGGATCTGTATAATAATTTTTACCTACAACCACACTTTCATAAATTTCAGTTCATCACCCAATTCACTATTTTCTTCTGTTAAGGCAAATGGTTTTACATTTGTTACATTTAAGTCTTACTCAGAGTGTTTCTTTTTTCCTGCAGAAAATCTTGAGCTGCTCTCACTATCTGCTGGACAACTCCAGTAATGAGCAGCTGGACTGAGGGAGGGTCCCATGTCAATAAAAGTCGATGCAGTACACTTAGAAGTTCAACACCAAGGAGCTGGGATAAATTTAAAAGACAAAAAGCATTTAAAGAAAAATAAATTAGAAGTGAATGGTTCATAAGAGAAACAGAAAAAATGGTTCTGACCAATGTATTATTGTTCTTAGACATAAAATATTTTCAGTTTTAAAAAGGCAGTTATTTGGCACACACCAAGAGCCAGACCCTATTTCAGCTATTAGACGGCTAAGTGTAAAACTATCCCATCCTGTTCAAGTCTTGAAAAACTATTGATATAAAAGGTAGATATCACTGCTAAAGCTAAGATTACAGTGTGTTACACAAGCAGTTGCTTTAACAGGTTTTCAAGGATGTGAATGGAGTGGAATAGGACTGCACTTAGGTGCTCAAAATTACTTGGACATTTAATAGATGGAATAGACTCTGACCCTATTTATTTTACAATTTAGCAATTTAGTTTTGAAAAAAATCTCTTTTGAATACGGCCTGCTCTGCCCTTTAACTTGCTAAATCATTTCCTTACTCTATAACAAAAGCTTTTCACTCATCGCAATCCAGTATTTTCAGAAGTGAAAACTGGTTAAATCTAATTCCAAAAGCAAAAGACAGCTCACTGTGATTAGTACTTGAGAAACATGAGAGACTGTTGCTCCGAAATGCTCTTTTTTTTTGTTTTCACTCTAATGATTTTGAAGTAAAATATAAAAGTGCAAAATATCTGCAGACCCTCCTACCTGACAATACTTAAATAAATGTACCTGACTGAACTCTGTGGTCTCTTCTTTTGTTTTATTCACCCCAGCTAGCTTGAAAACTAAGATTACAGACCTCTGGAGAATATGGAATGCTGCATACTGATGGGAAATCTTCTCATAGCCAAGAAACCATTTTTTAAGAATTGCACTCATAGAAAAATAAAGGTGGTCATGATACAACTTCCCCAAAAACTTACCCAGCAGGTTGAGTATTTTCTAAACACAGCATATTGAAAAGTTAAATCCCTCGTAAACACCATAAGTTGCTGAAAGACAATGACCTAGGAAAACTAAGGCCCCCATCTATGCATTACATTTTTGCTGCAATCAACATGTTTTGACTATTAGATAATTGGCAGCCCCAGGCTGAACAACCCAGGTTTAAGACTTGGGGATGTCTGGCCAAGGCCAACAACCAACTGACTGTCTGATAGACAGCCGCAGGTTAACTGGACCCAAGGCTGTCCAGGGTTGGTCCCCAAACAGCCCTGAGTCTTGAAATAGACTCAGGGCTGTCCAGGGTGAAGCCAACCATCAGCTGACTATTTGCCTTCCTTGCAGCACATAGCTTTCAACTTGCCGGTGCAGTGAGAGGCCAAGATTATGATCCCAGGCTCTCTCTGAACTAACAAGTAATGATGGCATAGTTGCTCCCTGATATCAAATCACACCTCCTGCCATGCATACGTGGGCCAAGGGCCTAACTGTTAAAACAAATCTTGGACATGGCTGTGATATGTAAGCAAGGAACAGTATTTCACTAAACCCATTAAGCTAATATGATCAGAAATATCTTCTGAATATTGTAATGCATTATAGTACAGTAAGGGAAAACAGAATCACTCATCCTCAACTCTCCAGAGCTACAGAATTAAAAGGTTAGGGGTTTACTATTTTTGCTCTGTACTACTAGTCTTTCTACAGATTTCCATGTTAATTTCCCAACAGTGTTTTCTACTCTACAACAGTATACAAAATAAAG
This sequence comes from Caiman crocodilus, assembly GCA_030014935.1. Lineage (NCBI taxonomy): Eukaryota > Metazoa > Chordata > Crocodylia > Alligatoridae > Caiman > Caiman crocodilus. The sequence goes on from JAGPOW010003648.1 coordinate 46,507,056, forward strand.
GAAAAACATAAAAATCTATTAATTTGCTACGATTTATTAGGCATTAAGGTGGATAGAGTAACTAATGAACTTAACACTGACTGCAGTGCAATTAAAAATTAAAAATAATCCACTGGTGCAAATGGAAAAGTTTTATGCTTCCCTGAATTTCCCCTATTCTGCACAAAAATCATCCTGGGAACCTGACTTAATCCCATAGCCTCCAGGAAATAGACAGAATTTTTCTTTGTTGAGTATACAACTCATACATGTCTGTACCTAAAAGAAGGCAACATGTTAGATACTGAATATAATGACAAAAGAGTATTTCCAGTATAGCTACCCTGTATTTTTGACTAAAAAGCTGCCTTTTATTCAAAAATGGAACTTTGGAAATAATTCAAGTTTTTTTCTTTTTAGATTGAAATTTCAAATGGAAAACATAGTCTGTTTGTTGCTGTTCATTTTTAAATTATTATTTTAAAGGATATTTTTTCTTACTCAATCCCAGGCATTTTTTTTAAATCATTTTTAAAAATTAAATTTCACAAAGACTTTTTAAAAATAATTTCACAGAATGGAAAATGATTGATTTTTTTAAAATCAGATTACAAGAAACTGAAGTAATATTTTTGTTTTTTTCTAAGTTTTGGTAGCTAGTTCTGCCTAAGGTTTTTTATCACCTCTAATGATCACAGATACAGAAATATTGCATAGATTAATCACTGAATATCTATATTGTATGTATACACATGTACACATACACTTCTATAAATGGTATTTACACATCTCATATCACATGCACATGATGTATATATGTACAATACAGCTGTCTAAAAATATACCATTAGACTTGTGTACTGTACCTGATCCTCTGCAATATGGATTCTGGCACAAGGGGAATCCAATAAAGTGCGCAGGGCTTGTAAGCAAGATGTGACATGTTCAACAGGCTCCTCAGGCCTAGGGGAGCAGAGGAATTGTATACTAACACCTGAAAAGAAATAAACTTTGTGTTTTGTATCCAAAAATAGGGGTTGCTTTTTACATCAGACTGAAATTATAGAGATCCTTATGAATTCAGAAAATCCACAAAAATAATAAAGCATATTAAGGAAGCAGATATTCTAAATCTTAAGAAAACTGTACATGTGGACATTCTCATAGCCTTCATCACCGAAATCACCAAATGTGTCATTACTAATAGATGTTACAGTGGCACTGTAAAAGTAGATAACTACTACCTTCAAATCTACAGATGAGATGCTGATTGCAGTGCAGGTAAAACCAAGGACTTGTCCAAATCTACTTCTTACTGAATAATGTTCCCTAGATCACAATTTTAAAACTATTAACATATTGTAGTATGTAGTCTTGTATTTTGTCATCAGAGCTATATGCAGATACCCAACACATTTTTATCTTTGAACAATAGAAACAAAGTCTGATACAATTCTAATCTGTTCTAATTCCATTAGAAATACATGGTCCAGGTCTTTCTGAACTACAATTCTTTTTTCTGAAGAGGGGGGTTTCCAGGCATGCACTAGAATGGATGCAGGAATCAAGATAGATGTCATTTACACTACATGCAGGAGTTGAGGTAGATGTCATTTACTTGGATTTTAAAAAGGCCTTCAATACAGTGTCTCATCCCATTCTTATAAATAAACTAAGCGATTGTGACATAGATGATTACATGGTCAGGAATGGTGGTGAAATGGCTTAAGAGATGCACCTAGGCAGTGGTGGTGGACGGGTCAGTGTTGACCTGGAAAGATGTGGGCAGTGGGGTCCCCAGGGTTTGGTCCTTGGACCAGTGCAGTTCAATATCTTTATAAGCGACTTGGAAGAGGATGTGGAGAGCACTCTGTCCAAATTTGCGGATGACATCAAATTATGGGGCAAAGTAAACACAAGGGTAGGCAGGAAATGGATTCAGGTGGATTTGAACAGGTTGGAAAAGTGGGCAAAACAGAATAGGATGCAGTTTAATACAGCTAAGTGCAAAGCGCTGCACCTAGGGAGAAAGAATCACCAACACACATACAGATTGGGAGATGATGACCTTCTAAGTAGCACAGCAGCAAAAAGGGATCTCGGAGACATAGGAGACTCCAAGATGAACATAGTTGTCCATGTGATGAAGAGATAACTAAAGCTAACTGCACTCTATCATGCATTAGCAGGTGCATCACAAACAGGTCTAAGGTGATACTTCCCTTCTATGTGGCATTGATAAGGCTGCAGCTGAAATACTGCATCCAGTTTTGGGTCCTGCACTTCAAGAAGGATGTGGATAACCTTGAGAGAGTTCAGAGGAAGGCTACTCTATGGTTAGGGGCCTGCAGGTAAGGCCCTGTGAGGAGAGACTGAGGGACCCAGCCCCCCTCAAGAGAAGGCTGAAAGGTGATTTTGTGTCTGCCTACAAATTCATTGTGCAGGGGAGAGGGGCAGTGTAGCCACAGCAGCAAGGAATAGAAGATACTCTACTTACCAGGGTACCTCTTGGGGTAACTAGTAACAATAGCCACAAACTGACAGACAACAGATTTAGATGATTGGACATCAGGAAGAACTTCTTCACATTAAGGGTTACTAAAATGTGGAATGGGCTTCCAAGGGAGGTGGTGCTCTCACCTGCCCTGAAGATCTTTAAGAGGAGACTGGACAAGTACCTGGCTGGGGTCATCTGACCCCAGCACTCTCTCCTGCCCAGGGCAGGGGGTTGGACTCAATGATCTACTGAGGTCCCTTCCAACTCTAAAAATCTATGGATAGATGGGCCATTTTCAATATCATCAAATATCATTAAAATGTTAAGATAATGATATCCACATAATACCACAAAGCAAAGCAGCTCTGTTTAACTTTGAAATGTAATCCATGGCTCTTACCTAAAATCAAATGCATTCTATCTTTGTTTATCTCTGCCAAAGATTTAGTGGTAGGTGGTGTTCCAGGTGCCTGGTTTAACATAATGGATGTAGCATGTTTCTGAAAATTAGGCATTGCCGCAGCTGCTTCATCTGTTGACTCGGAAGTATTAAATCCTGTACTATTTAGCCAGAGTGCCACTGCATGCAATATTGGAGCCCATGAGTTCCGGTAGTGCAATCTAGCTGTATCAATTGTCTCTGGAGTGTAAAATGCTCCACCTGTTAAATTATCAAACTAAATGTTAACTCACAGAAAAAGAAACAGCCATTAAAGTCTAACATCTTGTGGTATAGTGGCAATGACAGATCATGGGAGTAACAAGAAGTACCTACACATCCACTTGACCATCTACAGCAGGAATGGACAATTATTTCATCTGGAAGGCCACTTACCCAGTGTTGGCAAGCTGTCAAGGGCCACATAGGTAACCCCATGCAGGGCCATCCCAAGGTGGGGGAGGGCCCACATTGAGGCAACAGTCCTGGGCACCATGCTTTGAGGGGCCCCACCGAGCCAGGCAGAGTGGCCATGGTGACTCTGCACTGCTGCCAGCTTCACATCCCCTTGCTGCCGAAACCATTTGGCACCTTATCCATTTGCCACCAAATCCATCACCAGCTTCCTGGTGTCTAGGGGCAGGACCCAGCACAGGCTGATTTGCCTCGGGCCCTGTACACTGCTCAGGTCGTCTCTGGCCCTACCCCTCGACAGGTGCCCCAGCCCTTGATTGCCATTTTGGGACTGGAAGTCCCAACCCCTAACCCTTGAGCTTTGTCACCAGGAGTTCCTACCCTTGCCCCCAGAAGTACTCCTTTCAGCAAGAGGGTTTGACATCTCAGAACCAGAAAAATACCAAACTATATTCTTTAAAAAAAATAAAAAAAATAAAATAAAATCAAACATCTACTACAACATCCATTAATTTGATTTAAAAAAAAATATTTTTGCCCTGATTTACATGTTTGTGTAATGCACATAGAGGCAATTATACAATAGCTTAAAATGAAGTTTGACTCTTCCAGGCTGGGCCCTATGCTCCTGCCATCCTGCTCTGGACCCCCGCTGGCCCTGGCTCCAGGGCTTTGGTGAAGGCCCTGCGCTCCCGCTCAGCTGTCACCGCGCTCACACCTGCCTACGCACTGCCACTCCCCCCTGGCCTGTAGCCACTGTTTCCCCACTTTCCTGCCCACCACCACTTTTCACCACACCTCACCAGCTGGTCTAAAACCACGTGGTTTCTGGCTGCACTGCCAGACCATAGGACTCGGCAAGAACTGGCCCTGAGGACTAGGGCAAACACCTGTAGTCCTTCCCTGCCTCCCTCTGCCCCTTTTTAGCTGAGTTTGCTGGAAGAAGGCAGGGAACAGCCCCATGGTTGCCAGGCTAGAAGCCTCTGCTAGGCAGGGGGTTCTGGTTGGGGGATCAGGGTGGGGCAGGGCCAGGCAGGCCTTCCTGTGGCTACTGGGTCCTGCTGCCAGCTCTCCCTGGGTCCTACTGCCACTGGTGCCTTGTCAGCTTTGACAGGCAGCCACGGATAAATAATAATTCATTATGTAAGTTTTTTAGAGGTCCCATTACCCAGATAGAATGGCCTTGTGGGCCAGATCTGGCCCGTGGGCTGTATTTTGCCCACCCCTGTTCTATAGGCATGGTCCTCATTCACCATACAACAGAACCATTCAACTCCCTAGTGGATAATGGCTGCATGACACCCAGGCTTCACCAGCAAGGGCCATACTAGCACATACCTTGGGTCCCCTGGGTGCCCCCATGTTGCACTGCGCATGTGGTCAGCCCCTTCACTGCATCCCAGGTGCAGGCATTCCAGCCTCTCTCTCAGGTCCCCCACTGTACCGCACCTGCATAGGCACCCTGGGCTGTGGACTCCCCAGTAGCACCACAGTGCACACACCACAAGCTGCAGGTTCCCCCAAAACACTATGGGTTGCGCCTTGCCATACAGCCTGGCCCCATGGATTAAGTATTGGCTTTCTGCAAGGCATGATATTAATATCACCTCAGATTTCAACTCTGATATGGAATATTTCATTCCAAATTGTTGAAGAAACACATACAATGTACAGGCAAGCCTTAACATGTCTACCTTTTTTTAACATATGTATGCAATCTAGTATGCCATGTTATTTTGTCAAGTTTCTGCAGGTACAAAATTGAAAAGAGGTAATTATTAAAAGAGTTCAAAACTCCTTACTGAGATATCTGTTCTGTCCTTTCACTAAAATTAAAAAAAAGAAGTTATGCTTACCATCTGGTGGAAGCTGACTAGCAAATTCAGCTGGTAACGTTAAAAGAGCATAGTCTTTGAGCACAGCTAACCAGAGGCGACTAAGTGTGGGTAGTTCAGGTTGTACAAGCGTTATCAAACTGTCTGGTGGAAGCTCATCCACAGCACCAAAATCATCTTCATCTTCATTTGTATTCTTTATGGCTCGCTTTGGTTTAGTTTCCGCTTCTTTTTTTATCTTCATAGCTACAACATACACCTATAAACAAAACGCATACAAAAGTTTAGATTATAAAACCATTAAAAGAAAAGGAGAAGTCTTTTCTAAGGGAAACAAGAGATTCCACACTAGATGACCCCTTGGGTTTATCAAAAGAAATTAGATTTTTTTTGTGCAGTTGAAGTCCTTAAAAATTACTACAAAATTTACCAGAATACAATCTGCAAGAAAAGCAGCAAAGCTACTAACCTTTATCTGACCTTATTTCAAGGTAATATTTGCTAATGTTCTGGATATGGTACAAAGCCAATCTGGCTATCTAGACTTTTACCTGAAAAGTATAATTTATGGTTGTTCCGATTTCTGAATACATGTAGTTAATTACTACAACCTCTCAGAAATACTCTGAAATTAGTTTAAGAGTGACTAAAATCAAATGTAGCTTAATTTGGAGTATTTCTAGGTATAGATCAGGCTTCACAGGAAAAGTTATTCTTTATTTTTGACTGTTTGCTGTTGTTTATTAATAAGAGTAAATATGCAGATATGCAGTAGAAATAAAATGTGCTTTCAGGGAAGAAATATAACAGAAATAAGTGTCCCCACACAACAGATGCTTTCCTTCAAAAAACAAAAGCTGTAAATAGCTTGATTAACACAATGGGATGAAGTGTTAAAACTTTCTCTCTCTCAAAAATAATCTCCAAAAAAGAGTAAACATAAAAACCTACCATATGCTAATATGACAAAGACAAACAAAAACCCAACCTGTGTTCCATTTCTTGCTCATTCTTTTCAAAACATTTGTGGCACTCTATATCACAGGGGTAACATTTTAGAAAGTAATTCAAAATGGCACTTATAACTCAGCTCACACAACACAGACTCTTAAATCAGGTACCTCTGTTCTTCCATTACAAGAACATTTTGCATAGGGCAAGCTGTTTCAGAAATGCTTTAGTAAGTCTTGGATCACTGACTGTTCCATTTGGCATAGCACCTTCTGGGATCTATGTTACAGTCATCCCATTATACATGCTCAAAAAAACACCAACATTTAAAAGGTTATGCAAAAACAACACTCTGAGGCAAAAAGCTAAGTGCACTATCACCATTAAACATAAGACATTGAAGTCAACCTAAACTATTTTACAGCAACTTTAATATAAATTTAATCATTCAGAGCACTTGAAATGACGATATATTTTCTGTGCAACATTGTCTTATGCTTACTATGTAACAGCACTTTGTATATATTTTTGGTTTGATTTTCAGAGATACTAGGTTTCTACCACTTCTACTAACCTTAGCAGTAGCGTTTGGAGCTAGCAGGTCAGAAAATGAGACCATTTTTCTACAACTGTATGAGATTATACATTCTAATGAGGCAACACTGCTCAGTGACACATTCATATAGTATCTTCTAAAAAGTCTCTCTCAATCTAACCTATGTGGACATCGTAATAAATTATTTACAATACAGAATGTTGCATATAAAATCCAATTTTTAGGATACTAAAGATCCCTAGTATCTATCATTCCCAAAAAACATCTAAGCAGACCGATAGCTGACTATGCATTACCAGGAGAATTCCTTATTAGTCCAACATACTATTTCAGTGGTTTTCAATCTGTGGTCCATGGACTCAGAGGGGTCCATAGACTATGCATAAGAGGTCCATGAAAGAGGACTGTGATCAATAAAAATTATGTGAATATTCACACTTGCAATTCACAGGAGTCTGCACCTCCATTCAAAATTTTTAAAGGGATCCACACCTTCATTTGAAATTTTTTAGGGGTCCACAAATGAAAGAAGGTTGAAAACCACTGAACTTAATCAACACATTATTTTAAGCCATAGGTACGGACATGGGGAGAAAACAGTAAGCATCTGACAGAGACTAACTGTGGATAGCAGAGGCTATGAGGCTGTGAGAAGAGGAGCAGTAGTGAATGATACATGGAAGTAGCATAAGAATCATAGATGAATTCAAAGGAAAGGAACTGAACTCCTGTAGCGAAACGAATGAATGGACAAGTAGAATTAAAGATACGAAGAAAGAAGAAGACAGTCTCTGGAGAAGATGGCAACCTTTGGGTTGACTAGCTAGCTAAAACAATGGGATTAGCTGCAACTATGCTAATGAAACTAAACTAAAAATATGAAGGAAACAGCAACAAATGTTTACCTCAGCCCAGGCTTTCAGGACTGCTAGTTTTTCCATAGTGGTGGCACTCTCTCGGTAAAGCTGGCTTGAAGACCCCTTTCCTGCTTGTACTCTCAGGGAGGAGACTAGGAGATTGTGAACTCTACGAAGATCATTCAGGTCACTTACAACTCCACTCCCTATCCATGTACTACATACCTGGGCAAAAATAAATTTGAACTAATCAAACTGATAAAAGCTCAAACAAATTCAGGGTACCTGCAATTTATGCAGATCTGTGTAAAAAATGTAAACTATATGTTTATCCATGACTCTTAGTAAATAGAAGAAACAAAAGATTTTATTCCATCTTGGATGTGTTTACCAAATCATGCAAATACAAGTTCGTCATTGCACTTACTTTCAATTATGTACTTAAACAGTAGTACTTATAAAAGCACAGTTATTTCCAGATTCTTTTTAATTTATCCGATGTGAAATTATGTACCAAATGCCATCAAAAGTATCAAAAAGGAAGAATTAAGCATATGAATGACTTAAAATATTGTAACAGTCTTAAATTGCAAGTGTTTATTTATCCATCCATTTTACTGCATCTGTACAAGATTTTCTTCCAGTACCATGTCCTGTAAAAGGTACCACCAAAGAAGTGTGAGGGAAGGGGGAAGACATGAATTTTGTGGGTTTAATTTGCAACAGGTCCTCAAGTTTCAGGCATCCTGCAGATCACCTGTTCTTGTGTAGCACCATGCTCCTGTAACTGGCATCTTAAAATAAATCAAAGCCTCAACAGTACAACATAGATTTTCAGCGGTGATGGTATCTGTGACAAGTGAGGCAGCCACGGTACAATTTTCACCCATTTCATTTTTAGATAGCATGCAAACATAGCACCCATCTTGGCCAAACAAATCTGAAAAGCAGTCAATTTGTTAGCACCTGGAAGACAAAAAGGTGATCACTAGCAGGCAGCAACGATTTGCTGGGAACAAATTACACTAAACTAACCTGGTCTCCTTTGGTAGGACAACTAGATTGTTGGAAAATGAAAATGCAAATTACATGAAAACCTTATTAAGGTCCAGATTTTAAAACAGTGCCACGTGACATACCCATATTATTAGCTAGAGTAATGAGGAGTAGCAGGGAACTACGTTGGATAGAGATGACTGAAAGATTGTAGGCAACAAACATTCATTACTGGATCAGCATCAATTGGAAATACCAAAAGGAGAGCCCTGGGCTGTTCAACATTTTTTATTAATGAACTGGATGAAAGAGCAGAGAATGTACACATCAAATTTGCATGTGGCACTGGATCTTGAAGGGATAAAAATGTAGTTTTGGATTTTAATTCTATTCACCGTCTTGAAAAAATGGCAGCTCAGCCAAGAACAAGAAAGATAAATCTTTGTACAATACAACATGTGAGAAAGTTGGCTGGGCTCCAGCACTGCCAAGAGTGATCTGAGAGTTACAGAGGATTGCAAAACAAACATGAGTGAACAATATGATGCTGTCGCAAAAAAGAAAAATGCTATCATGGATTACACTAATAGATAGTACAGTATCCAAGCATTAAGTAACAGTAATGCTCTATTTGGCCGGTTTGGGGGCATTTGTGGAAGGAAGTGGGCAAAGATCTAAGAGTGAAACAATGTTTTGGGGGTTAGAAAATAAGCTACATTAGTAAAAGGTAGAAGAAAATGGAAAGGTTACCCTGAGAAATGAAGGGTGATGTGAAAACAGTTTTGAAATATATTAAAGTGTCATAAAATGACAGTGATGGTTTCCACAACTGCTGATGGTGAGAGAAACAGCAAAGTGTGCTTATACTACAGAAAGGAAGATTTCATTTTAGACAGGGATGATTCTGCCTTGAACAGGGGTTGGACGAAATAGCATCTTGAGGTCCCTTCCAATCCCATTTAGGAAGTCAACCTTCAGGACAAAATTCCTAGATGTCAGAGCAGTTAGGTACTAGAAACTGTTCCTAGTTTCTTTACTGGTCTAAGAGAAGACAAGCCAGGGATGGCTTAGGTAAAGTAAAGCTTGCCTCTGTACAGGGACCAGGATTACTTGATCCCTTGAGGTCTATTACAGCGCAATGATTCTAAACTTTAAGATAGTTATTAGCTGTATCTAAACTAAACTGAAACAGTTTACCTTCCCTGAAATATTTCCTGAAGAGTGAGGTGGGGATATTGCTTTGTATATATATTCTTGCATATAGTTAAGATTACCCTAGACTGTATAGGTTCTCCCCACAACATTTAATGCCACTCAAAAGATGGGAGAGCGTTTCCCCCCACCTATGATTCAAAGATGCCTAAGTTTCTCTTCCACATCTTTATTTCAACAGGTTCTTCAGGTAGGTGGAAGGGAACAGCATATGGTAGGCTTCTTCCCAAGTAGTGAAATTTCTGTTCTTGTATAAGGGTCATATTACAGAGTGATTTTATACCTCTCTACCTTCTAGAAGGAGATGGCAGCAGAATGTTTACCCCCATGCTATCATGGGAAGGAGCCACAACAGAGCCATCACCCATTCCACTGCAAGTACTATGCAGCATAAACACAGAAGGCAGGCAGTGGAAACAAATGCAATGCAATGCTTTTAATTCAGTGCTTTTAATGCAATGCTTTGCCATGAGAAAGGCAAGTGACAGCATCTCCCTTGGAATAAGGGCACTTCTTTAATTCCAGTGGAGGTTTTAGAGAAGTATATGGAACAAGAAACACAGGGTTCAAGTTAAATCAATGCCTCTTTCTTTGCTTTCTAGCATTAATGGACCCGAAAAGAATAATTTGCTGCACAGATTGCCAATTTTTTTTCCTGCTTTGAAGTCGTTTTGATCCAGACTGTTTGCTGTGATGGGAATGGTTAAGATTCGGGGTAGCAATAGGGTCCTCCTAACAGAACCCCTTCTGCATTTAGAGATCTAGGTCCATGGAAGCTTCTCTCAGACGTGGGAGAGACAAGAAAAGCTCTTACAGACCTTAAGGTTCTCGCGACTTTGGAAAGACAATTTCCCTTAAAGTAAATACAAAGTCAGCCTAGACAAATACAATACAAGTGGATAAAACTTATTTTTAAAAGTGTGCAGGATATTCTAAGGTGCTGCAAAAGACCAACATTATAGCACCACCAAAACAAAACAGGAATGTCATTTACAGTAGCCCATATAGACCCATCTGAACTAAAATTCACAAGCATATAAGATCAAATGGGGTTGCATAGAAGAGACAAGCTTGTGATAATAGAAAAAGTTTTAAAAATTAATTTTCAAGATGCTGCTTCAAGTTCCTCATCCCTGCATTCAACGTACAAATAAACTTTCACAAGGTGAAGGGTATAAACAGCAACGGCAGTAGCTCTAACCCCAACTCTAAGGCCCAGGCCTGATGCTACTACCACTGCAACAGCTGCTACATGGTTAAGCTATGGCCGGAGGCAGCATAAGCTCCAGGTTCCCAGCCCTGGACCAGGAGTGCCCAAGCAGGAAACAGAGTTGCAAAGAGAAGGTAAGAGATGGTTGGGAGGATGCAGGGGATGGGCAACAGGGGGGTGCAAAAAAACTGAAGGGACAAGCAAGTGTTGAGAGAAAAGTGCCCGATAATACAGGCACCACGGGGAATGGCAGGGGCCAGGGGAGATGAAAGCAGGATGGGTAGAGGCAGCAAGTGGGGGACTTGCAGGCACTAAGGAAGGGAGGTTGCCAGGGGGCAAGTGATGGAGGAGGGAATGGGGATAGCTTCTCCACTACCAGCTACCCGCCTGTGCTTGCCCCACTGCTGCAATGCGGGGGGGCAGAGAATACAACATAAATTTAAGGAAAATCTCCAAAATTAGATTCTATACATGGAAAAGTATAGCAAATTAATCAATTTGCCAGGTCTAGAATTTAATGGGGGAAGGAGGGGAGGTCATCCTAAACTCAGAGTCATCTTAGATTCAGGTAAATACAATACTTGTTTTTTTAATATATATGTTGACTCAAATGTCTCATTTTAGATGCAAGTTGATTTTTTTTATTTTAAAACTAGAATTTACACGTAACCATAATTAGTTTCAGGAGGACTAAATAAACAGATATCTTACAGTAATGCTTATAAGTGACTTCTGCACTATTGAACAAAATGCGTTACCTAGAGCCTCTTAAGATATTAGTAATAAAGTTATAACTTTCAGATAGGATTGCACATTTTCCAGCAGTGGGGTGTTTGCTAACTTTTATTTTCTCACCTTTTTCCTAAAAAATCACATAGATATATTTTTTAAAAACATGAAATGTGTCAAGCATTGACTACAAAGCCTTCATATTTTTCTCTGTACCTGGCAGGCTTTTGCTGTTATATCAGAAGGGGTATCTTGGGAAAAAGCTGGTCTTAGTGCTGCTCCAACCTATAAAAAAATGAAAAAAGAATCTATTAAACACCCTCAATCAACAAACGCATTTATGTAAAAAAGATGAAAGCAGCCTAGGTTTTTATAACTGCATCCAGATTGGTCCTCGCTATCATCTAACCAACAGAAATCTGTAATAGTATTCTTCTGAAAAAAATATAACTTAAACTTCTTTACAAGTAAAACCATCTTTTAAACCAAATTTACCTATTACATACCTTTGTCATTTTTGTTACTGCAAATCCTTTACAACAAAATGCTGAATCATGAAACTGTTACTATATGTGCAGCTTTTCATACTACAGTAATTATTTCCTTCACTCTTATACTTCCAGATTATTAATATATTCTCCCTCTTTCATTTGGTATCAAAGGTAATATTTTATTGCAATACTGTCATGAAACTTAAAACATCAACAACCTTGAGAGGTACCTGGCACTGCTTGTACACCCCATTTTAAGAACGTTCATTTGTCCAAGCAGGAATATATCATTCAAAATAGACCACATTTTAAAATATAACCACATGCAAAATGCTTTATACAAATAAAACAGGTTGTTGTACTGGAAAGCTTATGGTGATGTTTGATCAGGGCACCTTATTATAAGCTTTTCAGTACCTATTTATGTCCGGTTTATGTGAATGTCTGGACTTGGTCAAGCCTTTAGATTCTGTCTCAATGGTCTAAAGGTGGAGGGAGGTGATGGTAGGTCTTGGGCAGCCTCCTCTCCTCCACACTCCTGTCTAGGCATATATGTTGAAGGTCTTGGTGCGATGGTTGCAGGTCTCAGCAGGAACCTGACTAGACCTCTTATGTGTACACCATGGTATCATAGTATCTAGGATCAGAAGGGGCGTAGAGCAGGCCATCTAGTCTGACCCCCCGCCAATGGCAGGAACGAGTGCCAGGGTCACAGAACCCCAGCCAATCTAATCTAGTCTTGAAGGTGCCCAAGGTAGGAGCAAGAACAACTTCCCTAGGAAGCTGGTTCCACGTCCTAGCCACCCTAACTGTGAAGCAGTGTTTCCCAATGTCCAACCTAAACCTGCTCTCCAGTAACTTGTGACCATTGGGTCACCACTAGGGGTCCTAGTTACCCCTGGTGGTGCCCAGGAAAAAAGAGCCTGCCCTATTTCCTGCTGATCTCCCCTCAGTAGTTTATAGGCTGCCACCAGGTCCCCCCTCAGCCTCCGTTTACTGATGCTGAAAGGTTCAGGTCCCTTAGATGCTCCTCATAAGGCCTGTCCCGCTGCCCACATATCAATCAATGGTCCAGAGACCCAAGGGTTACCTGCTTTGCATATGTAAAAGACTGGTGAAACGAGGTCTTAGGCTGCGCTGCCTCAAGCAACTGGTAACAGAATTAGTTTAAAATTGGGAGATACTTTGGCATATATCAGACTGAACTCAACTGTCCATGGAAGGCAGGGGAGAGATGAATTTTACAGGCAAATTCAGAGGTATCAAACGCATAAGACCCTGCAGGCCAGAAGAGGGGCATAGGGCTGATCTGTGCGCCAAATCAGATGCAGTGACAGGCCCAATGCTCCAGATGCAACATATGCCCCAGACTGGCCCTAGCAGGACTACGGCTGGAGCCAGGGCACTCTGAATATGGTGTGCAGGTCCAATCAAAGACCCATGGACAGCACCATGAGCTGAATGATAGGGCTCTGGGGGCTGGATGCGCTTCGCAGGCCACATATTTGATTCAGTTAACTCGTGGGTGTCAGAGATATGTACACGTTTGTGAGCAGGAGCTCACTTCATCAGATGCTATGAAGAACTGTGCACACAGAGGCTGTCAAACAAGGAGTGACAAGAATACAAAAAACAGAGAAGAAATGAAGGGATAGGGAAGAGGAGGAGGCAATGTTGAGAGAGGCAATCAAGTAATAAAGTCAGAGGGACAAAGGAGTCACAAAAGCTAGTCCAGGTATTGGGATCACACAAGGTGGTACATTGCTTAACCAAGTATGACACCAAAATTTATCCAAATATATCACTGAATTACCAAAGGTTCAGCATGGATCAGTGATGAGAAACAGGTACAAAAATGCAGGACCTGTGGCGAGACCAATGCTGGGCCATAATCTTAGTCTTAGGTCAGAGGTCTAATTGCTCACAATGCTGTCTTCAGTTTCTTCAAGACAGGTCTCAAAACTTTGAGATTTTCATAGCCAGATATGCATAGGATTTACAGAAATCAGTAAGTTTTAGGCATTCTGTCCAGAACTGGATTATTCACAACAGCAGCAAGGAGGAAATTTCACAGTTAAAAACAATCAAATTCCTTTCACGGGCACAGCATGAATTGTGCTGTCAGGGATGTCATTAGATTGCATTCCAAACATTTTAGTTGCTAGATCACTCTTCTATTCTGAGAACAAAAGGAAGAAAGCCAAAACAAAAACACAGCAAAAACTTTCAGAGTGAGATCCATCAAGGAGTTATATATAGCTGATGACACAGTCGTGAAACTCAGTATGCATCATATCAATATATAAGGAAGCTATAGTCCAAGAGGGAATGTAAAAGAACTAGTGGACTCAAGCTCTGGAAGTACTGCCAACACAGCAGTGTCCCAAAGGACAGGATCACAGGGAACAAGGGTACTCCAATCAAGAGCTGAGGAAAAGGGATACCAACACCTCAGAGAACCATTACTTGTTCCTGCCAGAAAAGGATATCAGAACATGTTTGTACTTCTTAAAAAAAAAAAAAAAAAAGTAGTAAAGCAATGAATTCCTACTGTGAAACACTGAAAAAAGTTACAAGGAAAGAGCTAAGCCATGAAGCATAACGAGAGCCTCTTTGTTCCACAGCTGAAAAACTGCCTGAATTTCCTAAGGGGATAGAAAACTAGCTCTGTTGACAACCCAGCCTTCAACAGGCATGATATGAAATTCCCTAGCTAGAATGACTACCTACTAGTAGTCTGAGATGAATATCTGAGGAGAACAATTCTTTACATTTGGGAAGCAGGAGGCTGCTGGTAGCCTTTGCTATGGTAGTTTCACTAAAGTGAAGACAGCAAATGACAGAAATGCAGGACAAAAATGAAAACGGGTAAAAAGAGAACGCTACCAAGGAGCCTGCAGGTAAACAGAGGACAGGAAGTGAAAGGGTCTGTGAGAAGACAGATGCAGGAACTGTGTTCTTTAGAAAGGACGTAGAAAATGAACCACAAAATACAGAGAGGTTAAGTGAAATAGAGAGAGGGAGAGGGAGAGAAGGAGAATGTACACACAAAAAAGAATCTGGTGTCAAGCCGGATGGGCTGGGTCCAAGGAACCAGAGCCATGCTTATAGAAAGAATGCAAAACTGGAATGCAGAAGGTTAGAGCCAAAGAGAATGGCTGGTAAGCCCCTGCTAGATGATGGCAATCCTGCCCTTAGAAATATTTGACAAAAACCTGACCAGGATAAACCAGAGGGAAAACAAATGAATTTACAGAATATGAATTTGGAAGAGAACGTAGGTAGAGAAGAGCTGCTGGGTGCAAGAGGTATAAGGGTTACTTAGGGAGAGCAGACACAAGAATACAAATTTACAGTCGATGAAGTCAGTGTAATCATGGGACTTTCAACAATACTGCTGAAGGTATGTCATTAGGTGGAAGGCCAGCACAAGCACTAATCACAGAAGCTCTTGGCCTTCACTACAACAGTTTCCCCAAGAACTAGTGAACAGGGAAGATATACTGCCACCTTCCTTCTCATACTACACTGCCCTCCCACTCAAAAGGACAATTCTACAGACATTGCAAATTACCTTATGTCACTTCTATTTCCTTTCCCATAAGTTCTTCTACAAAAGAGTATGATCTGGACCAGTGAATTACTCTGAACTGCTCATAACTTTATAAAGTTATATTTAAGCTTAATTATAACAGAAGATTTTATATACAGATTTTGCATATCAACAAAAATGCCATTTCCTTTCATGTTTAAAAGAACTCTAGATTAGTAGGCTCATATAAGACCCAATTTGATAAATAAGAAACAGTAATATTAATGTTAATTTTGTAAAAGATCATGAAGTCAAGAACAAAACAGCTTACCATAGGTCTCCAAATGAAAATGAAATCAATCGTGTTCAAAATGATAATATACTGAGGTATACTCATTTAAAAAAGACAGAAACCGTAATTGCATTCTTTGCATATACATGTAGCCCCTACAAATATGTCCAATTACTTTGTTACACTATTAAATGACAACATGGAGACTCATAAGTCTCAATCTATTTTAAAATCTGAAACTTTTGTTTTACTACTACACTTTACTGTTTTATAACTGTCTGTCTCACTTCTGTTGTAAGAAAAATCTCCACTGAAACTGGAGGAAATGAACCAAGACCCTGATCCTGCAAATACGTATAGTATTTAATTTGAATACATGAAGTCAATAAGACAAGTCACATGTGTAAAATGTTTGCAGGTTTAGGACCTAAATACAGGAGAATAGTAAAATTGACTGTATATACAAAATGCTATTATACACATACATACACAAAGTAACCAGACAACATTTTTTTCCAGTAATACTGATCTTAGCTATTACTTATTGGTCACAAGTAATGAAGTCAGGCAGATGAAAAATGTTAAATTGCCTGCATCCTTTTCTCTCTCATAACTTCCCTGTAACACAAATTTCCCTGTAACACAAAATTTCAAATTTTAAGAATGAAGAAACTAAGCTATCAGGGGAGGAGGACCGAGAGATTTCAGCACCCTCATGCAATAAATTAGCCATACACAGGAATAAAAAAAACCAAAATTTAGAACTTTTTCAGATTTTCATATTGTGTTCTCATAGATTCCTGGTCTGAGTTATAGAACAGAACCATATCCATTAATCCCCAAGAAAAAAAATAGGTGTATTAGATTTATTCTGGAATGGAATTAAAATGTTCTTTTCAAATTCTAAATTCTACCAATGAAACAGCCATTACTGTTGCCAAAATTTAAATGTACCACATAATATTTAGCTTTCAAGAATCATGGCTTTTGATTTTTTTTTTTTTGGAACCTCTACCAATTACGAAATTGTAATTAATAGCTGGAACAAATACAGAAATAATTTTAAAGAAGTAAATAAAATGGTTTCTTCAGGACATTCTCTCAAACACAAAGTTCCTTCACAAGTCATTTGAAGTTACAAAATGTTCTCAGAACTGACACTAGCACACTGGCAAAAATACACAATTTCCTAAACATATAAAGAAGGTCTCACATTAGCTTGGTACTGCTCCAGTATCACATGACCTGGAAACTCTGGCTCAGGAACCAATGCAAATTTTTTGATAATGTCTTCAAGTGCTTGGAGACCAGCCATTCTCAGCTGGTTGCTGTGATCAGTTGCAGCCATGAATGCCATACGAATAAGGTCAGAGAGATGGAGCACTAAAAAGTCATCTGAAAATAAAGACAATAAAGCCATTTACTAAACTGAGATGACATATAACTATGTCTGTAACTATATGACTGTAACTATGCAACTACTTCCCTGTAAGAAATTTGTGTTAGATGCAAACTTCACACAATTTTAAGAATTTATATGGCTTGGGAAAAATATTTCAGTAAACACTTTCTTTTGATTACTAATAGAAATGATTATTTTGGAAATTTAACACCATTTGTGAAAAACTCCAGAGTTATAAATTTTAAGCAAAGTAAAAGAAAACATGAAAAAACGGCTTTGTGGTTTGAGGCGTGTTATATTATATAAACACTTTGCAAATATAGTTTGAAGGACTTGTACCTTATGTTCACAGAAACTCTAACTTCTGCAGTCTTAAGCCTGCAGTGACATCTACTGGTTCAAGACTGTTTGATTAACTTTAAAAATTTAGCTACTATACAAAATTACTAATTATTGCAAGTAACAGTATTCTGAGATTAAAAGGGTATCATAATGTCTCCCACCTCTCTTAAAAAAAAAAGTTGGATCCAAAAATGTTTCTGGACTTCTATACAGAAATCTGTGCAAAGCTGGCAAGAAAGGTGCAGGGGAGAATCTAGCTACATTTTATTTAACACCTTACTCTTGGATTCTAATACCACACATCCTGCAATTTAAAGAGATTCCCCTAGGTCATTAAAACAACTAATACAAAATTAAGAGAGAAAGAGTAATACCTGCAGACATTATTTTCCAAGATTCAAGATTTTAAAATGACTTATTTGGTAACTGGCTTTGTAGGAACAGTATCAAACTCTGGGCAGACCCCTGCCACCCACTATGGAGCCTGGGCTGCTGGCAGCAGGGAAGCTGCAATCTGCTGCTCGAAGGTCTGCAGAGCTCCAGCCCGGCTTATTGTTAATGGCTGGTACACATGCACCTCTGGGTGGACTGTGGGGAAGGGGCTGTGCTGCTACAAGGATCAGGCCCCTTGTGGCTGCCCTGCCATCCACCCCTGGCATGCCAACGTCTTACAAGTTGAGGTTGGGGTGCTTTTGGCATTCTGCCCAAAAATGTTCCTGACTCCTGAACTACATGTTTCGTCATAGAAAAATAATGGCTCACCAGAAACTGATGCACAGAGGCATGATACTACTGAAGCTGGAGTTATGGTCTTGCACGGCACTAGAATGGTGCATATATTTTGTGTTTTCATATACACTAAAGAGAAATGGGGACTTGCAGCTATAAAACTGGCCAATGAAACTGCTGAATAGAGAGGCGCTGATAAAAATGGATACCTTTAAAAAGGTATTTCTTTTTTTCATGGTTTGTGTGGAAAGATACCACTGTTACATACAATACGGTTTCTAACAACTCTTGGTTTTTTCTTTGCAAGCGTGCAATAACTCTTTACATTTAAAATTAAAGTAAAACAAAAAAGAATTGCAAATACTCATGCTTACTTTTGGGATTTTTGAGTTTGGCTGAACGGGCCAAGGCCAGATCAAAGTGAGCCTTATTTGCATTCTCACACAGCATAATAATGCGACACAGGCAATCAGCAGCAAACACACGAGTGGCCCAGCGAGGAGCCACAGAAAGCTTTGATTTATCTTCTTCACCCAGTGTGGTAAACATTGTATCATCATCCATTTCATCTTTTTTCTCCGATTCCTCATCCTTTCCTCCTCCCAAAGGGGCTGTAGTGCTCATGTCTACAAGGCAGTCATAAGAGTTAGCAGTTTCATTGTTAGTAGTTATGTTTTTTCAGACATAATTTACAGTGAGGAGTTCTCAAATCATACATTAAATTCAGACTGAAATTGTTATTCCTATAGAAGAAATGGTACACAGAAATGAAAAAGAATAAAAGAAAGGAATATTAGTAAGGACGAAGGTCCTAAAAAGATATTAATCTTAAGGATACAACAGTACTCACAAATGTAAAATGCTTACCACTAGAGGCTGCAAGGACATCCTTACATAACATCAGCCAATGGGAGAGATTTTCCACTGCCAGGGATGAAAGCATATGTCCCAAAGTATCATGAATATCAGAACACAACTTTCGGTCCGTCTCCCGATCTAACATTCCAAAAAGAACTCCCTCGAGGCCAGTTTCTGTTATATTAACTCCTTGATGCTGGGAATGAATGTCCCGCCGGGAACCAATTCCTGGTACAAAAGGATTAATATCTGCAGAATGATCAAAAGAGAAGGTTTTCAAAAATAACTGAAACTATTGGGCCTTAAACTAATAAGTACCACCAGAAACAAATATTCTATAGCCACTCTTAGTTGCACATAGTTCAAGAAGTAAAACACAAATTCCTAAACACATTAATTTTTTAGTAATTAGATTCTGCCAAGTACTGAACATCTTCTGTGAAGTATTAAATACAATTAAGAAAATGGAAGATAAGCACAGCTAGTGCCATGCAGGAAATATTCAACATGGCACAAGACCCTAGCAAGAATCTTCTGAATTAAGTTTTAAATGTGCTACACAATACTAAAACATGAAATTTGGTGAGAGCAAAGAATTGTTCACTTAATGTCAGATGAAAACCGGCAATAACAACACCAGACTGAAGATAAACAACCACCACCAAAAATTTACAGTAGATTTCTAGACATTTTCTTGACAACTTGAATAGAAATCAATTGTTGTGAGCATCCCCACCTCCTCCAGATAAAAAGGCATACAATAAATTGCATATAAGGATTGGGCCAACTAGGAAAATTGGTAGATTAGGCGTGTTGCAAATATAACAGGTCAAAATTGGGTATTGCCTAATCACACAGTATTATCAAATCCACCTTCAAAACCAGCAACATTATGGGGAACAAAATGGGAAGGCCAAGGAATAATTTAAAATATATAAGGAGGAAAAATTAATCTACCCAATCATTTCTAATCATCCAGACTGTGTTAAGTTCCTTACTTCTAGCTGGAAGTACAGAAACAACAAGAAACTCCATCAGATGGTGGTGGTTTACTGATACAAAAATAAAAAGGGACACAAGAAACACTTACTCATGCCACAGTTCTCTCTGTCTCCAGCATTTTTAGCTAAGCTCATGGCATATTCGCATACTTCCGCAGCTTCCCTCTGTGCAAGCTGTCGCAAACATGCAACTGCAGCCCGGCGAAGCAGCAAGTGGGAACTGCACAAATGAACCTGGAATCAGAGCCATTATAAACTGGTAAACTGTAGTATACCTGAACTGTTACTGATTGATGGCAGGCATGCTCAGTGAAATAAAGTACACCTTGTAAACAGTTACAAAAAAGTGAATAACTTGCATAAAATACTAAAATTAAAAAACAAACAAAAACCACACATTTGGCTGATGATGTCAATTAAAATGGACAAGTTCTTTAACTTATTGAATCACTGCAGTTAAACCCCTAACATGATTACATTATTTGAGCAGGGACTTCTGCCTCTCATACACACACAGAGCACCACCTGTAGCTTCTTACTATATTTCCCTGGACTATGGATCATTCCCTCTCCCTTTGAAAAAAAAAGTCATCTGTAATTTCTTAATGGGATTAACACAGATGTAGTTCCATTCTATTTCTCCATTTCCTGTTAGGTAAGCACTTTCCCTTGCATCATTCAAAAACCCAACAAGTTAACTAAGGGGAAAAAATCTGAACACAAATTATAAGCTCCGAACATCACTCTATTTTTCAGAAAAAAGCACAAAGAGAGAACTTAAAATGGAAAATGGAAAGATCTTATTTACAATATATAATGTTAAAGTTTAAAAAAGGGTGTTGAACTCTAGCTTGAGACTAAAAGTTAAGGCAAGCAGTGTGCCACTAGAGCCACAAAAGAAACTTCAAAATCATCTCTGAGGAACTAGCTCCCCATGAAAGACAGCGAAAGATGTGACAAACCAGAGTAAAAGACAATGAAAGATCTAACTTGAATCAGAGTAAAAGGTATTCACACTCATTTTGCTTAGAAGACCATTCTGAAAGAGCAGTTTTCATCAGTGCTTGGAAACCCCAACTGGGGCCAGCTATTCCTAAGATTTCCTTGCCCCTTTCAGCATCCAAATAAAATAAACAGACTTGTAAAAGGCCCCCCCCCCAATTCAGCAGTTCCCATTGCTCTTAGATGGGAGTAGCTGGGTGGCAAGCAACTCTAGAAGTCTGAATGCTTTATTTAGGGATGTACACAGAAGGGGAGCTCTAGGAGGCTAGATTTTTCCAAAGAGGATCCAACTGTGAGCTGATGGCTGCTGAGGACCTTAGAAAATCTGATTTAAAAAGTTCACAAATAAGTACTTTTCACAATGGGGTTTCCAGAGTTAACAGTGGCCATCCAGCTATATAGTACTAACATTTATGAGACTGAAATTAGAGGGGCAGTGTTTGACTGACAACACCAGCTTATCACACTTTACTACCAGTTATAAACTCTGAATACTATGTTCTTATATCCTATTACTGAAAAAAATTACACTTTTCAACAGATGGATGCCACCAGCAGCAGCTGAACCACACGACAACTACCATTAAAAACGTCCACTTTCAGACATAAATCACAGCGTATACCATGTATGCCCAGAAGTGCTTCTCAGCATGAGAGCTTTCAAATGTCTGTGCTAAGTAAAATTTGCCTCTAATCCCTTTTGAAAAAACTCAAGTACAAGTAAATATTTTTCTTCCCAAAGGATTCTGAAAGTTCCTAACTTTTCTTTAGAGGAAGTAGGTGTAGAAGGAACTGTGTTTTTCCCACAGGGGAGGAAATAAAGAGCTCTCTTTTAGAAAAGAATTCTTGCCTTCCCCTGGAACTTAGTTTTTAATAAGCTGACTACACATTTGCTTTCTCTGCATTAGTGTGCCATGAGGATGGAAATTATTTTCCTGAATGAAAAGTCATATATTATATGAAGTATTTTAACAGTAGGCCTTTATTTCATCTGTGAATATCTAAAGATTTCAGTACAGAAAAACAGACTTTAACATGGATCATCCTTATGTTGTCACAAAGGAAACAACAAAAAAACTTTGGAGTTTTATTATTGGAAATATTTCTCCCTGCCTTTAGTTTCAAAAGATGATTATGACGACGAAACAAAAAGGCAAGCAGAAATCTAAAAAGTTTTATGCAATAAATTGGTTTAAGATGGTTTCATAAGAAAATACAAGTTTCTCATTGTTTTGTTACAAAATGCTGCACATATTATTACTTTGCAGAAGGGCCCACCTAGCTCTGTTTTAGATGATGACTCCTTCACAGTGAATTTTGAGCCCTTTGACATGCAACAGAGCGTGGGGACACAGCTTAAAGTACTGGATTCTAAAAATGGAAAAGTAAATTGAAAGGGGGATATACTCTAGGGCAGGGGTAGGTGATGTTTTTGGCTGGAGTGCCAAAAAAAACACAATGTCTACCTTGGAAGGTGCCAGTGTGCCAACATGCTCGAGCCCAGAGCAGATGTTTGCAGCTGGTGAACAGAGCCCAGTCTGCTTGCAGCAGGGCCTGCAGTCTCCTAGCCGCCTACTGGGAGTAGCCTGGGCTCCGTGGCTGGTAGCAGCTGCTTAGAGCCTGGGCTGGCAGTGGTATGCTGAGCTAAATGGCCTTGCATGCCATGCTTGCATGCGTGCTGGTGGTTGCTGACCCCTGCTCTAAGAAAAGACTGAACAGATTATGCAGATCTGCAACAAAGTCCCAAATCCTACAGAAATAGGTCCTTTGGACTGATACCATAATGAAACCTGTGAAGAGTGTGACTCACAAGGCAAGGAATGATTTGTAAGGGAGGGTTTCACCCTCCATCTCAGTTCTCTGAATTTTGTAGCATAGGTATAAAAATTACATAGGAATATAAAACTCCAAAGTATTCTTAATCCTTTAAGGTTACAGACTTCCCAGACTAGTTGACATGAGACAGGAGCTGCTAATGTCATATTTAGAGGTATAGGGGTAAATGTCAACAGAGAAGCAGGATGGGGAGAAGAACAAGAGAGACTACACTTGACTACAGTAGATGGAAAAGTCCTACATTCACATGTACACAAACACAAAACTTCCTTCTTATTCAGCCACACGAGGCAAGATGTTTCAAGGTCATTCTCTCTCTCATGTATTATTTTATATACTTGAAACATTGTATTAAATGAAAACGAGGGCCCTCATTTCTTTGAATAACATTTTTAAAAGCACCAAACTGACTACAGTCCAACATCCTTTTATTGACTTTCAATGGGATGTGAGCTCCCATTTAGTTCCTAAGTGCTTCTGAAAGCTTTTCTTCTCAAGTCATATGCATATCCCTCATACACTGCTAACCATTTTTGCTGCCCTTTTTAAAACAAAGGAAAAGAGGGACCCATTTTACACTTACGCAAAGACTGGGAACCAGACTGGACAGGTTAACATGCCGTGGTGCGAACATGTGAAGCTGCTGAAGACAGGATATGGCAGCTGCCTGAACAAGAGAGTCGGAGTGATCTTGTGTGATGGCACACCCCACCAAGCAGGAGGAGCGGATTGTTGAAATGGTGACACCATTACCTACCAACAGAATAGAGCAAGATGTCAATCCAATTCCAAAACTTTGAAGGAGCAGAATCTGTGCACAATTAAACATACAATTTTTATTTTCTGAATTCTCAGCTCAAGTTACTGACCACATTATTTCAAAACTATTCTTGTAGGGGAAATTTCCATTGTCATTATTAAAAATAGATTTGGAAGTTAAGAAATGTAATCAGTAAGGTTTCAACTAAGACACTGCGTCAAAGATGATCCCATATCTACGGCTCCACATCCCTACTACACATTAAAATAAACCATTATACTTGGATTTCTTTCTAAATTGGATCACATACCTTCAAATAAATACAGTGTAAATATAGTAAAAAGTAAGCAGACCTAAGATTTTGTATAGTATATCAGTACTGGAATTAAATAACTTTGACTCCATTTTATAAGGCCATCAGAATCCATAATCACAGTTGCAGATCTACAAACCCAGCCACAAGAATTTTCAGAATAGATGCTATGCAACGCTAATTACTTAACTGTTCCTTAAGGAAAATATCATTTACCTCTGATATGGTCCCAAACTAGTATTTCTACCAAGCAAAACAGCCATAGATTGGAACAGGACAAAAATCTGTAACATCTTTATCTAACTTAGACAGACAGTATACCATAAGGAAACTGGATATTGGTACAGTTAGAATTGGTAGAGTTAGGTTCTTTATGGAAACTTAAAATTATTAATGTAATTACTTTTAGGGCCTCTCAGTGTTTAGGCAAATGCATGATAAGATTTGATATGTGATCCACACAATCCCTGCCATGCCACATGTGCATGGCATGAGTGATCATGGGATCCAGCATCAGGTCCAGTCACACTTTCTTGTTGGTGCAGCTCCCCCTGCATCAGCAAGTAGCAAGCTCACATGGCTGCAAGTCCCACAGTTGACAGGAGTCACAGCTGCAGCAGTGCCCCACGTGTTGCTGTGGCTGCAAGAAATGGATCACGGGGGGAAATTATAGAAATAACAGCACTTGATTAGCTGGTTGATCATGTCTTAAGTGTAACATTAGCTGGGTCCTAAAACTTCTAAACATTCCAAAAATGGTATGTTATAGGTTAACTTTATTTTAACTAAAATAATTTTTCTTGCAGATGAATACTCACCTTGCAGCTCAGGGCCAACTGTAGTTATGATAGCTCCAAGACATCGGCCCAAACACTGATGTACTTCTGTGTGAGATGGTGGAACTGTCAAGAGCAAGGTAAGAACTAGAGACAGAGTAGGTTCCACATATCCACGGTACATTGGCCCACTAGAGTCTACAATCAAGGCAAGTGAATGTAGGGACCACGTCTGTGGAGTGAGGGTGGAGGGGGGGGGGGAAGACAAGGAGAAGAGAGGGAGAGACAAGAAAGAATAATTTTGCTTCGTTTAGTGGCCTTGTTTAAACTGGACAGAGCCATATCAGTACTGTTAAACATGTCCTTTGTATTGAGGAATATCTTAACGTCTTGAAAAATGCATCTACTATTCCTTGCTGGAAAATAAGTTTGTGATTTTTTTTAAACAGCACTATCATAAAGTATACAAAGGAAGAGAAATAAATCTGCATGTGCAGTCTTTAAGCCACATCTTTAAAAACTGAACTTTACCTAGCTTCAGAGTACTTATGGAAATTTTAAAGGGTTTCTAGTTTTAATATATAAAACAAACAAACATCACCAAATAAAGCAAGTCTTTTGTATTACCATGGCATGGCAAGATACATTTAGAGAAACATTATCATAATTACAGTGCCAACTTAAAGATTACCTTCATTCCTGTTCTCTAAACTTAACACTTAAAAACAGATGAGGGTGTTTGTCTCTCTGTAGTTACTGTGACCTCCATACACTATATTCTGAACGATCAAATCATCTCTGAATGGTACAGCTTCCTCCTGCTGGGACATTATAGCTAGGAACAACTTTAACTAAGAGTTTCTTCAGATTAATGGGGAGAAAGAATGAAGAAAAGTCTCCTGATGTGGTGCAGCTGTACTGCAATCTCTTGAAAACAATAATTTCAGGCAAGATATTTTTTCTATTCAAAAGCCATTCTATTATTCCTCCAGAGGTTCTTTTAATTCTTGAACTGATTTTTAGAATATATTTACTTTCCCTTTAAAGAGCCAACTAACATTTACTCTTCCAATTTAAAAAAAAAATATATATATATATTTATTAAAATGATTGTTCTATAGGTTTGAATATCTTTATTTACTAGTACTGTAAAGCCCCTTAAGATAACACAGTATACTAAGGACTTTCCTAAAATAATTGTTGTAAGTCAGATTAGCTTCTTTTTGGAGAAGATATTCAAAACATTTCACCTTAAATTAAAGGAATGTTAGGACGAAAGGTCCTCTCTCAATTAAAACAAACTTTTTGCAGCATGATTTGTTCCTTTTTTGAGCTCCTATAACTTTCTCCCACCAAACTAATGATTTAATATGATGATCAGACACACAATGCACTGCAATCTGGCACCATATCGAAAATTCAAAATACATTTTTTTTTACCTGGACTTCAGATGAAGTGCCATCTTGAGCCAAGGCCAACAAAATACTGACACTGGTTTTCAGATGCTGTCCAGAGCCTATTCCACCCACGTAACGATGGAGACAGCCAAGAGCCAATGAATGACCAGTTCTTGATACAACATCTCGTGCAGATTTTAACCTATCAAAATTAAACCATAAAAATCATGAAATCTGCTAAGTTTGTAGGTGAGGCAAGTATTGTCCAAGTGGTCATAAGAATGAATGAAACTAAGCTCCCACCAAGACTACATTTGGTAATTAGAAAAACATTAAGACTTTTAGGGAAGCCATAGCTAAAGAAAATTGTTTAAAAACTTTCTGATTATTAACGTCATAAATCCAGTTTTTTGTAAAAATCATATGGACTCAAGAATTTCCTTTTTGCTTCCTGGACAGAATTTCATATTTTAGATAAAGAATATTTTTAGATACATGATGTACTTAAAATGCTTCCTCTTTGCTTGACACTGAAATATCGCCATGATTTGTCATACAAACTCATTGTGAAAACTGTTGCAAAGTTTACAACTGTTGCTGAGGTAGAATATGAAGAGAACACAGGGCTACAGAGGAATAGAGCTGAACTATCTGATAACGCCAGGTTAGTTATTAAAGTATCCTCATCCGAATGTCTCCTTTCCTGTTGGTGCATTTTATGACTTTTAAAAAAAAAAAAAATCTTTTGTTTGAAAAGAGGAAAACAAGAGAAAGTTTTTAAAAGGCACTAGATTACATAAGCAATGACATGTAATCACTTTTCTTTTAGCTCCCACATTACAACAACAAATGTGATGCCCATCAGTAATGAGGCTAGGGACCACTACTGTCTGCTAGAAGACAGAAAGAATGAACCTTCCTCAAAGAAACAAGTGAAGTATAATTTCTTTACATTCAATATGCAAGAAGTTAGCATTCTGTTGACAGTATACAAACTAATGCATTACACAGCTTCAATAGACAACACAAAAATAATTAAACAATATGCACAGATGAAGGAATTAAATGGATCATGGAGGACAAATAATGGAGGTAACAGCACTTGAAGAATCATGGAAACTCAAGAAATTAAAACTGGAAATTTTACAAAACTTGAGTATAATAGGAAACAAGGGTCAAATTATGAGCACTGCTGAAATTCTTGAAAAAAAATATCTGAATGCATTAAAATAAGAATCCTGCTGAAGTTTCTCAGAACACTTAGGCTAATCTAAAGCAGTAGTTCCCAACCTTCCCAACCTCCAGGCACCTCTCTGAAATATCAACTCTTAGTTTTCAGTTGATTCTTCACTATGAAAAAGTAATGGAGCCATTCAAGTTTCTAAATTCCTTGTAACAGATAACAGTTCAGAATGTTTTTCACACTATGGAGTCATATTTGAAAGTTCTGGGTATGCCTTACTTGAATGTTTTCCAGTGCTAATACTGCATGAAACACCATGGCACCCTGAAAAGGACCTCAACACCCTAGTTAAAAGTCATTGATAGAGGATTTTATTTAATAAATTTCTGTTAATAATTTTTACTCCTTTTATTAAGGCTTTTTATCTTGTAGACTTGGAATGACAGTATGTAGGAATATTGCTGAACGCAGAAAATGATGTGGTAAAAATCTGAAACTTCTCCTATAGATCTGAATACCTGTTTGTCCAGGTTGGACAAATCAAGGAGTGCAACTCTAGGTATCCTTCCCATTACCTAGAAGAAAAAAGTGCCTAAAGAAATACAAAATCCCCAAATATTTTAATCTATGAAAGTTAGGATTATTCTTCCTTTATAAACAAAATGTTGCATTTTTTTGCACTTCTGAAAAAAGAACAGGAAGAGGAATATGGGACTCAACTGAATTTTTTTAGGACCAGATAATTAAAGCATTAACTAAATGGAAGCTGACTTTGAAAATGGATCATTAAAAGATCATTTTCAGTTTTAAAGTCAGGCATGTTAATCTGAAGTCAGGCAGAAGGCAGTTTAGAAACCAACTGGTTCAGAGAGAGATGAGCTTTCCAGGCAACAGATTACTCTGCTGGGTGCCATGCTAATCTAATAAAGTAGGTCATTTCCTGCAAAAGCTTGTGCCTTCCTG
Organism: Caiman crocodilus; assembly: GCA_030014935.1. Classification (NCBI taxonomy): domain Eukaryota; kingdom Metazoa; phylum Chordata; order Crocodylia; family Alligatoridae; genus Caiman; species Caiman crocodilus. Next base: position 46,535,609 of record JAGPOW010003648.1, read on the forward strand.
AACCAGTTAGTATCTAATGTGCCATCTTATCCTACCTTTTGCTAGTTTAAAAAAACAACAACAACACACTTTTGTACAGTTTACTTGTCCATCTGAGGGAAACAGATGTCTCACTTTCTGGAATCTGTGGCACACACCAGATCTCAGCAGGCCAAATGCCAATGATGTGGAAAGAAGGAAGCAACCATGGGAAAGTAAACAAGCTAAATCATGGATGCTTTGAGTAGTATTGATAAAGTGGGTCCACCTTGAAATATATCATCCATCTAGGTATCAGGTATTTAAAAATAAGTCAATGCTAACTTTTGGTAACCACATCTAGAAAAACTCAAGATCTACAAACCCAGTCAGGCTTGCAATGCCTAAATTACATAGCAAAAAAGAAATGTACTTAAAATGTGTGCCCTATTAAGCAAAGAAAATTCCAAACAACTTTGAACTTTTATTTCCTTTCTTGAAGCAAAGTGACAGCTTACTTGTCAAAGCTGTACTGAGCCATTCTGGCAATGAAAGTTGCTTCTCCAACCACCTGAGCCATTCTACCAAGAGCCTCTCCTGCCGCACATCTCAAAATAGGGTTAGGATTGTCAAGGGCTCCCATAACCAAAGTCAGAGCAGATTTGCGAACTTCCTCTGGTCCTAAAGTGCTTTTATTCTCAGCTAAACCCTGTATGAAAAACAGGAAGCAATATTTGAGCACAAAGGGTAAAAGTTGTTTGTCTCTTGCTGAAAGTTAAAATAAATTAAGATAATAATCTTACAAAATAATCACTAATAAAAAGAGCTAATGATTTTCTACATGAAGGTTTAAGGCACAGCAGGATGCATCTTACATTTTCCACTGTAAAGAAAATAATTTAATATCCACTTTTCCCATAATTCTTTCAATGGTAGCAACCATGCTAGTATTTTCAGGGGGAGGAGAGTTATCTTTTTATTTTAAACATAAGATAATATTAATTTATGGCATAATATAAACTAATAAATAGAATGGGGACTATGTAAACACTCAAGTAAAATCAAAACAAAACCCTACTTCGACTTTAAGAAGTAAAACTATTAGCTTCCTCCAAAATCAAGACCAGTGTTGCAAGGCTATTTGCTAATTGTTTTTGATGAGCCATGTTCAGTGGGGGGAGTGTGCACAAGATACAACTCTGATGCCAAGCCTGAGTAGCTGCCTGTCCCAGGCACTAATAATCAAATCCAAGATAAAGGCCTTCACCCTCATGTTAAATGGGGGCGGGGGTGAGGAGGCTTGTCATGGATTTGAATAAATACAGTACTTGTAACCATAATTTCTCTGTATCTCAGTTTTCCATTTGTAAAACAGTGGTGATAGCATATCCTTATCTCACAGCAGTGTTATAAATCTAGATGCTTTTTCATTGATGAAACACTCAGCTGCAGTTAAAAAAAACAACTCAGGAAAAAATGAATAATCCCACTTGCAAAGCTGGGTTTGAAGCATGGGAACACACCAAAGAAAAAGAAAACAAAACGCTGAGCAACTATAACATTAAATAAACAACCCCCATTCTCTGCACTGAATGGAAAAAGGGATTCCATTCAGTGTAGAACAGAGTTGGGGAAAAAAGCAGACTTAGATAATTTATCATAACGCATACACACAGAAGGGCATGTCTTCACTTTTGAATGCTTCATTTTTAGTAATGGTCTTTTAACAGATTTTGAACATAATATAAATCTCATTTCAAATATCAATATGGCTCAGTTACATATTTTAAAAGTTTTACCTTCAATGCACTGAGAACAGCAGTGAAGATATTCAGCTGCACAGCTTGCTGTCGAACACCTTTAGCCTGTTTGACACATTCAGCAAAGTGATCCAACATCTGTAGTCTAGATCAAAGAAAAGAACATCATTAAAAATGACTTAAAAAAAAAAACACTGAAAAAGAGTGAAGCTAAAAATACTACAAATAAAGTGGTTGAAGGGTGAGCAAGGAGCTGCATTCTGTATTTTGGCTGAAAAATGTATTGGGGGCCTGCAAAAAGTTTTCCCTGTTTCACATAGCAGCTTTCTCTGCCTGGCAGCATGCTCTCAGGCTCTCTCTGGCTGACAGTCTTCTGGGCCTTTGAGCTAAACCAAAAACAGTAATCACCTTTAAAGAAAAGACTATTCATAGGTAGTAGGGACTGCAAGGTATTTGACCAAATTACCTGAAAATTATGGGAACATGAAACAAGAATCACTTACCAGCTTCTGTCTGAAAAAGCAATGCCAGAAGAAACAGGCATAGGGAGATTAATTCACACTTTCTCTGTCCATCTCCAAAAGCTGCTGCTGGGAATTTAGTGGAGGGGGAGAAAATATGTAACTTCCCTTTTTCTTACAGATGCCAGGAACAGGAAAGATAAGAAGTACCTGGATCCCTGACCATTTAGATAGCAGTGGTTTCCCAGAAATTAGTCAGTGTCATTCAGACGCAGACAGACCTTACAACAGTAATACAAGCTATTTTCATCTGATAGAGCTGAGGGAAGTAATTCAGCTATCTGCAAATACATGCCAATCTCCTGTAAATAGTAGCTAATGCAGAGTGAGATGGTCTACCTAGCACAAATTGTTCCTATAAGGAATGCATTAAAGAACAGTTCTACTCCAAAGTGACTCAGATCTACGTTTAGTCTGTATTCAGTCACAGTAGCTACATTTAATGACAAGGAATTTAGTAACATCTTTTCACACCTGCTGTTTTTTCAGTGCTAACATGAAACACGGGTAAAAGAAAGCAAACTGAATCATGTTCCCCTTTGGATCTTTATTGAGAGAAGTGTTTTTTAAGCAGCTACAAATCAGCAATAACTGCGTAGACTAGAGGTAGTCAAGATATGGCCCACGGGACACATCTGGCCCGCCAGACCATTCTATCCAACCAGCAGGACCCCTAAAAAATTTAGAAAATAATAATTTATGTGGCCCTGGCTGCCTATCAATGACAGGAGATGGGGGCAGTAGGACCCAGGGGAAGCCACCAGTTAAGTTCCCAGCTCTGCAGCCAAGAACCACATGGTGCGGGAGCAGCTGGTGGTGGGATGGATAGGAACAATGGCAGCCACAGGCAGGGAAGCAGCGCGGCCCTGCACACCCACCCAACTATCACTGAACTTCATGCACCCGCTCACTCCCACTTGCCCCACATGCCACAGCCATTTGCCTGCTGCTGCCACCACTCCCCTCCAACCGCCTGCCAGTTGGTACCACATGGTTCCTGGCTCCAGTGCTAGGCTGCAGAAAGCAGCAGGAGCCGGCCCAGCCCTGTGATTCTCAGCTGACTACATGCAGCACTAGCCAAGCTGGTCCAGTTCTCACTGCATCCTGCAGTCTTTACCATGCAGCTAGGATGTGGTGCCAGAGCAGCAAGCGGGGAGGGATGGGGAAGAGACAGAAGGGCAATGGCGGCTGATGTGGGGAGGGGCTGCAGCAGAAGCACAGGCCAGCCAGGAGCAGCAGGACAGTGGAGCCCAGGCTTGGAGGAGCATTGCAGGGGTCTTTGCCTGCTGCAGGGAGGCTGTGGGCAAACTTTCTCCCTCCACACATACCACAACCCTCCCCAGCCACGCTCCCCCCACACATCCACACCTACCCACAAACCTATACCCACCCCCCACAACATACAAGAGTAAGACTTCATGTTAAGCTATTTTATGATCACCCTTATGTACACTACAAAAACACAAATAAATCAGGACAAAATATTTTTTTGAAATCAAGTGAATGAATGTTGTAGTAAATGTTTCATATTTAGAATATAATTTGGTATTTTTCTGGTTGGCACACCCTTGTTGAAAGGAGTACTTGCCGGGGGGGGGGGGGGGGAGGGTGGCAAAGGGAGGGTCTTCCGGTGGCCAAGGTTAGGTGCTAGGGGGTTGGATTTCTGGTCCCAAGATGGTAACCAGAGTGCAGGGCTACCCTTGTGGGCCTCAACAGCTTGCCACAACTCGGTAAGTGGCCCTCCACCCAAAATAATTGCCCACCCCTGGTTTAGACCAAATAAAGGGAACTGGGGACCGCAAGTATTCCTAAGGGATTGATCAGAAGATAGCAGCTGCACAGATATTGTAAGAATCTGGCTTACAGAAATGCAATTACTGTTAATGATATACTAGGACAAGGCTGCCCAACTGCAGTCCCAAGGGCCTTGCCCAGCTGCCACTTCTCTCATTGTTCTGATTGCAGCAGCAGTTGGGGTCTCCTCCCTCCTCTGGCTTCCATATCCTGCCCCTATCTAATGGGGCAGGACTGCACGGTATGGCACAGCACACAGTGCTGGAGGACCCCACAGCCCAGGGCACCCATATAGAGTGGTGCCCCAGGGAAGCCTATGGTCCAGTGTGCCATGTGGCACAGGGCAGCAGGAGCGTCTGTGGCCAGGGAGCTGAGGGTGACTCTGATGCACTTGCATATAGGATGCAGTGTTGGGATGCCCAGGAAGCCCATAGCTCATGCTGGTATGGCCTCAGCTGATGTACCTCCGGGGCATGTAATCCCTAGCTGCTTAGAAGTTAGACATCCCTCCTCGGACAGAAGGAGAAAAAGATGCCAACTTGACCTTCAGATCCCAGTTTCATTTTTCAGAATTGTAAATTAGGAAAACCAGCTTTTAGTTCTAAACCAAACCTGTGTGATCTGGAACCCAATCAGATTAAATGAACGCAGAATACCACAATCCAAGTTTTAAACAGTTAATATTCAGGACAGATTCACTCTTTGAAAAACAACACAATTCTCTTAAATCAATGGCTGTCAACTGGGGGTATGCATACCTATAAGGGTACTTAAAAGGGTCATAGTGGTAAGCAGAACTCTGCGTGCATGTGCACAGCCACAGCACAGCACATGGGAAGCCATTAGCACAGTCCTGACACGTGGAAAACAGCTGGGTCTGGCTGGTAAGTTAGTTGTGGGGTGACAGACTGGGGCTGCCAGCTGGAGCAGGGCATGGGACTGAGCCACGTCAGGTGGCTCCTGCCACTACATGCGCCCCAGGAGGACATAGGGGGCACGTGCCTCCAGATCTGTGCATGGGGCAGGGTAGGGCAAGCTGAGGTTAGGGCTGCGCCGGGCTCTTCCTGGCAGGCGCTGGGCTGCGCTCAGGGGAGGCAGTGGTTGGGAGGGTGGTTGGGTGGGGAGTTACAGTGAATTCTGGAGTGGCTGCAGCCCCCCAGCCCCCCACTCCCAGAGGCCCTGGCAGTGAGGGAGAGTGGGGACGGGGAAGGTGCTGCAGACCTAGGCAGAGTCTAGGTGGCGTAGGGCAATGGCAGCTCCCACCACTGGGAAAGCATGGGGGGGGGGTGACCCTGCATGTGCACATGGTGCATTGCAGGCTGTGGGCCAATGTGGACTGGGGTCAGGGCAGCACTGGGCTGTTCCCGGCAGGAGCTGGGAGAGGGGTTGGAGTGGGGGGGCTATAGCCCCTCCCATAGCCCCCTCTCAGTGATGCTGCCACTCACCCTGAGCAGTCCAGTCCAGCCCAGCCCCCACCAGGAACAGCCCAGCACTGCCCCAGCCCACCCTGCCCCATACACAGATCCAGGGGCATGTACCCCCGATCCCGTGCCTTCCTGGGCTGTGTGCAGCAGCAGGAGTCACCCTCCCTCACATACCCCTCCCAGGCTGAGCAGCACCTACCCCTGGCCCCGCCCCCCAGGCCTTGATCTGCATGCCCCCTCCCACCTTAAAAACAAGAAAAAAAAATCTAAAGAGGTACAGGAGGTGAAACTTTGAGACAGAAGAGGTGAAAACTTGAGACAGAATACTTGTTAAAAAAGGTTGAAAACCCTTGTCTTATAAGAAGAAAATGTTCACCATCTCCTGGAATTGCACTGTTTAGACTGACCTGTGCTTGTAAGAAACATGAGGAAAAACCACACCAAAGAGAGCCACAGAGGCATCTATGACTGATACTCCAAGGGGAAGGGGACCAGGCACTGCTTCACCAGCAGGGATCCGCAAATAAATAGAAGATGGATCATGTTCCAAAGCACCACTTCCAGAGGCACTGTTTGGCTGAAGCTGCAAAATGCCACAAGATATGAATACTTTTCAAATACATCTTCATACATACATCTTCTGAACTAAAACTAGGAGGCAACCAAAACAGGACATGCAGCAGCTTATAACTAGAAAACATATCAACAGGAGCTCTCCAACTACTGTATCCCACTTATCCACATATTTGTCTACAGAACCAAATAAATCCCTGGAGTTTCAAAATAGTTAATAGTTTGATGAAAATGTAGTTTCCATCACTGTTGTGAATGTTAAGACACATTCAGAATGTTAAGTGAATTAGAGACAGGCTGATCAAATTTCGTTCTAGTTGCAATTACAGCTATAAAAGTTGCAAAGTGATAGTTCAGGAGAAAAGAAAGTCTTAATTCTCTCTTAACTTCAGTGGGAGGTGGAAAGGCAACATTAATTATCAGTGTAGACAGGAAAGATTCCCAAAGTGGACAAAATTAAAGCTTTTGAGATGGTCCTCTTTGACATACAAATATTTCTATAAACTCATCCATTAGTATAATTCCAAAATAATATGCAGAAAAGAAGAATTTGTGATACCTTGTCTGAAAAAAAAAAAAAAAAGAGACTTTTGCCAGATCTAGGAAAATCTAATTAAACTTTAAAAAAGGATAGCTGACTAGCCACAACTTTGAACTATATAATATTTTTTACTAACCTTTTTTGTATCTAGTTTTATCACGAATTCAAACTGAACTCAGTAGGCTTTAAACCTATATAACCTTATAAAACAGGCTCAGAAATCAGAAGCATTACTATTCCCTTCTAATCCATATTACAAGTAGTTTTTAAGGGTTCTGGATTTTGTTAAAGAGTGCCAATGTAAAGTTCAATTTATTTTTTTTTATTTTTATCACCTGGTCTTCAATTGATTTATGATCCGTCTCCTGCAGCCAAGAGCCCAAAAGAACACTGTCATCATAATGGCAGAGAGATCTGAGAAGTGATGTAGTCGTATTAGCAGAGTTGTCTGTTAAAGTAAACTCTGCCACCAGCTCCCGAAGAAGTGCATTAAATGATCCTAGAAAAAAGAACTGTACGTTAGAATTGATCATTTTTGCCTCTCATATAGCAGCTTTAATCAATGGATTTATTCTATAAATTCAGGCAATCAACAATACCCTGATTTAACAAATGGAAAACTGAAACACAGAGAAGTAAACCTGACTAGCCCAATGTCAGGAACAGAAATGCAAACAGAACCTAAGAATTCACTATGTCCAGAACCAGTCCCTTAAACCTAGAGACCATGGCAATTCCTTCAAGACTACAGTCCCAATTTTGGGAAAGCCACTTCACACATGGTGCTGCTAAGGTAATTTAAAGTACTTAGGTATTACTGTGAGGAACTGAACAATCAGAGTCTATTTTTGTAAATATTATAAAGTAGCACACACATGCCACAGTGGAAAAAAAAATATTATTGCTCTGTCCAATCTAGAATGCTAGTATACTTACTCCACAATGCAGTAAGTTTGCATCCAAGTTTAGCAATAACTGACATGCAAAGGGAAAAACAAAATAAAATAACTGCTTCTGGACCAGAACAGATGAAGCATTTGAAAAATGTATTATAAATGTTATGTTTTGTCTATATTTGCTCCAGGACTTTTTTCATTTTCTAATAGTTTAGATACCAATAGAGTAAGTGATCCATAATTAAAATTCTCCTAGAAAATGTGCTCTGCAAATAAGTAAATGAGAAACTTGTCCAAACTGCTATTTTTGTATGATTATTTTGCAGACAACTTGTTAAATTTCTGAATACCTGAAATATATATTTTCCTCAACTACATCTATTCTTACATTAAAGACTTAGAAACCACAGACTTGAGAAGTCAAGAAATGCAGAGTTAAGGAAGAATACTCTGTCTTAATGCTACACTTTCCATACATACCTTCTAATAAAGGGATTCTCAGCCTCCAACCCACAGGGCAAAGGCAGATGCCCACAGGGCCAAGAAATCTAGCTCTTCAGGCTACCCAAGGATTGGGAAATTAGGCAGAGGGAGCAGTGACAGTACTGCCACCCCTTCCTGCTGCCAAAATCTCAAGTCCCACAGGGCAGATCTGAGCCGAGCCATGATTCTCCCCCTACATGGCCAGATCACAGCCAGGCCACACCCCCTTCCCTCTGAGCCCTAGGGCTGGGACCAGGCTGCACCCCCTTCCTCCCACAGGGTTGGACTATTTCCCCTTCCCCAGCAGGCCTGCAACAGGGTCAGGTCACAGCCCTTCTCTGCTCTGGGGCCAGGATAAAGCAAGCCCAAGCCCCATCCACCATGGTAGCTGGATCAGGGCTAAGCTGTCCCCTTCCCCCACTCTCTACAGCCAGATATGGCCCCACCAGAGCCAGCCAAGGGAGGGATTGGGCACTGCCTGCCAGCCAAAAAGGTTGAGCACAACTATTCTAATATGCTCCCTCTTTGTATCACTTTATTTTACATGTTAAATAATATGTAAAACAAGTTAAAATTCTTTAATACCATTAAACAGGAACTAGATCACATGTAGCAACCACAGCCAAGCCAAAACTTACAAATCGCAAAAATAAATACATTTACTTGCATAATACAATTTATTATATAATAAAATGTATTCATTCATTTGGGAGTTTCAGAAAGTAACAGCAATTTCAAAATAAAACCTTTGTGTGTGCTCAGTTATTAACGAGACCACATCACTCCTTTACAGTCTTAAGCAATAAGTTTGACAACACCACCATCAGCACTGCCCACTGCTGTGTAGTTTTTTACTTAACTGCACATAAAATGGTTATATTTTGAAACTGTCATTACTTTCTGAAATGTGCTTGCACATTACATACTTTGTGAGCTATGTTGTAATATGGAACACGCAAACTATTCATCTAAACCAGGAATGTCAAAGTCAGCCCATGCCTTGCAAGGTGCCCTACATTCAGGGTCTGGTCCAACTAGATCTGCAGAAGAAGTGGAGGCTGCAACAAGATCAGAAGTGGTAGCAGTGGGGCAACAGCCATGGTCCAAATGACTGCTTTCAGCATAAGCAGAGAGGAAACCATCAGCCAGGGGCTAAGAGGTCCCTTACCACAGGAGAGAAAACAGAACAAGCAGCCCAGCAGGTTGAACAGGGATATGTCAATACCCCCTGCCACCAAGGAACATGTCTAATAGGGCAATGGGACCATGCACTATGCCTCTTCCCAGCACTACCCATGCCCTCAAATTCCCTGGCCCACCAGTACCCTAGCAGGCCACATATTTGACACCCCCAATCTAAATAACCATATTATATTTAAGAGCAAGGAACATAGTATTTGACTATTAGAAGATTTCTCTCTCTTATAGGTATTATCTTTTATTTGGAAATAGCAATATGGAATCTTCTTATTCCTGTATTTATACTAAAATGACAGAGCTTTGATATCTGAGCCTCAAGAACCACTCCCCAAGATTACATCAAAAGAAACATCTTGTACATGTTTTAAAGGAAATGACCATATATATCGTTATTTACCTTCATAGGTTTTTGGAGGTAACAAAGCCAAAATGTCATAAAGTCTTAATCGGACCATAGCTGCACTAGCTTTAAGATGAGCTCCATGGGCTTTAATAACTGATGGAATACTACAGTGTGAAAAAATAAAAAGAGTTTAAATACAGAAATATACAGCATTTACAAAATTTCTTTGCCATGTGCATTTCATAGCTGATATAATAGTAAATCGTTCGGGAAACTATTTGGAGCAACACATTTAATTTATCAATTTATTTTCAGATGTAACAATACTTAGGGGACCTTTATTAAACTAGTATTATATACCCTCATATAGAATCCAAATGTAATAGTAAATCACTATAACTGTCCAAATGGTCCAAAATTTAGGTTCTTTAATAATAAACTTTCACAAAATACTTAAGACCTAAATAAATATTTTCATTAAATTTGAAGACAGAACTGATCAGTAATAAAAATAGGTTAAGTTTATTCTTAAATATCCTTTTTGAGTGGGAAGAAGAGAAAAACTGCTAATATTTTAGCTTATTAAAATGTGTTGAATTTTGATAACTTTATCAGTTTATAGCAACAATAAGGATAATTTTAAATCTATTTTAAATGTTCAGTTAAATTAAGCAGAGAGATGGAAAAACGTTTAAGTGTCTACTTACTGTGACATCATTGTCATGGCGCATTCTATAGGCGTCATCAATTTTCTGATTACATCTTCAGTAAGCAGTTCAGGACAGTGGGCAACAAAACTTCTCATAGCTAATAATAGAAAATTATTTCAATGCTTAATTGAAACAGAAATGGAAATGAAAAATTACACCAATTAACCAAAATAGGGATATTAATAGGTTATCCATTAAGCAACAATAATTTGTATTAACCCTATAAATAATGTAACAATAAATAATTAATTATTAAAAGTAAATACAAATTAAAACTTTGTTTTCTTTTTCAAATTTATTTTGAAAAAAAAGATGCGAAGTTACAAAGTCTTTGTTATTCGCAATATTGAAATTAACATGCATTTAATAAAACAACAAGAACTTGGACCACTTCTTTGCAAGTCTTACCACACAGAGCTCCAGCACGACCTTCCAACGTTACTTGCCACGTAAAAGAATCTCCTCGTGCCTTCTCTGCTTCCAGCTCCTTCAAGGAACGAGGAAACACGTTTCTCCATAACAGAAGCATCTTCGGTAGATGGTACCGAACAACTGAAGGACCTAACCAAGAAAATATTAATCTGAAACTGCAGTACCTATTTTTAAACAGAAATATACTAGGAATTTATAAGAACAAATTTGAAAATGTTAAGAACAAAAAATTGAAACCATTTCACCTTAGCAGATTAACAAAGGGAAAAAAAAATTCACTTCTCAGTTAAAAGTGCTTCAAATAAATTGCAATGGTATGTTTATTTTTTAAATTACAGACACATCTATTGACTTGGAGTTCAGTAACATTTTGTTTTATAATTTGAGGCCAAATTTAAGAAGCCAGTGTCCCTCTGAAAGTTCAGATTTTCATCAATTAATGTATGACTAACAGCTATCAATCTCGTTTTGGTCTTTACTTCGTTGTATTCTTAGTATTCTGAGTAAAACAAGTTCTTTAAACAATCTTAATCTCATTGTATTACTATTAGAAAAAATAACTGGTAGGTATTAACTAAATAACTGAGCGGTCAGTTCTTCCAAAAAGTTCTGTAAACTATAAAAAAATAACTTGCAGGAGTGTTTTTTTATATTTAAAAGTCTAGAAAAGGATAATCAAAATAGTTAAATGCATCATTAGGCATTCTTAAAATAAAATGTTACAGGTAGGATTATTTTAATAAGAAAGAAAGAACTTTAGGTGGAACTTGACGGAGATCAAACTATTACAGTTTGCACTGAAAGCACCAAAGCCCTTTTTATCATGTCTCCTAAAATTAAAAATTCTCTCAAGAACATGGACATTTAAGAAGAGAATTCTTAATCTTCTCACTATGTAATTTATTTACAGAACCCAAAGTCACAGAACAGAGCCAAATACTGGGTTGGATTTCAAGAACTACTACTAGGTAATGTTAGGACCTTTAACACTTGCATTTGAGCTCAAGATGTGACATACTGAAATGGAAAATGACATCTTGTACTGATAGCAGCAGAAAAGAAGTCCCTTTCCCTCCTATAGCATGCATTACTTATTTAGGTAAGGTACATTACTGATGTGGAGAGGTTCTCCTTTCTCCACATACCAGTTACACGCTGTTGCTAGAGGAAGAACTCAACCGAAGATAACAACAGTATGACCTGGTATGATAATTCTTACTATCTTTCTGTTTTACACTTAAGTACTAATACTCCTCCTGTCCCCTAGCATTAGACTGGTACTGGATTGCTACTGCACAGCAAACGTTTACTGAAAATCCAAAATGCCAAACAGGTTAAAACAATATTAAAAAAAACTACTAGTACAAACCTAAAGTCATAAGTGCTCCAAGTAAAAGCCACCCAGCTTGAGTGCGCTGTAAAGACAGTCTGCTATTCTGAGCAGCAGTTCGTAATAGATCCTCAGCAATACTTACTACCATCTGCAATGATTATATACAATAATGGATTTACTATGCAAGTTAAATCACTTAAAGAAACTATCGGAAAATAGCTGTTACTTGTGCTATCATATAAAGTAAAGATGTCTTCAAACCAGATAATTTGTGTTAAGAACAAATCACATGTTTCTTGAACAAATAACAGTATGTTAGCAGTCATGACATGGACAACCTGTCTATGTAATCAACACATTTCTGACTGATGTCCCAAAACACATTTCCATTAAACTAGAAAAAAGAAAACAAATTTGGGGAACACCTCATTTGAAATACAGAAGCTCATGGATTTTCAAACTATTTATCTGGTATGGGTTATATCAATAAAATTCTAAGTTAGTATTGCACAACTTGTAGAATTACATATTTCTGGATACAAATATATTTAACTACTGTTATATACTGTAGCTACACAGACTAAAATTGCACTTTTATCTCACCTTTCCTTTTGCATGAGGAATACCTAAGGGACATTGATGTACTCCACCAAGTAAAGCAGCCATTGCAAAACTATAGCCACTAACAGCTTCAGGAGAGGTCTTCAGATTGTTGAGCCGTTCCGCACATCTGTCCAGAAATGGAGTCAACTGGAAAGGCAACGCTACAGCCACACAGCGCAAACACCATGCAGCAGCAAGTCGAGCAGCCATGCTTGGATGAAGGAGAACTGAGGTTACGGTCTCCAGCAGCCCTGTGAAAAAATATAGTTTGTAACCATGCAATCAAAAACTGCTTCCTTATTGCAATGTACATGGGTCCAAAATAAGGTTACAAAAGCAAACTTAATTCTCACATTTCCAAGCATGTGAAGTGCTTGACTTTACAACCCACGTCTTTTTAGTATATTTTTTTGTATGTAAATGCCAATATTCAGTGCCAGATTTAGGCATAAACTACGTAAGCTTCAGCTTAGGGCCTCACATTATGAGAGGCCTATAAACCAAGCCCCGGGCTGTGAAGGGTCAGCTGCCAGACCAGAAGTGACCGGAGACCAGCAAACTGCAGCTCCACAGAGAGACTGTGACTCCTACCAAAGGGCCCGCAGCAGCTGCGGTTGAGGTTTGGGCCCACCCTGCCACCCAGGGGGTGGAAGCATCTTTACTTGTGTTCTGGCCAGAAAGTCTGCCCACAAGGCTCTGCGTGGTGGTCTGCAGTTTGCTGGGCCGCAACATGAAAAGGTTGGGGACCCCTAGCATAGGGTCCCAACATGTCATAATCCAGCCCTGCCTATGTTTTTAAAAAAAACAAACTGAAACAACAGAATTTCTTTCGGTGGCATCATACTGACGTCCACATAGCAGAAGGGCTGTAACTGTTAAGTACACAGGGAAGACCTCTGATACTTGAACTAATGAAGTAACTGATACTGGTAACAGGCTGTAAATCTATATGTTGCACAGGGAATAAGATCCATGTTGCCAGTGTTCCGCAGACATTTGCTAACAAAAGATCAGTGGTTGGAAGAGACAGGTTTCATTCCAGGTTCTGGATGGGAGTGCATGCTATGCACAGACTCCTTCCAGTCTGTCCTTGTTACAATCCCATCTCTTACTCCACCTACAACTGTAGTGATTGTTTCCCCATTTTCTCTGCACCCTATGATGTTCCAACCTAACAATTCCCAGTGTCCACATCTCTGGGCCATTCCTTGGCCCACTCTGTATACTACTCCTCAACCCAAAGTCAGTCTCCACCCTGCATCTACTCAGGCATTTTGTCACCCATCCCACCCTAGATGTGCTCACTTCCCCAATTTTTCCCTCTGCTCTAGCTCTTGTCCCACTTACACTTGGAGCAGGCTGCTTCCCCCACCTTACTGCATGGGTACCAGCAGGGACAACCCCGAGGACAGAGAAAAGAGCTAGCTTGTCCTAAAGTTCAGTTCCCCACTTGTCATGTGAAGCAACTGTAAGAAAAGTCTGCCTCAACCCCAGAGAATGTAAAAGGTCACACGTGATGAGACTTTTCAGAGATGTTGTTACCAAATCCTACTGAAGATGTGAGAACAGAGATGTTTAAAGTTTAACTTTGCCAAATGTGGTCTTTTTTTTTCTTTTTTTGGGGGAAGGGGGAGCAGGCAGCAAAAAGATGTATGCAGAACACAAAGGCAATCACTTCTAAAATTTCAAGACCAATGTTTGGGGATGACAGATTTTTTTTCCCCCCAAAAAATGCTGTAAGACCAAACAAAATATTTTTCCTTGATATTATGACAGAAATGCTGAAACACTTCTGCTGTAATTCTCCAAACACTTAGCCTGAAACAGAAATCCAACACAGAAAATTTAGCGTCTTTATAATGGGAAGTACTGAACAACTTGAATTACAGGAGGTACAAGTAGCTCCATCTATGATGAGTGCTAGGAACCAGAAAGAGCAAACTCACTCCAGTGTTTAAAGTTGTAATTTGAATCAAAATGCTTTGAATAATGTTATAAACTTCATATAGACCAGTAGTCCACCTAGTTTTAGCTATATTGATTTCATGTTAACTGGTCAATATGTCTTATGAAATGCTACATAGTACCATTCAACTTCACATTCATACCTATGGAGGGTTCTTGAATAAGAGGAGATGCAGTAGCATTCAAGCTCTGAACCAAACTACCCAGCTCTTGAAGAGCACACACCATCACATGTTGGCTTGCAGCTACATCAGCAGCTCCTGATTTATTTTCACTATTAGCATCATTCACTACTGCTTCTGGAAAAAAGAAAAATCAAAATATCCTACTAAACTCTTATTGTTTCACACTTGAATGGATGCACATAAAAATCACTATGAGAGAAAGCAAAAATTAAGGTTTGCAGTTACATTAAAAATGCAAATACTCAGTTTTCTATCTCTGAAAGATTGGCAAAGCAAGTTAATTCAGTAAGAAGTAACATCTTTACAGTTATCAGCAAAGCTAAAATATCAGCAAAGCTAAAGTAAATTGCCCAGCAAAGCATCAAGTTACAGTAGAACCTCAGAAATTACAGGGGGGTGCCATTAAGATTAAAAAAGCCATTTGGCTGAGAAATGGAGTTATAAAATCTCAAACATGAGTATGAAAAAAATAGACATGCAGAACATCTATATGTATACCCATATATGCAAAATGTGTGGAAATAATACTATATTAGGAGTTTGGGATTCTGCATTAAGAATCTACATGCACACACATGTGGACAAAGAATGTGTAACCAAGCTTACAAGAAAATGTAAATTACATTAACACTAAAATGACAGTATGAGACAAATGTCATGGAAATATACATAGCAGAATCCATCAAATTACATCTATACTCTGATTCTTCTCCACTGTCTCAGCAGCAACACCTTGGCTTAACAAGCTATAACACAGAAAAGATTTTGGTGTCTATTGGAGTCTTAGCAGACAATAAGTCTGATCAGAAGTGATTTTTTTAGTCACAATTTAAATCTCCACCACCCCATAAAATAGCAAGGACTGATCCCTAATAAGGAGGTACCAATTTGAAGTTTTCATTTCATCACTCGCACCGTGAGCGACTAGTAAAACAATTTTTAAAACAGACAAAATTTGGGATACTAGGATTTTCTACTAACTTTGACTAAGCAAATTTGTTATGGAAAACATTGCAATGACATGCAGAAATCTCTGCTACTTAAAAAAAATTAGTCTTTAGAGTAGAACCAAGCTATCTGGAAGACTTGACTTAACTTTTTCACTCAAGGTTATCTGAGCCATTTTGGAGCGTAACTACAGTAATAATTCAGTAATACAGTAATCAACAGAGAAAAACACTGACTTGTAGGGGTGCACTGATAGAGATCTTGAGAGCCAGTACAAATACCCGATATTTAAGGAGGCATGCCAGCAGATACCAATCCAATTTCCGATATAGCTGGTAAGTCTAGTAAGCCTGGTGTGGTGGAAGGGGAGTGGGGAGGGAAGGAATGTGGGAGGACCAGATCAGTGCCCCCCCCACGGTGAGGGAGGGGGCAGACGCTGCCCAGCTGACCTGGAGCGGGCACAGGATGGAGCCACAGTTTGTGGGAGGAGGGGTGGCTCCCGCTACTGACTGCACCCCGGGAGGGTGCCTGGGGTGGGGGTGGCATGTGTGCCAGATCTGTGCTGGGCAGGGCAGGCAGGCTGGAGCCAGAGCTTTGTGGGGCTCTTCTTGCTGAGGGCTGGGCTTGGAGCGAGTGCCAGCGGCACTGGGAGGGGACTACAGCCACCCCAAATTTTGCTGCAGCTCTGCTCCAACCATCATCATGGCCAGCTGCTTGGCGCAACCCCAGCTCAATGCCCAGCCTCCACCCACATGCCAAGAAGAGTTAGGGCTGCGCCAGGCAGTTGACAATGGTGGCGCTGGGAGCAGAGCTGCGGCAAAATTTGGGGTGGCTACAGCCCCCTTCCAGTGCCACCAGCCCCGAGCCCAGCCCCAGTGAGAAAGGCCCCGTGCAGCTCCAGCTCCAGCCCATGGCTGCAGTCCACCTGCCCTGCTGCACACAGATCTGGGGGCACATGTCCCCCGCCCTCCTGGGGTGCAAGCAGTGGCCGGAGCCACCCCCCTCATGAGCTGCCGCTCTGCCCCACGCTCAATCTGCCCTGGCTCAGCAGCACCTGCCCCTTCTCCTTCCCTCACCGCAGTGATCTGCCCCCCCCCCCCCCCGATGCTCCTTCCCTCCCCTCTCCTCTTCCACTACACCAGACTTACCAGCTGGAGGCAGCTCTCCATCCTGCCAGCTCTGCTCCTAAGTGACTGAGTGCTGTGCTGCAGCTGCACACAACATGGGCATTTATTGGCCAAGTGATCAATCCCATCAGGCCGATTTCCAATACAGCCACTTTTCTTTAGATCAGTACTGATCCAATACTGGTGCACCTCTACTGACTTGGAAGACAATGACAAGCATGAGCAAAACTAGCAGGCCATTCATAAGAAAAAATGGTTCTTACCTACTGCCTTCATTTGTTTACCAATGGCTTGACAAATATCCTTGGCAGCTGCTATCTGTGCTTTCTCCCCTAATAAACTGCCAACAGTTGCTCTCAGGATAAAGGAAACACATCTTCGAGAGTATACTGCCTCCACATGAGTCTGTGTTGCACGGGGATGGGAAACTAAATCCAGAACATGGGACAAGAATGTAGCAAAGTTGCGCTCCAACCACTGACCTCCTAGCGTTGTAACGAAGACAACATAGGCCTGTACAGATACAGATACATATACAAAGTGAATATAGAAACAAGAGGGGATGCTTAGTATTCAAAGAAAAAAAGATTAACGGTACATCTGTACTGAAAAATATTTTCTACTAGTTGTGAATGAGGAGAGCAGAGACAGTCAAGTTAAAATAGCTCCGTACACCATAGTGAGACTCCTCCGAGTAACCAATCTAACTCATTGTGCCCACAACATGCTACACTGTGCAACAGACATAACCTCAGAAACATTTCAGGAAAATCCAATTAAAAATGCACATTAACTGTTTTTTTCGAATGTTTTCCTTTTAGACATGGCAGGTATATGCAGGATATGTTGTGGATAACTTGATCTAGTTTTGTTTTTTTTTTATAGAAAATCTGAACCAGGGATTTAATTAAACACCTGAAATTGCTATAAACTGCTCGAATGAAAAAAAACCACAACCACCCCAAAGTCACTGAACACAATATTTTGCAAAACAAACGCTCTCAATCACTACAAATGTCACATAACGACAGGGAGGTATGGGCTGGGAACGAGGAGGGAGGCCTCACCTACGTGTGAAACTCGGAGGATGTGGGTAGGAATGGAATGGAATATGGGAGAGAAAAAAATGTTGTCTTCTTTTATGGCTGTGAACGGTGTATGAAAAGCAAGGTTGGGTTGGGCAGGGAGAGGGAATACTTTCCAGCAAGGGTAGCATATAAACTAAGTAAATAAATGGTTATTTATTTAAAACTATAATTCTACATCACACCAGTTAGGTAGAAGCCTACTATAACAGTGATATACATTTTGTCCATTACATATAAACCATAATTCTAAATTATGATTGCGTTCTAGTCTTAAAAATAATTATGGCACATGTAAAAGTACAAGGTGTTATATAATCATGAAAAACTTAACAAGATGCCTGGGGAAAAATGGAGCACACTATTCCTACTCTCTCCAGTTTTAAGCTAGGTAATTGTGACCTCCTACACCCCAGCAGATCCCAATACAGAGGCACCTTAGGAGAATAGATGAATTTAGGGTACACATTATATCTAGAACACCAGCAGGTAGCCAGCACAGATTGGGTATAGGTGTGATGTTCTCCCTAAAAGAAACACAATTTAAACTATGAGCTGCATTCTGAACTATATCAATTTCTAAATAGTTTTAAAGGTGTAGACAGCACCTGAAGTACTCTGTTATTTAAGAAACTTTTCTTGTATTTACTTACAAGAGCCAAAAATCTCAACCTGTGGTTACCATATATTGCAATTTAAAAATAATAATTAAAAAATTCAACCACTACTGCAAGTTAAGCAAAACATTTTAAAAGAATATTTATGCAGACAAATTCACCTAATCTACCCAAATCACTAGATAAGATATGAACCAGTGTGAATTCATAAGCTAATTTACAGAAACTACTAATTGACACAGTATATGGCATGGTTGTACACTTGTAATGTTTTGGGACAAACAAGGGAATCACAAATCCGAGATTTTTTTTTGATTTTTTTTTTTTTTTTTTTTTTTTTTACACACAGACCTGTAGCTAGTGTAATACTATTTCTCTATTTTGAAATGAAGAAAGAGAAAAAGAGAAAAATTTTCTAAAAAAATTACTACAAACCTGTGTGACACCAACTCGTACTTCTCGATTGACAGACCCTCCTACTTTTAACATCTCTCCACCACTCTTTAAAAATCCAGACCCTCCTCGCAAAAACCCTGTGGCCATGAGTTCTAAGACTTCCTCAAGTGTAGCCCTCTTCACATTCTGCCGCATCACTTGTGGAAGGAAAAAGGCAGTATTTCAAATCAGAGATATAACAAGACCTCAACAGCAATGATTTGGAGAGTCCATTAACTATTCACACCACTCTTGCAGTTTTCCAGCTTCTGCTTCCTCTGTGCGAAAATGAAGTTTATTTCCTATATATGGGGACTTTTTACCATCTTTCCCTGAGCATGATGAAGGGTGCATGAGCCCAAAAGCTTGCAGAAAAAAAAAATTTTTTTGGCAATTTCTCAGTTGGTCTAATAAAAGGTATCCTTTTGGAACCAAGAGTTCAAGATTTTTGCATTTCTTTTTGTCTCAGATCAACACAGCTACCACATACATCCCTGAAACATGGAAGATGCTGAATTTTAGCCAAAATCTTCTAATTTCCAGCCTATTCATGCCCTGTTCTTGTATCAATACTGTCCATTACTTTATTAGTTCTTTCCCCACCACTCAGTACTTGCTATCAAGGTATAGAGAGAGAGCAATCATGTCCCTTCTTGGCCTGTTTCACTACACTAAATATATCTAGCCTTTTTAGTCTTTTGCAACATGCTCTCTATTCCCCTTATCACTAGTAGGCCTCCCCCAGTTTAAAATATTTTCTTGAACAAGGGTGACATATGCAACTGGTGCCTCCCAAGTCTGGGGGAGCACTGGGGGGGGACACTCCCCCAGCATCTGATCACCAAGCCACAGGCAAAATAGGAAGTCCACTTTCGCTGGCACTTCCAGGGGATGCATGGTCTCTCCCCTACGCATCGCCAATGAAGGGTGGCCAGAACTATACATAACTCTCCACAGAGTATTATAAGTGCCTTGAACAATTTCTAGTCAAGGTAGGACAGTATGTAATTTCTTGATTGATCTATGCAAAGATCAAATCTTGTATCTTTCTCACAGTTATATCATATTGGCAACCAGTCATCCTGCGATTCAACTACTATGCCCAAGTCCCTTTGCTCCAGTCATTTTTAGCTGATGAAGTCCCAGATTACAAGTAGTTCTTGTTCCTTCCCACCCCTTCTTCATATGCATACATAACAACTTACTTATGTACGAGACCTGGATTTTTTTAACCCTAGTGGCCAAACAGACGCATTGCACCTATGCTAGTCACAGAGAAGATATCAGTTCAGGTGAACTAAGATGTTTCTACCAAAATGAAGAAGCACTGGCCCACCTCAGACCTAAGCTGGGTTGGTTCAGCTCAACACTAGTTAATCACTGCCATCCACCAGTCTAGTATAAGCCATTTTTTTTGATGCTGTCCATGGAAAATATGCATAATCCTCCTTACTCTAGAAGCCTTGAGTTTCTACAATGGTAACCTGGCTCCTCTCTGTACCTGGGCTAAGTGTTTGATTTCATTCGGAGTCTGACTAATCTCCTATGGTTAATGTATTTATTTCTTGAGAACTTCTTTGGTTTTTCTCTCTTCCATGCTCTCTGAGAGTTCAGCTCTAGAGTTTCTCTCTTAACCCTAGTGTCTGGGTTTCCTCAAAGCATGCCCAATCTATTTCCATTTTTTTAAATCCTCCTTAGTGTCACCAGACCAACTCACAAAAATATTAAATGTTAGGAGTATACAGAGGAGAAAAAGACAAGTATATCAAAGAAAAGAGTTTTCCTTGCTAACTAAGGCTACAAACAGATGTTGCTTTTGTCCTAGGATAAACCATTTTACCCTGGGACAAAATGCAATCCTTCAAGTAACTATGTCCATTGTCCTAAGATATCCTGTGAACCTTTTTAGGATTTAAGTACTTTATCTCGGGACATCAAAGTCCATCTGAATAAGTGGCCCAGAACTGCTTCATTGAATCAATGACAGAGAATTGGCTGTGCATTCAGTCACTCACTAAACCATCATCAGAAGGGTAATGTGTTTACACACCAACGCCAGGATATTTCTGTTCTCAGACAAACACAGGCACAGTTTGTCCAGGTACAAATACAACCATCTCTGCCTAAAATGCTGAGTACGGGAGGGTGGTTTGGTCACTGGCAGCATGCAGGTGAAGAGACTTGTATATTATGGGTCTGGATGGATCACATTTGAGGTCCTGGTTGGTGTGCCTTTACTTTTAGAAGTTTTGTCTTTTATGCTAGCAAAATGCTTCAAGTGATTTATTTCTTCTACCTCTTTATGTGAATATAACTGGATATGCACAGACTTAGTTCATTTTATAACTCATTTTAGTTTACTGTACACTAATTAGAATTGAAGTCTACAATGCAAAACAAAAATGTAACTCATCTTCCCTAAAATGACATCTCATGCAGTGTGATTTTATAAGGCCATACCTGTTGCTTGCTTTGGTATCAATGCTGTAGCCATGACAGTGCCTAAAAGCTTTGACACTGCAACACGTACACCATAATTTGAATTTTCCAAGGCCTTAAAGCAGAGTGTTGCCACATTTTCTAGTTCAGCTGTCCACATAAATACAGCTTCATTCTGTAGTTCCAGCAGACACTGAGGACAAATAAGAACTATTGAATACTACTACACCCTTTTCCCCCCTTCTGACAACTAATACAATCACACAGGTTACACTTATCTAGTAAATATTTTTGTTGAATAAGCTACCAATTTCTCAAACTGATTGCACTTTCAGCCTCCTTTACAAACAAAAATATAATGAGTACCTGAGAGACAAAAAGGGATTGAAGAGTTAAACTACCCTATTACAAGGCTTTCAAACAAAATTCTCACAGGCCAGATCCAGACTGCAGAGATGCGCTCCTATGGGGCCTGGGAATTTGGAGGTAAGGCATGCTGACAAAACGTGGAATAGCAAGCCCCATTAGGGTCACATGTTGGTAGCAGGGTACAAGCAACAGCCCCATTGCTTACTGTATCTGGACAGACTGTATTGTCACAATAAACCAAAGGCCTCCTCAATTTTGTGGAAAAAGTTTATTCCACCCTCTATTTTAAAATGGCCTGTGAATACAGTCTCCTTAGTCCACTGAGATTTTAACACTTCACACTAAGATTTCTTGATAATATGGGTCTCTCTCTACTACAACCATATTCCTTCCTGCATACAGACTAAGACTGTATGAGTCCTGTGTGTGTACATTGTTTTAAAATAATTATTTCGTAGGATCGAGTGAAAAATGAATATGCCATACACTAAACAGATAATAGCCATCTTAAATACTGTAGGACCAGGGGAAAGGTTGTTGTTTGAGGATTGCTCTAAAATCTAAAACTGCAATAAAGTTTAGATGTTGGAATGGGCATGAGTTAAATTGCAGCTTCATTTTTATTGCTAATATTCAGAGTAGAATGAGTAAATGAGAGTGTATTGTTTAGTTCATGTCTTTTTACCTTGTCCAATCTATTTTTAAATGACTAGGAGACTGGCAAGACTGGTTTACGAAAAACAATTAAATGAATTAGTCGTGAATACTAACTTGCCATAATTGATCAACAAATAAAAAATAACATGGATATAACCTATGAATATTTAAAGGACATAAACATCAGCTTGCAACAAAAATTAACGCTGAACATCAGGAGGAAAAAAAAATCTTCCTAATGCTGAACTCTATTAGAAAGTAAGAACATAGAAATAGAAGCCACATTACTTAGGACATGACTAGTAAATTGAACAAGGCCCAGAATACTGTACTACACAGATCACTCCTGCTTCTGTAGCTCCAAATTTCTATGAAATTTAATTTTTAACCTTTAGAAATGGAATTTAATTTTTTCAAAGCTTGCATCCCCAAATGAAGGTGGCTCCTCTCTGTACCATGAATTTGCTTCGAAAATAGTTTATTCTTACTAATATCATACTAATTACAATCATCTATATAGAAAAATATCAGATTTAATGGGAACATACAAAAGTTCTCTCATGAACATTTCTTACCATATCAAACACTTTCATTCTTCCAAACAAAATGATTAGTGAAAACTTAAGCAACTGAACAGCAAATTTTGTCACTTTCCTGATATAACTGCTTTTGGGGCACAAGGAAAACAAGATTCCTAAACCTTGTAAAAACCATACCCACCTTAGCTACTGCACATCGTACAGCCATAGATCTATCTGTCAGCAGAGATCGGGCATTCTTATAAATGTCACGATGGCAAGAAGCTGCTGCACCGCCAAGTCCATTTAAGACTTTTTGTAAACTCATTAATATTTCACTTCGACCCTGAGACTGCAAGAAAGCAAAGAAAAAATAGTTTTTAAATCAGCAGCGCTCAGTAATTTTTTGTCCCCAAGTATCAGTATTATAGCTCTATCATTGTTCTTTTTCTGCAGCTATACCTACAGAGTATGAGAACTTCTTTTACTAAAGCCCCCTAAAATATTTTGGTACTGAACAACAATTACAAACTTACTGTGCAGCATCTGTAATAGCATACTCTATACTTAATTCTGTGAAACAGTCTCAGTTGTTAAAACAGATCATTGTGTAAAATCCACTGTTTTTGGTGAGCACAGGGTAATATACCTCCCTGCTAAAAAACTAACAGAAACTCCCCAACGTCTCCAATTTGTGCAGCAAAAGCCGCCTCTCCTGTTTCAAATACTAGGTGTGTATTGTATATAGTGTATTAAACTGTACATTCAATGAGAAACAAGATTTAAATGTAGTGCACATGTGCAGGTTATTGTTTTAACCATGAAAATAGTATTGCATTAATGCAGGCGATTTTTTTGCATTTTACTTCATACATACAAAAAAGGGGGGGGGGGGAATGAGCTATTTAGTTAGTTTAGCTTACAAGCTTCTTCAGCAAAGTCTTTAACCAACCAATCCCCACTTACCCTGGATACATATGTCGAACATACGTATTGATGCATATGATTTTTAAAGTATGTTCTGTATGCAAACATCAAACCTATCACAACTGCAAACAAGGGAACCTAAGAACGGGAGCCGCCTCCTGGGCCACTGAATCTAGTTCCCTCACATTTGCAGGGAACCATTTCTCCAAAAGGTCTACAAGATAAAACACTCTTGAACTCTCTCATACCCAGAGTCATAAAAAAAAAGTCTACAAAAATAAAAGTCATAAAACAGTTTATAGCCCTACAACAAGCCTCAGGCAAAGAGCAGAAGAAACAAGGGCATTCATTGCCAATGCCTTGCCATGACAGTGACAAGAAATATGTTGGTTAATATAGACTCAGATGATCCTAGAAAGTGATCTGCACCTTTCTTCTGTAAAAAAAAAAAA
>JAGPOW010003648.1:46563213-46583816 GCA_030014935.1 Caiman crocodilus
CGGGGGTCTTGTGAACTTAGCATTCATTCCTGCCTGTGGCAGGGGTCAGGCTAGATGATCTGTTCAGGTCTCTCCTGACCCTAGCTACTATGAAACTATATAACATTTCCTTGAGGGAGTGAACTGTGCCTATAAATAGGGCCTACTTAAATTGTGGTCTCACGTATTTCTGAAACTTGGGGTTGCCAGTGAAATGCATGAAAAAACCCTAAATAAAAGTAAGTTTTTATTCAGTCTCCCCATCCTGGGCAGGCCTTACAGCTTGCTGCTGCTGATGGGGCAGTACAAAGGAGGCAGCAATAAGATAGTGGTTGCCCCCGCCAATATAGCACAGAGGGGGTGGGCCAGACAAAAGGCAGCCAGCAGTCAAGATGGCAGCTGCCGCCTCATCCCTTTCCCACCCCCTGACCTCACCCCCAGGCCTCTCTACCAATCAGCACTGAGGGGCAGGAATGCTACAATATGGGCTCTTTGTGCCAGGACAAAGCTACAAAAATGGCTTTGACTCACCGCAAGTTAAGTAGGTCCCTATCTAGAAATATTTTTATAAAATTACAAGTTGAGGCATTTCTCCATTGTGTTACCAAGCAGTTCACTTTCCTTTAGACAGCACAAATAAATATTAATTCTGACAACAAAATATCCCCTTAGCTAGAAGATAGACCTTTAACTTCCAAAAAGCCATGTGGATCTTTGTCTACAGACTTCTTTTCACACTCCCAATCCTGCTCGTTTTCTGTCATTCACACAAACTAGCAACACATATGTAACATACACAGAAACTTTGAGTTGTGTGTCCTCTCCCCAATCTGTCTTGTAATGTACTCATCTATTTATTACACATACACACAGGAGAACTGGTACTATAAAAAACAATTTTCCTTAAAAACCATTACTACCACCCATAATTCATTTTACTTACAGTTTGGTCGGTAAGTAGGCAGCAGTGTCATCTTTATTTTTGATAATGTCATTACACTTGTCAAGTGTCTGAAAAACCGTAAATGTATCTCCAATGCTGTAGAGAGCTGCAAGATTTTTAGCCAGTAATTTCCGTGTGGGTGGCCCAGGAGAACTGCTGATAAGTCCTGTTAGCTGTTCTACAAGTTTCTTTTGCTTTTCCTTTACATCTGTCTGTTAAAGGAACAAAAGTGGTATCTTTCCATTCATATGCAATTCAACATGATTTCAATTAAACAAAAATTCACACTGTACTCAATGCTAGCAAATATTATATATTATCAATGCTAGCAATGCTATAGGAATAGCTGTTATATGAAAAGCAGATATATCATTGCTTACTGAGAAGTTATTTCTATTCTCCATTATCTATTAGCAGTTCAACAATAGATTTCTAGAGAATCTTGAACCCTTCAAATACTTCCTCTCTGCCATTTTTTTCACCTTCTTTCCTTACCATCAGAAGTCCCCACACTGGAAGGGAAGTGCTCTAATTTCCCAAATATGTATCATACTACTGAAGAACTGCAAAATCTTCTAATTTAGATGTATTTAAATGTATAGAGATAGACACTTAGCACACATAATGAGGAAATAAACAAGCACAGGTAACTACAATACACTAAGATTCAAACTAAAGTGTACAAATTTGTTTCTCTAGTTTCATAGATGCTAGGGTCAGAAGGGACCTAATTAGGTCATTGAGTCCGACCCCTTGCCCCAGGCAGGAAAGAGTGTTGGCGTCAGATGACCCCAGCCAGGTGTCTGTCCAATCTCCTTTTAAATATCTCCAAGGAAGGGGACAGCACCTCTTCCCTTGGAAGTGTAATTCCATACTTTGGCAAACCTCACTGTAAAGATTTTTTTCCTGATGTCCAGTCTGAATGTGTTCTCTTTCAGTTTGTGGCCATTATTTCATCCTGACGGGTGCCATGGTAAACATATCCCCTATTTCTTGCTGCCCCCCCGATAAGTTTACAGTCACTCCTCAGATTGACTCTGTTGGCAAATGCATGATATAATTAACAGCCTCTGGCCTTTTAACTAATTTAGAAGCTAGCTCACAGATGCTGAATGACAGATGTTGAGTGCAAACCTGATGTAGCAGGGAAAGGGCCAGACTGCTTGAAAACTCTGATGCGACATAGGAAAGCAGGGGGCTACACTTCAAAGTGAGCTGCGGACACTTAGTTAAAACCAGTGAAAGCCAGAGAACCTATAGAACCAGGAAAACATACTGAGACATAGAAGTCATGGAAGACATGAAAGGGGTGAGAGATGTGCTGTTATAAAGGTAACCAAGGAGTAAAAGGGGTACAAATTGCCAAGGCAAAGACGAAACCTGTGGGGCCACCCTCACCAGCTATGATGGCCTGTGGATACCCCAGAAAAACATTCTGAATGCCTAGCTGTAGACTCTATTCTCTGAACTTCCTAAGACTTATGTAAAGTTTCTGTTGCTTCTTGCCTTAGACTGAGCTGTGTGTTGTTGCTGTGTCTTAGCTGGCTACATCTTAGATTCAGTGTAGTTTTTTCTGTTGTTCTTTGTCTTACGCTTGGAACTGCAAATCGCTGTGCTTGATAAATGCTGTCTTCAGAGAACAGACTATTCTTATCCAGGCATTTTCATGACTTCGGTGTCACCACCTAAAGTCTAATATTAAAGTCCAGTAGCAACTCTTTGGTCTTACTGCTACAGTATAAATGTCCATCTGGTATCTTTAATGCAAATGAAATTATCACAGAAGTTTTGAAGTCAGGGGGAGAAAATTACCTTGTTAGCAGCTACCAGAACTTTATCCAAAAACCGCAGCCACTCAAAAATAAAGACTGGTCTCTTTGCTTCTGTGATCTGAACCAACGCCTCTTCATTTAGCAACAAACTATGAGCCAGCTCCATCTTTAGTTAAATTCTGATTTTTCCTGTAGATTCATGTATTCCCTTTACAAAAAAAACAGTTACTGTAGAACAGTAGATAAAAAAATATGTTAGTAAATTGCAGTGTTCAGCATAAAACACTATGGTATCAAACCATAACCTTAGATACATTTCCACCGAACTAGTCTCAAAGAAGTCATACTCACATGTTTAAGATTAGCCACAAACATGGGTATTTAAGAGATCAGGACCCTAACTGTTAAAAGTAGAAATTCATACAGAAATTCCTCCAAAATCTGAATTTGTTTCTGGCCAGAATGATGTTGAAATCCCTGTTAAAAAGGAAAAAAAGAAATGCAGAGAGAAAATTACCAATCACATAAAGGAACTCCCCTTATTCTCATCTTCCCAAAAAGATAGCACAAGGAGTATCAAAGTGATGTTGTAGGTATGACGGTCCAGGAAATACAGGAGAGGGAAAGATTTTTGTGTGCGATCTTTTATTGGACTAACTGCATGATTGGGAGTCTCAGTATCCACAGACCCTTCCCTCCTTTGTGGCTTGAGGAATGAATGTAGCTATCCCTTTAACTCCTCCAAGACACTGGGTAGGCTGAAGAGCACACTATGGAACAATCCATCACAGTTTAGGGAGCAGCAGCCTTTGGTTGGCGGGATTCAAGTCTTTACACATTCTGGGCTCAGGGCTATCTCTGAAGTAAATAGCCAAGAAACTGCATTTCACAGAGCCAGAATGGCACAATTCTATAAAACATGCATTTCACCAAGTATAACTCCATTCATTTGCCTGACCCCTCACAAAACTAGGGAGACATACTCCCAGATCCCCACATCTCTGCTACAAACAGCAGCTCCACATAAGCAGACAGAGAATGTGCACCCTGCAAATAAATTCAGAGCAAACCATATCAAAGCACTGCTAAGAATTATTATGATATTCCACCAAAAAAAACCCAAAAAACAAAACCTAGGACATAGGCAAGTACAGCACTGCTGTGAACATAGTTACACGTGTAGGACTTTGCTGTGGAGATCGTAAGGTAGTCCAGGTTAATTCTGCAATTAAATCAGTGGTCTGCAGCACAGTAGCCACATTGCTTGGTAGCTCAGAGACAGACCTTGAAGAATCCACTGGGCACAGCAATACCAAGGAACATGCAAAAAAAGAGGTATAGCTATGAGCAGTCATAACAAGATTATCCTCTAATCTCTTCCCATAAACCCTCCAACTAGAAATGAGCAATTCCCAGGGTGCAAAGGAAAAAAGGATTTTCCCCACCCAAGTCAAAGGCAAGAATGAATCGACCTATGGTTGGGGTAAGATATTCCATACATGACAAAGCGAGGGAGGTTTAAACTGGATATTAGGAAAAATTCTCACTAGAAGCGTGGTGAAGCACTGGAATGGGTTACCTAGTGAGGTGGTGGAATCTATATCCTTGGAAGTTTTTAAGGCCCGGCTTGACAAAACCCTGGCTGGGATGATCTAATTGGGGATGGTCCTGCTTTGAGCAGGGGATTGGACTAGAAGACCTCCTAAGGTCCCCTCCAACCCTAATATTCTATGATAATTCTATGATTCTATGAAAGCTGAGAGAGTCAGAAACATTCCCACAGGTTTCCCAGGTCCTAGCAACCTGGGGTAGGCAAAGCTTCTCTAGCAGCCAGCAGACCATGCATGTGCACATGATCATGATGCAAACAGCAGCCAACGTGCTCACATCCAGCAGAGCATGGATCTTCTAAGCAGGCAGAATGTTACAGAGAAAATACCTTTGATCCAACTCAAGCTGCATCAACAATGTTTTACCAACTTCACCCATTAAGGGGTGTAAAAAAAATTAACTTATCTATGCCAGCAAAGCCACAGGAGCGAACAGAGTTATGTCAAGAGAAGAGTGCTTTTGTTAGCTTATGTCATTTACGGTAATGATGAAGCTATACTGGCTGAAAACTATATCAGTATATGCTGCATGAGGGCTTTGCTAGCACAGCTATACTGGCATAACTATAGGGGCAGGGCTTCTTGCAGAAGACAAGGTTTCAGGACCCAGTGTAGGAATTGGGCTAAGGTTTTTGCTAGGGGTACACCAATAAAGCTTTTCTTGGCCAATACTGATAGGCGATGATTAATCAACCATATCAGCCAATACCAATCCAATAACCTCTGTTCTCCCCACAGAATTTAAACTTACTCTTGCCCATCGCAGGGATACAAAGGTCTCTCCACGCTACGCATTTCATGGACCCCAGTCCTACTTTCAAACAGGACAGCAATGAACTAAATGGTATTATAATGTGTAGGCCCCAATTTTATACATAAAAAACAATATATTAAGACATGTAGGCAGGCAAACCAGAAAGTCATGGACAAGTATGTGAAATCTGATGTAGTATTCAAAGAAGACAAAGCGTAAGTTTCCAATGAATTCAATTAGAATTGGTGCTGGCTCCGGCTTTGTCTATGGACATTCTGGGCAAAGTAGCTACAACTAGAAAGTGAGCAAAATGCATCATAGAAAATTAGGCTTGGAAGGGGCCTCAGGAGATCATCTAGTCGAACTCCCTGCTCCAAGTAGGACCATCCCCAGTGCAGAGCAGGGGTGTCAAACACACAGCCTGACAGGGTAGATCCCATATATGGAGCTGCTCCTGGCTACTAGGGGGTACAGTAAGTTGGGGCTGGGGCCTGCCATGGTCTCTGGGGCTTTGAGGGCCAGCGAGGACTGTACAATACTCAGCTGCCCAATGGCTGCCTGCCCTGCTGCTACTGGTACTGCCTCGGCCAAGGCCTGCAACGACAAACTGGGCCTCAGCTGAGTCTGACATCCCTAATGCAGCGAAACCTCGTTGGCCAAAACCCGGGAGTATCCAACAGCCCTCTGAGGCAACTGGCAATAAGTACCTAGCACAGCCAGGCTCAACCCTGGTGGCCTCAAGGTGCCCCCGGGAAAGGCTGAGCCCATCTCCTTCATTCACTTCTGAGCCACAGGCCCATTGCAGAGAGCTGGGAGCGGCCACACCAGGCAGGAGGGCACCCCTAGCTGATCCTGCCAACCACCTGTCCTTCTTGGCACAGCCCGCTGGGTCTGTCAATGTAGAACCACCCGCCTGGGGCAGGACATTGCAGCTCTGTGGGCTCTAACGGGACAAGCCGCTTTATCCCGGGATAAAGCATGGAGCCACTGTCCCGAGGTAAGCGCTGCCAGGCTGGGAGAGGAGAGCAATGAGCGCACCACCCCCGTGCTAGCCCGGATTAGAAAGGCGCTGTGTGCACGGCTGCCCCGAGATTAGCGCTGTCCCCCCCACCTGTCCACCTCGGCATTCCACAGCATTGAGGTCCGACTCAGAACGAGGCTGCGCCCTACCCGACTGCGTCATGTCACCCCTTCTCCCCCGGCTCTTCGGGGTGGGGGGGCTAAAACAAGCCCCGCAGTCCCATAGCGCGTACTCACCGCCAAACGCGACCCCGACAGCAGCTGCACGAAAGGCCGGAGGGCAGGTACCAAGCGGGAGCGCAAGCGCACTAGTTCGTTCCGGTAAACTGCCGAGGAAGGACTGCGCAGGCGCAAGTATCTGCCACACAGTGGTGAGGGGCCCGAGTCAGTTCTGGGGGAAGAGGCGGCTCCTGCGAGAGTTCCTTCCGGGTTGGGCCTACTGCTGCGCATGCGCTAGCCAGGCCCAGTGCAGGTGAGGCGAGTTCACGGGCTTGGAGTTGAGGGTATCACCAGATACAGTCGGGGCCGGCCTGCGGGCCCCAGATCGCTTCCCGCACGGCTCGGCTGGGCTGGGCTGGGCTGGGTCGGGACACACCCCAGGAGGCGGCGGCGGTTGTCCCTGGGGATGGTTCGGCTTGGAGCAGGGGTTGACCTGGATTGGCGCATCTACATGTTCATGAATGCGCTTTAGGTAATGTATGTTAAATCTAGTACCTCCGGGCATTTATACTTTTTCATCCCGCGACAGGTGACGTGCACTGTGTCACATACACTTGTGTAGAGGGACAAAATGTGTGTCAGCACGTATAAAATGACATTGCACCTTTGAAGTAAAGTGTGTTTTAGTTCAGTAGCAGACCACTGCCATTTTCTTAGTGCTGATGCTCATTTTGCCAGTTGTACAATTGCAAGTGATGAAGCACTGGGTGCCTTTCAAAGTGCTCCACGCTGCTGCAGCACTTACATATGTAAAAATGCCCTTCATCGTGAGGTACTAGAAAAATGTACGCTAGCCTATTTTAATGCACATTAGCTAAAGAGCATGGAGTTTTTTGTGGTGCTTTAATCTTCATTAAAATAGGCTAATGCGCATTAAAGTGAACTGTAGACAGGACCTTATCAGGTCCTTTCCAACCCTCATCCTCTATGAGTCTGTCTGCCCCATGGAGCTCCACACAGATGCAGAAATTTGGCAGCAGCAATTAACATTGCCACCACTCCCCGAAATTCCCAGCACTTAAGGAGCCCAGGCTCAGTGGGCTGGAGGCTGAGCACTACTGAGCTAGGTTGTGAGGGGCAGTTAAAACCATAAATAATGTGTGGGCTGGATAATCCATCAAGTATTATGAAATTGTTGTTTGTGTCTCCATCTCATAGTATTTTTGGCACTGATCTAGTGCTATGTGGAGCAGTGAGGGTTTTTTTAATCCAAGGCAGGCTTCTTACTTCCTTTGCAAAAGGAAAACAGGTCATTAACACATTTTCATTATATATAGGTAGGAAGATCTAAGCAGGGCAAAGATATTAAACATGGGAGAAGAGGAGGAAGATGACTACATGTCTGATATTTTCATTAATACAAAGTAAGTATGTCTCTGCATCCAGTAGCCATATTGCTTTTTTCTGTAATGTTTGGGAACAACCTAAAGCGACCAGGCAACTATCTAAGGGTCAAATCTTCACACAGGTTGCAAGCAATGTTTTTGTCCAAAATGAATTTAGGCCCAAACTTCTAAAAGTCTTGAGCTAACTAGGTGTGCCTGTTCTTGGGTTCCTAGCTTGACAGCTTAGACCGGTGAATCATTCCCATCTAAAACTCAAAAAAAACTAAAAAAGGTCTTTATTCTTTACGGTTTCACACATACATGCCTCAAGCAGCCCAGATTCTTCTCGCAAAAAGCAAGAATGAGATTTGCCCTGAAAGATACTGTAATCATAAGTAGGAATTTTTAAAGAGAAAGTGGAATGACTTAAAAAAATCTGGATAAGTGTAAACAGGTTGTTTGTTTTTCACCTTAGGTTTTTGTTCTGTATTCTTGTTGCCTCTCTGCTCCTGAATTTTCTGCCCTTGCAGGGGCTGTTTTATCATTGGAGTTAGAATAGAGAGGCCCAACCTGCTACACCAGTATTTAACAGGGATCTGTATCAGCTACCAGAAGTTGCTTGTTTTATATTCTCACTGTCTTGATTTACTGGTGTATATTGTTATGACATGTTTACTCCTCCTCAATAACAATAAAACAAACAATATTTTTGTTGTTGTTTCTTATAGACGGGATGTAAAGCCAGGATTGCCAATGATGAGGCATGTGAAGGAAACTATTCAGAAGGAAGAAAGGCAGAAAGAAGCTAATCAGAAGAACAGACAGAAGAGTATAAAAGAAGAAGAAAGAGAGAGACGTGACACTGTGTTGCAAAGTGCATTAGGAAATGAAAACAAAGGCTTTGCTCTGCTCCAAAAGATGGGGTACAAAACTGGCCAGGCCCTTGGCAAAACTGGTAAGTTTGTCCACTTGGGACCTTTTTTGTGTGTGCGCCGAGTTTTCAAGATATGAGTTTCAAAGGATACCATGATCCGCTCTACTTATCACTGGGTGAACTTGATAAATAGCTCTCTAAGAAAAAACAGCTATTTATAACTGCTTCCTTAACCCTGCAAAAGAAGAAACGGCAGCTAGGTAAGGGCAAGCCTTGAAGAATTGTTAGAGTAGCTCTGTAAGGTGTAAAGCTATGCCAGACGTGGTCTAGCTCTACATGCTCAAGCTGTGGATCTGAAAACAGTACAGCCATGTTAGCATATTCTACCAGGGCTAAATAGCTCTGTTGAGAAGCTAAGTGTATTAATTGGATGTAGTGCCATGCTTCCAAAGCCATATTGCTTCCAGTTCCTGCATGTGCAGATCTAGCTTGGATGTTCCTACCTGGCACGACTTTGCACCTTATGGACCAGGGATGTCAAACTTACCCGCAGCTGGATCTGGACTGCATGGGTTCCTCTTGGACCAAGTCTGCAGGGGTGGCAGCAGCTGCAGCAGGGCCAGGGCTGAGGACTTACCACCAACTGCCATGTCCCTCAGGATTCAGGGACCCCAAATTCTGTGGCAGGCTTTGTCCCTCTACTTCTGCTAGCCTTCCTGGTCAGATGGACCAGTTCCACATGCTGAATTGAGCTCAGCCATATATTTGACACCCCTGTTGTAGAAACATATACATACTTTTAAATACAAAAGCGTGAGCAATATTGGGGGATCTGAAGGAGGAAGATGCTGTTCTTGCTTCTGCCTAACTGATATTTCAGATGTGCCCAGTGATTCAAAGGAATTATACCATTTGTGACAGGGCTCAGTCTCTTTAATTCGTTGTTCTTTCTAAACTGGGAACTTTTAAATACAGCCTGAGGTTAGAGTCAAAGTCCCCAATATATACCAACTTGCATATTGAATCTGGAAAGCAATTTGTGTCCACTCCCCTTCTTCCTGCACTGAGACACCAATGAGGCAAGAAGGGCAGTTAAGACTAACAGTGCTGTAACACTTCTGGATTAGGATCCATTGCTCTATATGTTTAGATCCTTCTGGATTCTTTGCACTCTACAGTGACATTTTGCAGCTGGTTAGGGAAATGTAAACAGAAGAACAGTATGTTGTTATTGTTAGTAAGTGCAAAAAGGATGACACAGCAAATAAATGCCAATCTGGATGAACTGAACAGCATCCTGTAAACAGCCTACATCTATACTACAGGAATACAACAGAGGAAGGTAAGGCACATGTGATTCAACTTGGTTATTGTCAAAAGAACTAAATATAACTTGATGTTGAATTTATCAATTTCCAAAAGACCAGAAATATTGTTTGATGTCTCAAGTTTGTCTACTTGGATATGCTTCAGCTATGGTTTGGTGCGACACCTAGCTGCATAAACTCTTTGCTCTTTTTCCCTGTGCAGGAAAAGGCATTGTTGAGCCAATTCCACTGAACATTAAAACAGGTTTGTGGCATTTATCTTATTTCCTTTGTTGGAGTTCAAAGTTTTCGTACTGCTCACACTGGTATTTTGAACTTGAATAGGCAGAAGTGGGCTTGGCCATGAAGAACAAAAAAAGCGGAAAGCTGAAGAAAAGCTAGAAAACTATAGACGGAAAATTCATATGAAAAAACAAGCAGATGAACAGGCCGCAGATCAGTTTAGGTAAAACAAAATCCTGGCCACGTTTTCTTGTACAGATATTTAGGTAATAATAATAATAGGATCCAGGTTTCATTCTCATAAGCATGTTACAGGCATTCTGTTTAAGTCCCAGATTTGGCCATTGTTTTTTAAATGTGCTGTCAATTCTGAATAACATTTGTGCAAGTGAATGTGTGCTGGGATTTGAACTGTACATGAATTGCCAATCATTTTTAAAGAATGAACAGAGACTGGTTCAGATGCATCAAAATTAAAAGATGTCTATTCTCTCTACAGCACCACATACTATTATGACCAGTAATGCCAGTGCCTAGATTAACAAATGCAAATACAAACTTTTCTTAGAGACTGGTACTTAACTCAAAAGTCTGTCTTTTAAAAGACTATTTCACAGTGATTTATGGAACACAAATGTATGTACATGCACAGATAAACACACGCATCTACACTATTTTGGCCCTGTTTAGGTCAGTTTGCTTTGATCCTCTTTCAGAGAATTGTCTGCATATACCAAGACACTAAGTTACTGATGTAGGAAACCGGTGAGTGTACAAATATGAAAAATCCTCTGTGTGATCTACATTTTTAATAGAGTAAGATTCAGAAACAAACAAGAGGAACGTAAGATAGAAGGGGACCTTAGAAAAAGCCAGAAGGCCTGTCAACAATTAGACTCTCAAAAGGTAAGACTGATTAACTGTTTTTGGGGGTAGAAGGATGATCTGTAGGTTAAAGTTGGCTGTATAGTAGTCACTCTTTCTGGAGCGAGATATTTCAGTCATTAATTATATATTGAATGTTGCTTGACTGAGGTGGTGGCAGTGTTTGGCCATATGTTTGGGCTCAGAAGTACATAGCCTTACACTCCAGCACTGTGTCCCATGGATCATTACAGCTCACACAACAGAAGTTGTACATCCTTGGGTTAATTGATCATTTGCTGTTTGCCTTCGTCCTAGTAGTTGTCTGGTTATAAAGGTGAGGGAGGTAGTTGCCTCAGTCAAGGCAGCTGTCGCCATTCTAGTTGAGGGAGAAATAGCATGATAACTGGATTCAATAAACTCTAGGTATTTAAGTATCAAAATGTTAAAAAGGGTTATTTATCTGTTGGAAGTAGATATTGTCAGTAAAGAGAATGATGGCAGAAGAGAGTGGTTGGTGGTATAGTCTGACACCTTTTATCAGATGAAAAGTTAAGTTAACATCCCTTTTAAATTTGCTTTAAAAAAGCCTTAAATCCACAACCAAGCCTACCTGTGGTCCATTGTATTCTGTTTTAGCAGTTTTTACACCACATCTTCTAATCTAATTATATTTTTATAAGCCTTATTATAAATGTTACTTGGATTAGCTATTACTTGCATCAAGATGCTTATATCTGCTGGAAAACCCTTTTGAGAGAATGTTTTTTCTTTTAATCTTTGTTTTATTTTTAAGGACATTAACATTCCCAAAGAGATTTGGTACTGGATGGAATCAGAACCAGAGGAAGAAAAGGAGGAAGAGAGGAAGAAGGATGAAGATGAATATAAAAGTTCAGACTTAAGTGTGAGCCCTGACCCTAAAGTTTAATATGTAGCTATTTTCCTTTGTGAAATATTTACGTATTTCACAGTATTTACAGTATTTTCAAAACTGTAATAAGTGGTATCTTGCGAAGAGTTCTCGCAGTACTGTTAGAAAGAATACAAATAATACATGCTGATTTGTTAAGAAGAGCATATTAGAAAATAACTGCCAGCCACATCACCATTTTAGTTACGATTTTCAAAAGGAAATGGCAATAGTTTGGCAATAGCACTTACTTTCAAGTGTTCAGCTTGACACCGTAGAAGGGTCTGTTTCTTAGAAGCATTGAGTAATTGCTCAGAAGCATCTCAAATTGGGCATAGAAAAATCACAGTTGTTTTTGAAAATGATGAGCTTCATGCCCTAGACGCCACTGATGTTGTCAGTCTTGATTCAATTTGAAGAGGAGACAAGGTATGAAAAAACCCAGTAAAAACTATTCCATTAAAATAAGGCAGCTGGCTAATGTATTTTCGCTGTCTGTCTTTTAAATATTCTTCTTTAGTTGGAAATGGGGAAAACCACCATTGTTTGACCAGTCAGATGTTGCATAAGCTGCATTTAGGGATCTCTGTTTTCAGTGTGCTAAATTACCTTATGATCTCCTAGTCAGCTCGGTCTTAGCACAAAAAGCTAAGAAGGGACAGTAGTTCAACAGTGTGCCATGTAAAACCTTCTCAAGCTTTTTTACTTCTCTGTGTATCAATAGGCATCAGAAAAGCTACAAATCCTAACGGCCTATTTAAGAGGGGAACATTTTTATTGCATCTGGTGTGGAACAGCCTATGAGGGTAAGAGTAAATCTTTCCTATATTTAAATGATTTTCCTTTGGTTATGTTTCTGAAACCATATTCTGCATTTCTTACTCCCTCTTTGTCCCAGCTTGGCAACATTGTGCTAGAAAACATTTCTCATCATGCCTACATATGCCAACAATGCAATTTCTTTTCCACTTTAGCTGGTCTGAAAATAAGCGTGGGCAATTGGTACAAACCAAGTGAGAGGTAAAACTATTCCCCAGTACTCAGCAGAGTTGGAGCTCTTCAGCAGTTATTATTGTATAATAAAAATTGCTTGTATAATAATAGCAGTCATAGGCATTGACTTTGGGTACTCCAGGGCTCAAGCACCCACCAGGCCACTTGCAGATGTTAAGAACAAGTTCCCTCCTCCCACCCCTTCTCCCTTTACTGAAAGAAGCAGCATGTTACTTCTGCCTAGCTTGGCAATGTCTGTAAAGATTGGGAACTTCAGCGGGGGGGTTTTGGGGCTTTTATCTAAAGCTGATTCAATCAGCTATTAAAGGGGTTCTCAACCTTTTTTATCAAGAGTACCCCATCTGTCTCAAAGTTTCAGTTCATGTACCCCTTTATATTTTTTCTTTGTTTTTAAAGGGGGGTTGGGCAGAGAGACCCCCACGGTGAGAGAGGGAGCAGGGCAGGGGCAGGTACTACTCAACCAGGGTGAGCCGCAGGATTTGTTCAGGAGGCGCAGGGAGGGTGTTGGCTCCCACTGCTACGTGCACCCCAGGAGGGCATGGGGACTGTGCCCCCAGATCTGCGCGGGGGTGGGAAGGCTGCTGCTGCAGGCTGGGGCACTGGGCTCTTCCTGGCAGAAGGCTGGGCTGGGCTGCGCTGTGCTATGCTCAGGGCAGACAGCAGCAGTACTGGAAGAGGGTCCACAGTGAATTCTGGAGTGGCTGCAGCCCTTCCTGTCCCACTTCCACCCCCAGCCCTGCTCCCATAGGCCCCTGCTGTGTGGGAGGGAGTGGAGCTAGGGTTGAAGCAGGGGTAAGCACTGCCCAGCTGGGGCAGAACATAGAACAGGGCTGCAAGCGACTTGTCTGGGGTGTGGCATCTCCCACCACTGCTTGCACCCCAGGAGGGCATGGGGGAACATGGCATGAACCATCCCCCACCAGGAAGAGCCCAATGCAGCCCCAGCCTGCCCTGACCTGCCCCACGCACAAATCCAGGTCCTTGTGCCCCACCCCCTATGCCTCCCAGTGTGCACGGAGCAGCTGGAGCCACCCCTGGCTGGGCACTCCTTGCCCCAGCCCCACTCCCTCCAAACAACTAACTTACCAGCTGGACCCAGCTGCTCTCCATGTGGCTGGGCTGTGCTGGCTGCCTGCATGCTGTGCTGCAGTTGTGTGCACGCACCTGGCATTCTACGTACTCCCTATGACCCTTTTAAGTACACCTAGGGGTACATGTACCCCTGGTTGACATTTGCTGAGGTTTTAATATACATGCCAAAAAAGCCTCAATAAAGTGCCTGGTCTTTACAGATGCTGCATAACTGGGTAAAAGTCACATGCTGGCTCTTCTGGGCATATGTGGAGCTCAGTGCAGGAACCCATTGAGTTAAAAGTAAAGTGCCATTTTTCTTTATTTGGGAATTTGTTATGCCTGCAAGCACCCAGCAGAAAAAAACAAAGTTGGTGCCCATGATAGCAGTAGCTAGAACTATGGATTTAATGCAAATAGGCAGAAAATGTAACTGTAGTTTTAGTGTTTTGAGAGACGGCATTATGGGAATTATCCTTGGGCTAAGACTGATATTGTTGTACAGCTGCTGAGAGCATGTCCAGATGAGTGCGCGCACAGTTTTCCCTGGGGACAAATAGCAATGGCACATGGTTACATCACTGCTACTTGTCCCCAGGGAATGCCCATGCATGTGTATCCTGGTGCGCAGCAAGCTGCCACAAATGAGGTAGGGGAGGCTGGGGCCAGCACCTAGGGCCTGGCCCCCACAGCCTTACATGGCGTCCTGGGGCTCCAGTGGCAGCATCTGGCAGCAGGGAGCCTGGCTGGCAGCCTGAGCATGGTGCCAGCTGGCCAGGCTCCAGTTTTAGGTGACGCACACTGCCGCCACATGCTTCACCCTGCTCTTTTCTAGCATGGGGTTGTTTTTTGGGGGTTTTTTTGACTCCGAGATCTCCCAGTGTCATAAAATGCCCATGCTGCAAATGAGCAGCATGGGAAACACCTGCATGTGTGGTACCACATCCCACACATGTGCGTTCATCTGGATGCACCCTTAAGAGTACCAGCTGCTGGTCTAATGATGTTGTGTTTAAGAACAGAGCCTTCAAATAAACATAGACTAGACAAGTTGCAATTCTTGTATGGTCTAGGGACCCTTGAATAAGCACCTCTTAAACCACTCAACTGGTAGATACTTATGAAAAGTGATTGCTGTTCTATCAAGGCAGAGTCAGGTGCACTCAGCAGGCTGCTGGATTCCCTTGAATGTCCATCTGTGCTCTGTAGAAGAGGGTTAAGCGGCTGCTAGGAGAAAAGTCAGATTATGCTATGGCAGAGAGAGACTGACATGAGGAAGGAGAATGGAAACTTGCAGATAAGCATAATCTTTTGGAGGAAGATCTAGAAGTTCAGATGAAGCTACATCAATGTCATACTGCTTTCTTTTATCTGGATGATTGTGGGCTTGACTTATGTCACTGTCTGGAGGCATGTGCCATCTCTTCTAGCTTTGGGCAAAAAATTTTCAGACATTCCTGCAGGCTAGTATTTGTATAGCAAGTAAGGCAGCTTTAAAAATGATGCTGTTGCTGAAGGAGCTGTGTGTGGCTAAAGCTGAAGAAGCTTACTTAGGACAAGTGTCTACCTAGCAGAATTCCAGCCTAGAAAGTGGAAAAGTATTGGGAAATTTTATACAAATGTATGAAATTGTGCTTTAAAAAAAATAATTCCATATAATATTCTATATTTAATACTAGCCTAGTGGTTAAACTTTTCTGCAACTAGAAGTATTGGAGTTTGGGTTTTGGGTTCCTATGTCAGTAAGACAAGGAGTGCTGTTAAGACCTGCTTTTTTCCCTTGCTTATTTAATGCAGGGCTATCCAACCTTTAAGCTCGGGGGCCACACAAACAGGAGCCACACACTGTGTGGGCTGCACCAGGCATGGCACAGGCCACTGGGCTGCATACTGTATGGGTGCTCCTCCCACATCCCCACCATACTGCATGCCTCTGCAGGTACCCTTCTCCCCTACAACTGCTAACCTGCAGGAGCGTGATCCCCTGTACCCAACCCTGACCCCCCCAACCAGTGTGCTGCACTGCCCCACCTTCAGGGTGGAAACAAGAAGCAACAGCTAGAAGGAGGGAGGGGAACTTGGAGATTGGCACAGCAGCCCAGGAGCAACAAATTAACCCCTCACAGGCCACCAGTTAGAAAAGTCTTGACTGAGGGAACACTATCAGAATTCACATGCAAGTCAAAACTCTTCCTGGAATTAATTGGTTTGTATTACTAATTCAGAAGAAAGGTGATGTTCTAACCTAACTAAGCTCCATTTTCTTCTTACTTTAATATTCAAGAGTTATACATCTTTTCTTCCAATTACTAGAATACATTAACCTTTTTCCCTCTTGCATTGTAGATTCAGAAGACTTGTCTTCAAACTGCCCTGGAGACAGTACTGCAGCTCATGACTAAATTTTTTCTAATAAAAAGAATTCTGGAAAAATATGGAAAATTCACTGCCATGTTTAAAAGGATTCCCATGATTCATTCCAATCAAGCAGGCATATAGAGCAATTTAGGTCAGGGGTCAGCAACATGCAGCCCACAGGCCATATCTGACCTGAGGAGCCACTGGATACGGTCCACAGAGCTGGAGGGCTTTGCCTTTCTATACTTGTGCACACTGAGGCCAGGCAACTTCCAGTTACATCGGCACCCCAGCAAGGGAACAGGGGGCTGGTAGAAGCGGCAAACACTGTTGAAGTCACCTCATTCATGTCAGACTAGAGCCACGTTATTCTTGACCCAGGGCTGTAAAAGGTTGCTGGCCCCTGATATCTTTCAATTGTTCGTTTCTGGATAAGAAATGCCATTTTTTAAGCTCCTTTTTCTTAAAAGGACATTTTTTAAATGGAAGCTAATCATGTAATTCTTATTAGATAGTGAATTCAAGGTTACATGTATTACTGGTGCTGCATAACTTAGGTGCAGGCAGGATGTATGAGGTTCTCACCACAGTTCGAGTAAATTAAAGACTGACCAGCACCATCTCTGCAATTGCAATCTTAGACTTCTGAGCATAAGCCCCAAAAGCTTCTAGGAAGTTTTGGCATAGAATTTCTGAAAATCTTTACATGGAGCTGCCTATGTTCAGAGCATAAATTCACTTTCATATGACTATGGATACATGGAGACTTCAAATGAAAAGTACCTGACTTTAGGAACAGGTACCCAAACAACTGCTTACAGCTTTTCTTAAAGCAATACTGACCTTTCATTTTTCAGCGCAAAGCATGGAACAGACTCATAAAACTCAGCTTCACAGGAAGTGAATAGTGAAGTAGATTAGCGCTTATGCTGGGCAGTGCTAGCCAATTCATTTATTATGTGTTCTTTGCAAGGTTGTCTGCACCTTTAAATCTCAGTTAAGTTTATCCTTGGTCAACATATGACTGTTGAAGAAAGAAAATGTGAATCTGCACAGCAGACATTTAAAATTAATCAGTAACTTCTGCCCTATGTAAATGTTGTTTGTATGGAAACTTCTTCAGTATATTTAGTAACTTTAATGTGTTTTGTTCATCATTAAATACAAATGTTTATAAATGTGTTTTTGTCCAATTTGGTTTTATCCAATCAATGTTAGCAGTGTTGTCAGCAAGCAATATCTGGTATCATGAGTAATCCCAGTTGAAAATAAAACTTATTTAAACAAGCTAGCTATAACTATAAACCAGACCCAACAAGAATTCTGGGTCTTAATATTTCCACATAATTTATGGTAGAAAGGGAAAGTGATGTAATAGATGTTACAAACTCGTCCATGGGGGAGGCTTGCCATGGTACTGCCACTTCCCTAAGGAACAGACCAAGATTGCCCTGAAAGAACTCCCTACTCCAGCAAGCCTCAGCTCTGCTGTCCTTGCATACAGCTCTGCAGACAGCAAAGGAATCTACCAGCTCTAGGTGCTCTTCCCATTTCTGGGTTGAGAAGAAATAGGTCCCCCTCTCCATAGAGGATCCTAGCCTGAAATATCACTTGCCAGAAATCACCCTTTCCACAGGCAATCAGGAAACAAACCACAAAAGGATTTTATTACTTAGGATGAAAGAATTAAAAAAGCAAAATAAGCTTCTTATCCTTATCTGGCTACAGCTTAGCCCCTTCCGAGAGACCTGCCACAGTTCTTAAATCAGCCTTCCTGCTGACTCTACCAGTCCTGGCAACGGGTCATTGAACCCCCAAAATCTGAGATTCACAGACACTGATTCTATCTTAGCTACCATGTAAAAAGTACAAGGCCAGCCACCCCTCACCACCCAAATTAGCATTATTTTAATGCTCCTAGTCACCAGAACCCTCCAAAACATTTTGGTCTAACTGAGCCTGAAAGCTTGCAAATTACATATATTGCAAATATTTCATTGATCTAATAAAAAAATATCACCTACTAAGAGTTCTGAGTATTTTTACCTGTAAACCAACATGGCTAAACCCTGTATCCTTGGCCTCCCTGAGACACCTGGAGCTCCTCTGGCTAAAGGGCCATTATTCTCAGTTGCCTCTACTGGATTTCCCCCATCCCAGGCAGATAATGCTTTCAGTGTGCACTTATACTTCACATGATTATCTTCCAGTTTCACTATTAAATACATTTATATCAAATATAATACACAGAGATAATGAAAATCACCAAACTGAACCCAGCTCCACACTAGCTACAGAGACTAAACACCAGAGGAGTAAATCTAATTAGGACATCCATGTATGCCAGATAGTGAACCTCAAAGGTGACTCAGTTTTGGGATGAATGTGACAACTGACATGTTACCACTGGTTCTTCTGAAGTTAATGAATATGTGGCTGAAGTATGCCATTAAATTTTGTTGCCAGTAGAGAATATGCTAGGAGGATATAGGCCTGACTCTGAGGGGAAAAAAAGTTAAAAGTAGTTATTTTTTTTGTGCCACAATAGTCTCACCTGCACTTTGCATCACTAGATTACATAAATTAGTCAAACAGGAAAGTTATTTTCTTTTAATTGTGAATAAAGTGTTCATATTTATTAAAATATAGTGAAATAAAAATAACCTTGTTTGTTACAGAAGAATGCAAATTTAAAACACTGACTATGTAAAAACAAACAGTCACAGATTAGCAATAAAGTTTTTTATTACTAGATTTCAACAAAGCACAAAATTAGGAATGCATATGCTACGATGTATCTTAAAAAGGTATACAGTGATTCATTCTGATAGACAAACAGATTGCTAGTAGGAAAGCAGGACTGGATGGCACCTCAAGAGATTATCTAGGCCAACCCCCTGCTAAAGGTAGGATCATACAATTATAGAACATTAGGTTTGGAAGGGACCTCAGGCCACCTAATCCAACCGCCTGCTCAAAGCAGGACCATCCTCAACTATGTCCCCAAGCATAGATAGGATAACCCCTCTCTAAACCATCTTAGACAAGCATTTGTTTAATCAGTTCTTAAAAATTTTGAGACCAACCCTTTCCCTTACAATCTTTTGAAATGCCTAAAACATCAAAATACCCTTCAGCTTTTCGCAGGTAAAGCAAGGAAGTGAAAACACTGAAATGTGGCTACAAAAAATTCAGAAGTGCTTAAAATACATAGCTAAATTCTATCCTATGTTTTAGCCCAGGGGTCAGCAACCCCTGGCACATGTGCCAAGCATGGTATACAAGGCCACTTGGCTCAGCACACCACT
Source organism: Caiman crocodilus (assembly GCA_030014935.1). NCBI lineage: Eukaryota > Metazoa > Chordata > Crocodylia > Alligatoridae > Caiman > Caiman crocodilus. Next base: position 46,582,788 of record JAGPOW010003648.1, read on the forward strand.
GCCAGCCCAGGCTCTACAGCTGCTGCCAGTCATGGAGCCCAGCCTGGGCTCCATCAGGCGGCTGGGAGGCTGCAAGCACTGCTGCAAGCAGACCAGGCTCTGTGGGCTGGCTCCAGCCGGGAGGCTGCAAATAGCTGCTCCGGGCTCCAGCATGTCAGCACTCCGGCACCTTCCAAAGTAGACATTGTGGTTTTTTCAGCACTCTGGCCAAAAAACATTGCCTAACCCTGTTCTAGCCTAATGTTAAGAGCCAAAGTGAATACTGTCTTGGTTGTCTTGAGGGTGGGAGGGTAAGGGCATTGACAAACCTTGCTTCAGCCAGGGTTCAAACTGGGACAATATATCTCACTTGTATCAATACAGACTTCTGTACATGTAACATGTAAAGCATAACAGCTTCTGTGTGCTTCCAAACAGCAGCCCTTCCCCATCTCCTTTTGTAGGACCAGAGTTGGGATAACACTGAAAAGAGGGAAAGGCTTGGGCAACATTGATAGCAGGAAACTATTTTACTGAGCTCTCACTATGCCGCTCCACTCTACTGGACGTGCCTTCATTGGTTTAAAAGCACTACAAATCTCCCCTAACTACAAATACCATTCCTTACAGGGTTTGGTAACCAACAGTACAACTAAAGGCAAGTGGGGCAGCAGCCTCAGGCACTGATTTAAAGCAGGTGTTAGAATAATGCCCTAGCCAGTCTTTGCCACAGCAGACCTGCACCACCCAGCCTGAGGAGCCATGTGCTGGGACAACCCAGGTAAGTAGAACTCACATCCCATATGGCAGGAGAGTTTTGCCCAGGGCAGAGAACTCACAGGTTGTGGCCATGCTGGTATACAGAGGAGCAAGTGAAGCAGACCAGGTGGATGTAGGGGAGACTCATAGAATCAAAGGACTGGAAGGGACCTGCAAGATCATCCAGTCCAGTCCCCTGCCATGGGCAGAAAGTTATTGGGCTCAAACGAGCTCAACAAGGTGCTTGTCCAGTCTCATCTGGAACACCTCCAAGGATGGTGACTGCACCAC
>JAGPOW010003648.1:46585050-46617701 GCA_030014935.1 Caiman crocodilus
GAGCCTCCTCTTGTGGAGGCTGAACAGGTTCAGGTCCCTTAGCCTCTCCTCTATAGTCAATAGAAACTGCAGGCCACACTGCTCATTGCAGCTGCTACTAAAAGGATATCTTAGATCCAACAAAGGGGCCTTAGGTGGAGTAGATTTTTCATTTCAGATTCAAATCCCAGGTTTCTCTGATATAAACAAACCCATAAGTTCTGTTAACTTGGCACATCATCAAGTTTCTATGGAGCTCACTTTAAAATTCCTTTGATAATAAAAATGGATTAGGTGACTTTAAGTTTCTCATACTGTTTGAAAAGCTCTCCTAATTTACTGCAACACTGTTTAGCAACAGCAATTTGTTAGTATATTACCTTTGTGGTATAAAGAAAAATGTAAAAGTTTATAGTCTTTAGAAATGTTTTTCTTATCCTTTTTCCATTTGGCACATGCTAACTCATCTTCTGTTTTCAATAGAGTATACTACTTGGAATAAAATCAGTTTGTGATGCACTTGAAGAGGCCCCAAATTTTTCCTTCATGTGTTAGCATCAGCAAAGCTTTGGGAACAGCACTTGTTAATTATAAAATACTATTACAGCTAGGTTACCAGCACAACACAGAGACCTTGTCCGGAGCAGCTTCCAGGCTTTTAGCAGACTCTGAGAAACAATGAAGAAGGCAGCAGAAGCCATAAAAACCTGCTCTCCAATAAGACTTCCAGTAGTGCAGCTGAAACACTGTTGGAAGCTTTCCTAAATTCTCTGAAATAGAAATGTTCATATTTCTTGGTGACACAAAATGAAATGACTATTATACTGTGACTATTGAATTACTGTGATAGAGTAAGCAATTATAAATCAGGAGCAGCAGCAACATTAAGGGTCAGATTTGGTCCTCTCCATGATTTTCCATACTAGACACCACAAAAAGGAACTTTCCCCCGTTTTCTTCTCAAGTATCATGAACTAGTGCTCCACAACACTGGAAGAAAATGACCATGGGTCCATGATTCTGCTTATCTGCTTGTGAAAGCGGGTACCGAACACAAGCTCTTAGATGAAAGAAAGTATGAGGACCCCAGGCTCTATTTCATTCCAAGGTGTTTGTAAATATCAGTTTGTCCTAATCACACCATAAAAGCAGCTTTCATTCCCACAACCCAAAGGTTTGGTCAAGGGTACTAAATAAGCTTGTTTTTCTCCAATTTTGAAAGAAATCAATATCCATATCTAAACAGAGTGAGAAAGTTTTTTTAAAAGCAGATTAATGAGTGTGTGAGGAAGTAACACTATTTTTAGAAGTGATTTTCAGAAGGTCCAGTATCTTGGATGCTACAGGTCTCTTTTTAGGGTCTGCTGAAAGCAGTTGGTCAATGATGCATTTCTGCAAAAGAAAAATATCACAGTACAATAAATATAGCATAGGAATCTGCACTGAAATACTGAGTGTGATTTAATGTGAAAAGCATTTAAAGAGAAATAAAGTGTTCTACTGTACCTCTGCATGAAACTGAGTGATGAAAGCATCTGGAAATGTGCCTTTTCTTATTTCCTGCCACAACTGGAAGTCACATCAAATAGTATTTTAGTTTAACTTCCTATTTCTTTAAGTGCTTCTGAACCATATAATGTATGAAAACTTAATACCAGTAAATGTAGCACTATGGAGCCAGCAAGTCTTCAAAACACAGCACTTATCAAAAAAAGTAGTGAAAATTTGGCTATAAGATGCTTTTTAAAAATACTATGTAAAGCTTTGATTTAGTTCACTTTTCCTTTTGAGAGCTTCATGTTCCATAGAACCTAGTTATGTTAATATTTTGCTCTCAGAATTTTTAAGATTAAAAGCAGTGGCTCTGTACCCCTCCTACCTCATGAAAAAATCTCTGCTCCTGCTGACATCACTGCTACTTGCTCACAAAGAAAATACAAACAGCACTTCTCCCCTCCATTTCCATGCATGCATTCACTCAGTCTCTCTCTTTCAAACACACATAATAAAAGGCTACATTGCTTCTAAAACTGTAGGAATCTGAATCAAAAACTGATATTCCAATCAATATTAACTTGGTTTTAGGATTTAGTGATGTTACTATTTTCAAAAACTGAAGTAGCATGCTCAGGGCAAAAGAGTTCCCCATCCCTGATCTAGAAGGCAAACTTCAGATAGGAAAGATATTATTCCATCCTAATGATCACAGGGCCCAGTCACATCTTGTACTTTAAACCTATGCACTGTGCTCTGTGTAACACTTAAGCACGTAGAGTCTTTAGATCCATGCTACTTTGTGCCTGTTCCCACGTTTTAGTCTGCTTTCTGCCTTCTGACAAGCAAAAGAGTAGAGTACATTCTTTCCAGCAGATGTGTCCAAGCAACTGAAGCTTTCTTCTCTATGATGCCTCTCACTGTTGCTCTGATTCTCTGATTTTTATTTTTTTTTTTTTTTTTTTACAGATCATCCTACTTTTAACCTGATTTTGCCAGCTGATCATAAGTAAGGCCCTGAGAAAATTGTGGATTTCTTGTAAAAAATTCACAGTATGTGAATTTACTGTAGTATAAAGTATCAGTTTTCACAGAATATTCACAGAATTACCACTGATCTTGGCAAATGGGTCCCAGTAGTTCCATGAATATTCCATGAAAAATGATACTTCCCCCATACACGTGTGGCAGACAGGCACAAAGCCATAGACAGCAGAAGGCCAGGGATTGCAGCCAGACAACTGCAGAGCACTGCCCACCACAGCAGGTTAGATGGAGAAGAGAAAGGGGAGTGGGGGAAGGGGGAAGCAGATCGAGACCCCCACTGTGAGAGAGAGAGAGAATGGGGCAGAGGCAGGGACAGGAGCTGGGGTGAGTGGGGCCTTGAGGCAGGTATTGGGATGCTCGGAGCCCAGGTGGCTTGTCCAGGGACATGGGGTGCTCCCGGGGCTGCGTGCATCTCTGGAGAGGCCCAGGGGGCATGTGACCCCCGGATCTGTGCGCCTATTGGGTAGAGGTGACCTATTGCTGCGGACTGGGCTCTGCATGCTGCTGCTGCTGCTGCCCTGGGAGCTGACAGTGGCAGGCACATGGTGTTGCATGTGGCAGGTGGCTCCTAGGGCAGCAGCAGTGGGGAGCAGAGCCCAGCTGGCAGTCCACCTCTGCCCCATGCACATATCCAGGGGGCACATATCCCCTAGGCCTCTCCTGAGGTGCGTGCAGCAGTGGGAGCCCCTGCCCTTCTCCCCACCACCACTACCTCCCAGCTCTGCACAAGCCACCCAGGGTCTAAACATCCTACCACCAGCCCCAGGACTCCACTCACCCCAACCCCTGCCCCTGTTCTTGCCCCACTCCCTCCCTCACTGTGGGGGGCCTTAATCTGCCCATGCCCCTTCCCCGACTTTCCTGTGGTGGTGGGCAGTGCTCTACATGCCATCTGACTGCAGTCCTGGCCACCTGCAGGCTCCATGTCTATCTGTGCATGCCCCTCCCCCCTCACTGCAGCCACCCAAAGCCTGCACCCACACTGTCATGTGGCCCTCAGCACTGCCTCACGTTTGAGAGGGCTAAGCCCCATTAGCCCCGGCCTTCCAGTGCCTATGCTCACAACCCTTTAAAATCGCGGTGTGGGGTGAATGTCGTGGTTTCTGCGCAGTCCACAAAACTGCAATATTCTTAGGGCCCTAATCATAAGCAGTCATCTGTAACAGATCACTTTTTTGTGTCAGCCTTCTAGAAATGTCTAAGTCTCCACTGCATAGAGCAGCCCTAACCACACACTTCCTACAGAACCTAAAAGTTATGTCTAACTTTTTCCCTCTTTTGACAGGCTTAGAGGAATCTGCTCCTAGCGCCTGATGCACCCAGGTGGTCAGACTCACCTGCCCATGCTTCCTGGCCTCCCTCACTTCCTATGTCTTGCCTGCTATATAGCTTGATCTTACAGTATTGAAATGGGCAGGCTGCCTCCAGAAACCAGGGTAGCCTCCTCTTTGGTCCCTTCCTTCGTGTTACAGCCCTTAGGGCTCCACTGCCCAAAGGCCCAAACTCCACGAGGTATGTTTCCCTTGTAAGTCAGCCCTATTTGTGCCTTAAAGGCTATAATCATGGCCTCCACCTGCCCCGATAGCCATGCCCATGCCTCACAAATACCTCTTCTCAGTTGTTACTTGGCGGAGGCCTCCTACTCCAAACCAATACTGACCCCCTCCAGCCTCAAAAAACCTGTCTAGGCTTCAACCTTCTTGGCTTTGGTCCTCTTCCTCTGGCTGTGCCTCATTAGCCTAGGACCATAGCCTTAGACCCTGGGTCCCTGGGCCTCAGCCCTGTCTTGCTCTCTATACCAGTACCTAGGGTCCCTTACACTGGCAAGGCTGCTCTCACCCTCTATGCTGGCCCCTGGGGGACCTGACCCAGGCAAGGCTGGTCTTGCTCAGCAGTGCCCTGGGGTCCCCGACTCGTACAAGGCTCTATGCTGGACATCTCAGGCTTCCCATATGACCTCCACACACCTCCCTCATATGCACAAGCCAGTCCTCCAGTGTTTAAAAACACACACAAGAATAATAACTGGAACCCAAAGTGCTAACCCTCTGGTTGCAACTCATTCAAATCCCTCAGGGCTATAACTGTTTCCACAGTCCTTCCATAAGGAGCTAACTGGATTCCCCCAGCTCCCAGGGTACTTCCTTTTCTCTGGTATCCAGCTCCATCCTCAGTTCTTTCACCTGGAGGACTAGACTTCCAGCTCTACCTGAAAAGCTGAGCTTATGTACAGTCAAGCCCCGCCCCTTCTACCACAGCTAAGCCCTGATTGCTAAGGGGCCCAGGGGGTTCTGTTCAGTCTAACAAATTGTTTGGATCCCCTCTGCCCTGCAGTCCTCCCTAGCTACCTAGCAGTCCCAGGCCTCAAGGCCTGGGTCTGTGCTGCTGCAGGTTCTCTCCTAGCTGCTTATCCAGAATTAATCTTTACTTTTAGTAAGAAACTGTGCAGCAACAGCTAAGGAACCGAGCCTGCTCACTGTTCTGCTCTCAGGCAGTCCCATGCAGATTTTACATTCACTTTTGCTGGTTACTAACAGAAATTACTCTTACCATATTTCTCACATATAATCTGCACTTCAATTTCCAGCAACTGGAGTTTTTGTGGGTTGTGGGTTTTTTGGTTTTGGTTTTGGGTTTTTCTGTTTGTTTGATTTTTTAGGGGAGGGGTTCTATCACTCACGTTATGTTTCACCTTCACATTCTCAACCAATACCTTCCTGTCTGTGAGCAGCAAGTCAAGAAGAGCTTTCCCACCAGCTGACCTCTTGACTACCTGTACCTACACACTCCAAGAACTTGCTGTACTGCTTGTTCATTGCTGGTCCCCTCCTAGCAGATGTTATGGTAATTAATGGTCCCCGTGAGAATCTTGCCTTTTGGAAAATCCCATTATCATGTTCATTATGCTGCAACACTGTTCTTTAAACTAGTGTGCGTTATATACTTTTTCTGTCCTTCTGACTTTTCCATAGAGTTATTGCTATGTAGACTGGGTGGCTAAAATTAGACTCCTATAAACCATGGCAGCAGAGGGACAATAACATCTTGCTATCGCTCTGGTGGTACAAGCTCAAGCCCTTCTCTGGCTTCATACCAAAAGGCTGCCTGCAGCCGACCCAGCTGTGAGTGCATACCTGATCACTGGGGCTAAGTAGTCAAGGGACAGCTGGGCAAGATGTTAACTACATCACTTCCTTGTGTGCTGTTAGCTACAGAAACTGGTGTACCTTAAATAGTTTTCTCTTGAACTATTTCTCATTAATAATTAAAAATAACTTACCTTATTTTTTTCATGGACAGAGGGAAATATCCAGAGAATTTCAAAAAAAATTAATCCTAACGCATATATATCTACTTCCTGTTCATAAGTGTCTCCATCCTATGAAGAATATAATGCAAACAACATTAACCAGGCATGCCTTTTACACACAAAAAAAATGCATTTTAGTAATGCAGTACTTATAAGAACAAAACTCCCTTTGAAATCATAGGGAGTTTGGCCTAAGATGACTACATGACTGAGACAATATCACTGTGAAATGAAATTAAATATCCTACATAGACTTTAAGCCTTCTATAGGGCCATACTGTTAAGATAAATAACTCTTTACATTTTAGAGTTGGGCTCAGACACAGAGCCAAGATTTTCCTAACCATGTACCAGAGTTACCAAATGTATATTAAATTATCTAAATGGTGGCCTATTGAAAGCCAGTGGGCTGCTTTTTAGGAAGGATAATCATCCCGCTGACTTCAAGTTTTGTAGTACAGGGGACAACAGTAAGATGGGATCATATCTTTTCCTAATGTCTTTTCCCAATAGTTTTGTCCAGTTTGCTTCAAACCTACCCTGACTTAAAAGCAGACCCAGGAAACTTAAAGCAAATTGTTTTAGATTTGGTGAAATCAGGTTAGATGATAGCCAAAAGTGAGCTTGTAATGCCAGACTAATTGTGAAGACACTAGAACAAGAAGGTAGTATTATTAAACTGGCAAGAACTGTTAAAAAACAGTACCTGTTCTGGGCTCATATATGATTTTGTTCCCTTGTTTTTTGTCCGAGGCTCATCCTTCACTGAAGTTACAAGTCCAAAGTCACCTATTTTTATTTTATCTTCCCTTGATATGAATATGTTCTGAGGCTAAAAAACAAGTGAAAAATGTAAGGTTTCATGTGACAAAAATTTAGCAGCAAGTGTCAAAGTGTCTCTCTGTGGAAAAATTACTAAACATTCAGGGAAATGATTAGAGAAGTTACATTTATGAAAAACAAAATTTGTTAATCTGGCAGATTTTAAACACACAAGCCAAATTTGAGCCCACGACTGCTTCAATGATCAGGGAGAGGATAAGTGTGAGGAAAAGTCAAACAGTGCCCTATAAAACAACACTCTGTTCCAGAGGCAGAAATGAACACTTTTCCTGCATTGCCCACATCCTTGATGTCAGCAATCCAACTGGAATAGCATCTCCTCTCCTAGTTTTAATAAACATAGAGAATTACAGCCTCTATCAAATCTACAGAGTGGATCCAAAACTTTCCTCTCCAATACCAGTTGTGACTGTCAATGATGCTACATGACAGAATTGTTATTTTTCTTGTTGTTTTTTAAAAACTAAAAATTACACACACCTGCCTTAAAAGAACATCTTTAAAGTTGCTAAATAGAACAATCAAAATTTAGGAAGATGCCACAGATGTGAAAACCTTAATTCTCGCATTTTCCTAAATTTGTGCGTGTGTTATGATGCAGTCTTTAATCTCGTATTAAAGACAGAGTTACAGACTCATTCTCTGCACTGAATGACCATGCTCTGAAAATGAATCAGGATGGTGTAGCAAAGGGGACTGTTGTCTGTAAAACCTCTTTTTTATGTTGAAGTAGTTGGAAGATGTTATAAATGAGGCTGGTCACAGCCATAAGAGAAAAGAACATCGCAGGGCTCAAGACAAATGTTGAATGTCCTAGGAAATTCAATTTTATCCCTGCGTCTGCCATGGGATTCCTAGGTGATCCTAGGTAAATCATTTCAATCAAACTTTCTATAGATCATTAATTTTATCCTTCTGAAAAAAACCACAAAAACAAACAGATCTAGGCATTTCAGATTGGACATCAGAAGTAACTAGATACTTTTGACTTTAATTTCTCTGTGCCTGACTTCCCCTTCTGTAAATGAGGATAATAATACCATCTTCTCCTCTCACAGAAGCATTATGGAAAATCAATTTATGTTTGTAAAAAATTCAGATAATGTAATTATGAACACCATGAAGAATGGAGAAAGACATGAGCACAAAATGAGCACTGTTCATCAGGCCTACTGTGGAAAAAACCACGTGCAATTCTTTAATTAAATACAATGTTATTAACACACAGACACAAGAGGGGTGAATTAAGGTTGCACACTCAACATGAATTTTGGTATTTTTTTTACTACTGTTTTGCTTGTAGCCTTTGTGCTGTTTTATAATACTTTATATTTACTTGACCAAAAGATTAATATGATTGTTATTCATTTTCTATAGGGATTAAAAATTGTGCAAAAGAAAAAAAAAAAGCATGCTGTTCAAAGTATACATTTGTTTTTATACAGAATGTGGCAATAACTGACATAGATATAAAATGGAATATACATATATAACAAAGAAATTAGAACTGACTAATATGAACAGTGAAATCTGAATAATTATTCACTGGTACAAGTCATCACCACGGTCTTATTACTCACTACACTGAATACCCAGACTCCTTTTGATTTGTACACAAACAATTGGCTAATTCATCATCTGTTAAAGTGCAAACAGTTCATTCTAAATATACATCCATATTAAATCACAATAGCTTCTGATATTTAGCCAGCTTCAGAAATGCCTTCTATAGCACCTCTCAAAAAGCACTGAATGTTGTTCAGTCTCTCCTGCCTCATCAAAATGATGAATCATTCAGTTTTAAGGAATTATTTTCTATTTTGGCAACAAAAACATAGAAGTATACAAAGCAAAAATCTTTAACTGATTACTCCATTATAATCATTTAATTCTTGTTTTGTGAGCCCCGTGATTTTTTTTCTAGTAAAAAATGTACATCAAGCTTTTATTTTTTATAATTTTACAGTATTCACCAGGCAAGCTAGATTGTGTACAATTTGTATTTGAAATTTGGATAATATATTTTTATTCATGGTAAATGTCAAATATCATTCTCTATCATGTATTAATATAACATAGACTATCTCACAAAAAGTTGAAAATGGCTAACTACTAATAATTAGTTATTTCTGAATAATATGTCATCATTACCAATCCCCTCGAGTGACAAATTAACCAGATTTTACTGTTTGAAACAATTTTTGTTTTCTTCTATGGTATGGTTAGAAAAGGCTTTCAAACAAATCCTTTTTTCTACCACCAGACCAGGAAACAGATTGGGCAACTATTAGTATAAGGAAAAAGTTTTGTGCAATTCTATTGCCAAAGAAAGTTACCGTACCCAAAAGAGTATGTTTCTGTGTCTGTCACTGGCAATCTTAGGGTATTGGAACAATTAGTACATAGTATGTGCATGTTAGCTGACAATTCTTGTGTAGAGCTATTAAACAGTGTATTTGCTTGGTTAAGACCTTGCAGTCACCTAGTTGTTGAAAAAGTCAACTATGATACTTGTGGGCACAATTTTTAATGTTGTACCTGAATAATAAACAACTGAAAAGCCAATACTTATCTTTACATCTGTCTACTCATCAAAAAGTGATTGATTCTGCTTACCTTAAGGTCTCTATGGACTAAACCTTTAGCATGAATATATTCCACTCCTTTCACTATTTGTTTAAATATGTTTAGAGAGACACCCTGGTTATGTTGCTTCCCTCTTTGCTTATCAATCCAATGATTTAGTGTCCCTTTCTCACAAAATTCCATTTGGATGAAAAGGCAAGAATATAATTGGCATTTCCTTTGACTATAAAAGAAAAAAAATAAATCAAATCATTAAAACAATTTAGATATTTCAGTTAAATAATGTGAATGTGCTGCAGAGTTGATTTTTAATTACCTTGAATTGTTCTCATCAAAGATGAAATCTTCCCCAGACCAACAAGTGTAATACCTTATGATATTTTCATGGCTGAGATTTGATAGTGCTTCTACTTCACGTTTTACTTTACTGTTTAAACAAACACATATTACCATTACTTAACTGAAACATTTCTATAAAAAATTACAGTAAAAGCTCTGTTATCCAGCATCCCCTGGGAATGGGAGACACTGGATAACAAAATATGCTGGTTAATTGAGCGGCCTGGGCCGCCGCTTCTCCCACCATGTTTGGGGGTCCCTCCGCCCCTCCCGCCATATCACCGCCCCTCCCACTGTATCGCTGACCCTCCCATGGGCCCTGCAGACCCCATGGGACAAGGAGGCGGGTTCTGCACAGCCCTGCACAACCTGTTATGACCCCGGGCCATGGGGGCTTGGCAGCACAGGCTGCTTTGCAGGATGTAGGGGCTCGGAAAAACTGGAAGTGCCATGGTGGGCACTTCTGGTTTCACTTTTCCTTTGAAGCCAGCAGGCTGGCTAACACAGCATACTGCCTTGTAAGGTGCTAGTTACCAGAGAGTTTATTGTACTAGAGAAATTAAAAACAGGGTATCAAGCAGCAACAATAATCATTACGGTTTCATATCTCTACTTCAGATTATTTTAAAAGTAGATATACTTTCAAATAGAAACTGAAAATCATGTCTACAAAATATGTTCTATTCTCTATGCATCCCTGCCCTTTACTGTGGTATGCTCAGTCACTCCAAGTACTGACATTTTTACCCCCAAGAAAACCATAGATAAACAATGTAGAGAGTGGGTCCAATCCATACTAAACACAGAAAAAATTAGCAGGCAAAGATTCCAATCTTGTAAACATTAATGCACATAACTTAGTACAGACAGTCCTCAACTTGCAACGTTTCGAGTTATGTTTCGCACTTATAAACGTTTATAAATTGACACCCTGTTTCAACTTTCTGACATCAGTTTCAACTTTACAACACTTGATCCAATGTGATGCCATGCCAGTGAACAAATTCGCTGTATCACTCATCTCCCTGGAGAACATCTGTCCAAACTTCCTTGGACACTTTCTTTAAGAAAGCAGACAAGACTCCAGAAAAACCTGCAGCCAAGATTCCTGAGAAGATTCCAGTCAAGAACCCTTCAAAAAGTCCAGCCAAGAGCCCGCAAAAAATTCCAGCAAAGTCACCTCGAGGAAGTCCTTCCAAATCATTATGATCACTATTTACAATATAAATACATTAATGTAGCTATATCATTCATCTATAATTGATTGAGTACAAAATTCTTGGGTAGTTTTCGTGAAAATAGGGTATCGGACCTTGGTTCAGGAACCAATCCCCCATTTATAACATTGTTTCTTATGAGAAAATTGGTTCCGAGTTACAACATTTCAACTTACAATGTGGTTTTTAGGAACCAATTATGTCGTAAGTCCGAGGACTGCCTATACCTCAATTTTTGTCTCTATACACAAAGTGACTAAGTAAAAATATCTGCATTTAAATAAGACCTGTTGGACTGTGGCATAAATTTATTAGAGTAATAGAATTATCATAGAAAATTAGAGTTGGAAGGGACCTCAGGAGGTCATCTACTGCAACCCCCTGCTCAAAGCAGAACCATCCCCAACTAGATCATTCTAGCCAGGGTTTTATCCAGCCAGGACTTAAAAACCTCCAAGGATGGAGATTCCACCACTTCCCTAGGTAAACCCGTCCAGTGCTTCACCACCCTCCTAGTGAGAAAGTTCTTCCTAATATCCAACCTAAACTTCCCTTGCTGCAACTTGAGACCATTGCTCCTTGTTCTGTCATCTGCCCCACTGAGAACAGTCTAGCTCCATCCTTTTTCAAATCCCCCTTCAGGTAGTTAAAGGCTGCTATTAAATCCCCACTCAGTCTTCTCTTCTGCAGACTAAAGAAGTCCAGTTACCTCAAACTCCTAAGTCATGTGCCCCTGCCCTCTCTAACTATTTTCATTGCCCTCTGCTAGACTCTTTCCAATTTATTTACATCCTTTCTATATTGGGAGGCCCAAAACAGGATACTACCCCAGATGTGGCTTCACTGGTGCCTAATAGAGGGGAATAACTTCCCCCGATTTGCTGGCAACACTTGTACTAATGCAGCCCCGTATGCTGTAAGCTTTCTTCAAAGGTACACTGTTGACTCATATCCAACTTATTCTCCACTGTAATCCCCAGGTCCTCTTCTGCAGAGCTGCTGCATAGCCAGTTGATCCCAAGCCTGCAGCGGTGCATGGGATTCTTCCATTCTAAGTGCACTTGTCCTTGTTGAACCTCGTAAGATTTCTTTTGGCCCAATCCTCCAATTTGTCTAGGTCTCTCTGAATCCTAGCCCTATCCTCCAGCATATCTACTACTCTCCCCAGCTTGGCATTATCTGCAAACTTGTTGAGGATGCACTCCATCCCACCTTCCAGATCATTAAAAAAGACACTGAACAAAACCAGCTCCAGGACCAACCCTGGGGCACTCCACTTGGTACCAGCTGCCAACAAGACATCGAATGATTGATCACTACCTGTTCAGCCCAACAATCCAGCCAGCTTTCTACACCTTATAGTCCATTCATCCAACCCATACTTCCTTACCTTGCTTGCAAGACTGGTGTGAGAGACCATATCAAAAGCCTTGCTAAAAATCAGGGACACCACATCCACCAGTATCTCATCATCATAGAAAGAAATCAGGTTGGTCAGCCATGACTTGCCCTTTGTGAATCCATACTGACTGTTCCTCATCACTTTCTTCCCCCAAGTACTTGGAAGTAGATTCTTTGAGGATCTGCTCCATGATTTTTCTGGAGACTGAGATGAGGCTGACCAGTCTGTAGTTCCCTGGATCCTCTTTCTTCCCTTTCTTAAAGAAAGGCACTATATTTGCCCTTTTCTAATCATCTGGGACCTTCCCCAGTCACCATAAGTTTTCAAAGATAAGGACCAGCAGTTCTGCTATCACAGCAGCCAAGTCCCTCAGCACCTTTAGATGTATTGCTTCCAGTACTATGGACTTGTACATGTCCAGCTTCTCTAAATTACTGTATTTTCATCTTATAAATGATTTTAACCTCACCTGTAAACAAACTAAAATTATTTATTTGAAGAACAGCTAGAATTCACATTTAATTTACTTCTCAGGATTGCAGTTAGAATAAAAAAAAATAACACAAAGCCAGTAAGAAAAGGACAATGAAGCTGTTTAAATCAAGTATTGTAAATAATATACATTGATAGAAGGGTATGTCATAACTTGCTTTTGAAGAGCTTAATTAAAATGTACACGAACTCTTGGTAAAACTTTGAAGTAGAACATTCAAAAAGATTGCTTTAATATTATAAGTTCCTTTATGAGTTTTCTGCTCCCTTGCAGATGTTCATTAAATTAGGGTAGGGCTGGGCAATTATTTGGGCCTGAGGACCACACAGGGCAGGAGTTTTTAACGCTTTTAGATTGTGCAAACCACAGACTAGAAGTGACTATGGACTAGTCCATGGACCAGAATTGACTGCGGACTGGTCAGTGGACCAGAATTGACCACAGACTGGCAAACTGAGGACCAGCAAACAGGGAAGCTTCAGCCAGGCAGCTCCTGCCTCAGCATGCCAGGCTCCGGCTCCAGCTCCCCACTGCCTTCCACCTGCTCCACCCACCTGCATGAATGACATGTGCGCCCAGAGGCTGTGGGGGGCATGGCAACTGCCCACAGGCAGCAGTGGTAGCAGCAAATGGGGAGCTCCTGCAGGCGGCCACAGCAGTGTCAGTGTGGGGAAGGGAAGGGTGGTGAGCGCCAACCAGTGGTCAGCGACTACCTGCAGACACTGCCGACGGCCAGCAGCAATCGGCGACTGCCCTCAGATGCCACCACCGGTGTTGGCTGTGGTGGGGAATGATGATGGCAAGCAGCAACCACCCACAGGTGCCACCAGCAGCTGTGGCAGCAGCCAATCGCAGCGGGTGCACCACCAATCTCAGGGGTGCACATGTACCCACTACACCTTGCCAATGCCCACCCGCAGGTGCCTACTCATCACACCAGGTGGGAGGAGCAAAGGGAGCAATGCAGCACCTGGCAGACTGCCACTGCACTGGGAACAGTCCTGCTAGAAGCTGTGTGTGCTGGTTGGAAGCACAGCACAGGCTGCCCTAGTGAGAACCAGTGGGTCTCAGCCCCATGCAAAGTGCTGAGGTGGCAGCCATGGGCCAGTTCCAGTCACTTGACAGGCCGGATTCAGTCTGCAGGCCACATTTCGCCCACCCCTGAATTATGGTCTTTTCAGTAAGTGGCTCAATGACAGGAGAAACAATGACAAAATTTTATAAAGAGTTTATCCAAATGTTTAAAAAAACTGGATCATATAGAAGGGAAAATATTTAAATTGCTACAGTAGCATTATAAACAATTTAAATGATACTGTTCCCTAAATAAAAGCAAATAAATGTACAGTACTTACTCATCAAGCTCAACTTGTTTAATAGCATAGGTTTTCTCATCGTATTTGTGTTTTGCTTTGAAAACATTCGCAAATCCACCAGAACCAATAAATTCTATACCTTCAAAATCCTTGAGAAATCTTAGGGGAGAAAATATAAAGCATTCTTAGTACAATTACATAACATTATATTTCAAAGGTATGTATCTGACCCTGCAAGGCATGGGGTGACCCCTGAAAAATGTTAGGCATCATTTACAGAAGCACATCTGCACAGGGTCAAACACAAGTCTCAAGGACAGCCAAAATTTAAGCAAGTGAGATTTTTTATATTTAGAAAATACTTCATTCAAGAGACAAAATGTGAACATTACATTTTGCTAGGAATTACTGATATAAACAAAATAAGCTAAACTAAGGTAAACTAAGCTAAGATACAGCCTTAACCCCAAGTGTTAGTTTGCATACATTCATTAATACAGTTCTTTCTATCCCACCTTTTTTAAAAACATGCCAACCTGTTAGTGTACTGTATCACTGCAATCACTCATTAAATCTTATGTAAAAGCTTCTTCTCACCTTTCATTCATTGTGTACTTATTTTTCTTGATCTCTGGATGCGAGAATTTAGGTGCCAGTGTCACTCCTCTTAGACATAAAAGAAAATTTTAAATGAAATCTTGTGTGTGTGGAATTCTATTTTATATATTTGATTTTGACAAGTGAAAAAGCAACTAAACAGGGTTTGTAATATGATGTTAGAACGTGTAATAGCTAGATACAAAATAAGTATGTACCTCTTAGGTTTCACAGCAGCATTCTTGGAAATTTCCTAAACCAAAAGAGAAAAAAAAAAGGACTAAAATGTATGTATTTATTACTTTTACATGTCATTATGTTTCATTATTTATAATATAGCTTAGGATGTGGCTGACAGCTGTCCATAGATATGGTCATGTTGAGTGGCTAGTAATTTCTTTGTATTATACCTCAATATAAATTTCATATGAAAGCCAGGTATAGCATTATCACTCTTTTCAAATAATTTGATTTGCATGCAAAATACAAACACAGCTCCTTTAGCTTCCATGGGTCTGTTGCTGTTAATGCCACCCACAAAAATCAGCCTGTAGTATGTAAATAGTAATAATGGAAAAAATCATGGTGAAAACAAACATTTTAGCACAAGCATAGCAGGACAACTCTGTGCCTGGGGCAGCCATGATGCACAGAGCAGTGTTGACTGCTGCCAGGCCAGTTGTGGCAGCATAGCCAGCTACTATGTGGCAGTAGCTGCTTTTGTGTCCCCTCACAAAACTGTTACCCAGAGTTGCTACCCCAGTTGCCCCTCATTATTTATGTTGCTTCATTTTATAAAAATGATATACATGCTGTCATGCTAACCTTCATGGGTAAAAGGAGGAAATTGATTTGATTTCCTAAAACTCACTTGGCTCTGGCTTTAAGAGGCTACTAAAAGAAACAGCTCTCTCTTGTGGGGAAATGTGAAGTACAAAGGAGTTTCAGAAAACTTGGCTCCACATTGTTTGTAGCTGTAAGCCCCTGGCATATCACAATACAAAACTGAAGCCTAGAGCTATTCCCCAGAACAAAATAAACCTCTACATACTACCCTGGAACCCCATGCCAGCAAACCAGATATACTTGTTGAACTTCCAAAATTTAGGTCACAGAAGATAGCATATTCTATTTAACCTATGTACAACTTAAATATTTTGGTGATAGTCACAAGCATCTGAGAATGTTAATTAACCCTCATATTCACTAACAGAAAATATTAGCAATAGAAACAATAATAATAGACCAAAACAGAATTATGGAAAGAAAACTACCCCACTGTACCTGACAAGATGAAGAACTGTCATTTGTTTTTCCTGTGTTAACTGAGTTCAGAGAGTAAGCAAAACTAGAAGAAAAAATGAATTTCAGAATCTGCTTAAAATAATTCATAAATCAAAACTACAACTCTTGATATAATATAGAAGGGATAATGTGAACTAATTTGAACTACAAAACTTCAGTCATACCATGGTTGTAGTGATTTCACTAGAGTTTATAACAATAACACATTATTTATCTCTATAACAGATTTCACCCAAGGATGTCAATGTGATTTACCATCTTTAATTCAGTTAGGTATTCATCTTTAATTCAAGTTAGATACAGGGAAAAACTTTAGTGAAGTGCAGCCAGAGCACATAGAACCAGCTCTTTTACAATACACAATACAACTGGGAAAATGTGAGTATGGCAATTTTTCACACTAACTACTGTCCTAAGTACTAGCATATTAGGTTTATGTCAAGGGTCTCCACCCAAGGAAAGGAAAATTTCTCACAACTGACTTTCTGCTAAATTTTCCCTTCATTTTCCATGAATAGGTCATTCCTGCTCATTCATGGCAAATGAAAAAAATAGTACTACAGAAATTATAAGTTTGGTATAAGAAATTAATGTTTCCTTATAGAGTCATAAGAGAAAAGAGGCTCCTAGAAAAATCTAATGAAGTGACATTTTTTTTTCCACATACTAACAGAAATGCTTCTAATGGAAAAGAATCAGGAAAAAATGCAGAATCTTTATATCACATAGGCTACTTGCAGACATTAAGAGAAAAACCAAAAACGGTGCTTTACTTTTAAGTCTGGTGTGTTCCTGAACTAAGCCCAGCACATGCCCAGAAGAGGTACAGCATTAGTTAGACCCAGTTCACCAAATGTCTGTATAGATCAGGCACTTTTTTATGCTTTTATCTAATAAAAAGTCCCACTAAAGCACCTGATCTATAAAATAAGGTGCCTGATCTGTACAAACTAACAACTAACATGTTGCTTCTTCCAGGAAAGCACAGGGTTTTTTGTTTTGTATTTTTAAACATCTGCAAGTAGCCATAATGTATACTGAAAAAGTTAAATGTACTTGCATTATTGAACTTTATTCTTGGTTTGTAGAGAAAGAAACAGAAATGTCAAATAAAGTTAATTTAAAAATTCAATTACAAATTAATTTTAAAATGCATTTATTTTATTTGAAGACAGGGTTAGAGATTGCCTAAAACTCTCTCAGGCAGTCTATCTGTAACAAATACACTTTGGTAGGCATCACAGTATTAACAGATTCAACTTACTTTGATACTGACTCACTGGTATCACTAGATACATCAGCTGTGGAACTAGCAATAGATGGTTGGTCTTCTGTCTGCAAAATAAACAAGTTACCTAACATGTGCCAGTCAAAAAATTGCTACTATAAGCGCCACCTTTCTAAAATGGGAAAAATATGCTTAACATAGTACAAGAGTTGAAATCCTTACTCTACTTGTAAAGTTGGAGTTTTTCCACTGATTTCCATGTGGTCAGGAATTTTATTCCTGGTTTTAAATTTGCCTCCCTTTTCACATCTGCAATTAAATATGAGCATAAAAAAGTATGTAAAGTGTCCGTTGACCTGATCATGTCCACAAACCAAATATATATCTAGAGTACATGCTCTCATTCACAGGAGTTAAAAAGGAGGGAAGTGACAAGAGTAGAGTCCCTTTAAAAATCAGAATATAATAATGATAATAGTTAATTAAAGGGCAAAGCTTTCACAGTTGTCACCTTCACGTCATCATGTATATGGAAAATTAGATGAATGTGCACAAGCTTGTACAAATACAAATATATTAACAGAAAATCTAATTTTTCACTGTGCACACACATGCAATAACTGTGTGAGCAAAGTAAAGTGCAACCAAAATTTGTGTTGCAAATTTAGTCATATGAAAACTTGTCTCTAAGAAATTTCTTGTTTTTTCCCATCATTTTATTTTCATGTAATAAGCAATGATGAAGTTCATGATAAAGGCAGAAAACTACCAGGGTGATATCAATTTTAAGAAACCAAAGAATGAGGAAACTCAAAATTAAAATTCCAACAGCCACTTAAAAGGAATCTTTATTCAAAGCATCCAGAATTTCATGCAATCTGTAATAGCATGACACATTCATTAAATGTAATATATTTAATTGTTTTATGTATTAAAAATTCTGTAGTGATGCATTATAGTTACCTTTTCCCCTTGAGATTCAAAAATAAAGTTGGGTCTTACTACCTTTTGTTAAGTTATGTATTTTAGTTACAACTCATTTGTCACACAGGCAAGCCCGGGTCTGAGTACACTCTGGATTTTAAAAAATGTGTTAAGATAGCTGGATAATTCCTTCTATTTATGAGATGATAACCTGTGTCCAAGGCTGAAGGTAAGAAAGTGCTATTTATAAACACATGCAGTTGGACATCTAACTTTAAAAACACTAGTCTATTAAATATAGGAATATAATATGAATTTTACTTATACTACACTGTACCATCATCAATAGAAATCTTTGAAGCAAAGGTTTCTCTTCCCTCAAAATGAAACCTAATATATGTCTTTTAATCAAATGATTATGAAGATAAATTTAAAAATGGAGGAAGCAGAAATAAAACTTCCCTGTTCAGATGACATGGAATACATACCCTTGAATTTTCTGAATCCATTAACCGGTGATATGCTCCTTTTGCTGCAGCATACTTTGCCTCCTGTTTACTATTTCCAGTGCCTCTTCCACAAATCTTCCCATTAATTTTGCAAGAACAAGTAAACCTGTAGAAAATATTTAGTGGCAAATAAATGAATATCCATAAATCCTGCATAGCAAGGACTAATTTTAAATTTCACTTACATGAGGTGAAGTTTTAGAAGAATCGTTTTTTTAACATTCTTTTATATATTTTTGCTTGCAGGTATAAGTAATAATTCTGTCAATTGAGGGGGCTCCCAGCCCCAGGAGTTCTCTTCTTGCTGGTGCAGGGGGAACCCAGGATCAGGCTCCCCCTGCACCAGCAATAAGGTATGGAGTGCATGTTGCAGGGGTGCATGATATGCACCCACAGCTAAGAGATCACCGCACCATGGGGAGAGGGGGTGTGGTGCACCTCCAGAACTGCAGCAGCTGCAGTCTAGCAGCGCTGGGGATGCATGAGATGCTCCCATAGTTGGGACCCTCATCAGCTGATAGCTCCCAGGCTCAGGAGTGCACACAGGCACCCCCAGCTGGGAGCTCCAATCAATTGACAGGGCTCCCAGCAACAGAAACCCTGGCTATGCCTTCAATTAACAGGGTGATAGGAAGCAGCTTCAAAGTTATTACAGATTTCCCTCAATTTATGCGGGTTCTGTATATGTGAAATCGCTCTTATGCAATGAGTATTTTTAGACCCACAATTCATTATATGTGAGGTAAATTTGCTCTTATGCAATCAGCTTAGGTGCCCCCCACCCGCACCCAAGTAGGTAAGTCTGAGCGGGGAGGGGAAAGGGCCAGGGGGCCCCACTCATCCCAGCCCCTGCTGGGGTGAGCCTCGGGAGTGGCTGGCGCCAGCTGCCTGCAGCCACTGCGCTGCACCGTGCTCCCCCTCTCCCCACTCACCTCTGCTCCTGGGCTGTGCTGTGCCCTGATGCAGGCAGCTGTTGTCAGCTACTCCTGGAGCTGCTGCAGCAAGGGCTAGGGTGAGTGCAGACAAGCTGTGCTGTGTCCCGTGCTGCCCCAGGCTTTGCTTGTTCCCACTCACCCCAGCCCCTGCTGCAGCAGCCCTGGGAGCAGTCAACACTGGCTGTCTGCACCAGGGCACCACACAGTCCAGAAGCTGGGGCGAGTGGGGACAGGTGGAGCACGGTGCAACCCAGCAGCTGCAGCCAACTGGCACCACCTGCTCCCAGGCTGCTGCAGCAGGGGCTGGGGTGAGTGCCACTGTTCCCTCTGCTTTGCTCCCTTGTGCTGCTCTCTGAGCGGCACCCCTCCCTCCACCCGTTCCCTAGTCCCAGCCTCACTCCCTCCCTCATTGCCATGGGAAACTATCACTATTTGTTACATTATAAAGTGGGTTCACTTTTTGTGAATTCAATTTGTGCATTATTCTCTGGGAATGCATGTACCACATAAATCGAGGGAGACCTGTACATATAATTTGTGGAATAACTTTGTAATTTACTCCTTTTTTTTTTTCACGCCATAATTGATTGAATGTGTGGCAAGGTGATCACTTAAGTAGTGATTAATCACCCATTAATCACATCTTAACCTTAACATGTAGATGGAGCCTAAAGTATGTTTGCTCACTTTCTCTCCCTCTCTCCCTCTGTCATCTGGTAAGATTCCAAACTCAGATGATTCTAAAAACTAATACAAATACACTAAACTTTATTTTAATTATGTAAATCAGAGTTATCTAACTTCGGGGCAGCCAGAGACTGCACTCACGTGGACCATGGGAAGGGGCCACATGCTATACAGGCCTCCAACCTCCCATGTCAGCAGCACTCCCTGCCAACGAGCCATGCCACACAGATGCCCCCCTTACTGCACTGAACAATTGCCTGGGCCCTTTCAGCTACACCATCCTGTCCCACCCCCAGGCACAGGGGCAGGAAGTGGAAGCAAAAGAAAAAGATGGAGAGGGAGCCCAGAGACCCAAGCAGCAGCAGCAGCCAAAGTAGTATAGGGACTGGCATCCAGCCAGGAGTCCATGGACTACAAATTAACCCCTTGCAGGTTGCATATGGGTAAAAGGCCATGAGTTGGGCAGCCATGACACAAACAACCCCATTGGCTTTAGTGGTACTACAATACATCAGCATAGGTACGGCCTCCACAACCTGAGGGTTAACACAACTATCTTAATCAAGTTAGGATTTTATACTGATATGAGTCAGTGTATGCATAAACTGGTTTTTTGTTTAGCTTTTCTCTTTTTGCAGTGAAGACACAGCCCAAACTACTTAGCAACTCTGTAGAATCCTATCCTACTTTATCGTGTCCATTATTTTCTGATGCTCTAATGAGTATTTTGGAAGTTTCCTGCTCCTGATACATATAAATACACAAGCACACTCTTCATGATATACCAGGTGCGGCCACTTAACCAGTTTTGGTAAGCTGTCAAGGGACACCCATGAAATCTTTCAAAATATATAATTTTAATAAATTATAGATAAAAACAGATCATATATTAAAAATCCAACATTTATTACAACATATTTTATTTCAAAAAATAATTTTTGTCCTAACTTGTCTTTTTGAGTAGTGTATATAGAGGCAATTGCATAATAGCTCAAAGTAAAGTCTTACACTTGTATATTGTGTTGGGGGCTGGGGAGTGGGAATGTGAGGGGTGGGGAAGTGTGTGAGTGGGTGTAGGGAGGTGTGGAGGAGGGGATTGGGTATGCACGTGTGTGAGAGGGGGTGGAGAGCGGGGCTGCTCTCATGCTAAGTCCCGAGAGCTGCCTGGAGTTGTGGGGAGGTGAGGAGACGGGGCCGCATACAGCACAGCTTGCCCAGGCAGTGTGGTGCAGGTGTAGTCCACCCCTCCACCATCCAGCTCATAGCTGCCCCCACAGAGCTCCACATGAGGCTGAGCCCTGCCCACTCCTGCCAAGGGTAGTCTGCACCACACCACACTTCCATGCACACCTGCCTCATGACAACCAGACAGCACAGCCTTGGCCCCAAGCTGGGTATACAGGTTCTTGGCGGGGCTGCTCTTGCAGCCGCCCCTGCTACCCCGTGCTATTTGCTGCCCAGAGCGCCACAGCAGGAGCAAGAGAAGGAGCTGCTGGAGGCAGAGGGAGCTAAGCAGTACCCAAGCAGCCACCAGGAAGCTGTACACGCTGGCTGGGGCTGGGGCTGGGGCAGTGCCGACAGCAGGCATGAGGCAAGCGCAGGGGGGAAGCACAGTGTAGGCTGTTCTGGCCAAGAGCAGGTGAGGTCTAACCCGATGTGGAGTGCTGTGGGGACAACTATGAGCCAGATACAATCAAGTGGTGGGCCAAAGCCAACCTGCGGGCCATATTTTGCCCACCCCTATGCTATAACATGAATAAAATATATAGATAATTGCTTTTATACCTGCCTTGTCAGATTTTCTCTCAGCACTCCAAGGGCGCATCCAGATGAGCATGGTCATGCAGGATGTGGTGCTGCAAACAGTACGTGGCCACTGCAAACACCTGACTATGCAGTATGTGGCACTGCAAATGTATTTGCAGCTCCTGTATCACACAGTCCGGTGTTCTCTGTGCTGCAAGGCCACACTGCCCAAGCATGTGCTGCGCTGGGGTTTTCTCCCACAGATATTTTTGACCCCTGGATATCCAAGGATCAAAAAATAAACGTGGAAAAAACAACACAGAGCAACAAACCAGCTAGCATGCACCACTGAAAAGTGGAGCCATGCCACCCAGAGCCATGCTCCACTGACAGCCAGGGTCCACACGGCAGAATCACTGCTGCTGTAGCCCCAGGAGGCCCTCAGGTAAGGCTGCTGAGACCAACCCAGCACTGGCCACAGCCTCCTCTACCCAACCCGGGGCAACTTGCCACGTGCCAAAGCACTCATGGCACAGGCGTTCCCTAAGGACAAGCAGCAACAGCACAAGGTGCACCGCTACTAGTTGTCCACAGGAAGTCAAATGTCAGCACACATCTGGACGTGTCCCAAATGTTCATCTGATACTTCACCTGACATAGTCTATTGTCTTTGTATGGAATCCAATAGGAGTGGATTTTCATTTTCTGAGATTTACCAACCTGGTCATTTCTGTAACTACGAAGGTATCCACAACTGTCTGAGAAATTTAGCTTTTGTTTCTTTGATTTTAGGTCTTTTTGACTAGCTTCTCCATTTTGTTTTTGGAAATGCCTCTTTCTAAGCCTAGTGTCATAAGACTACTCTGAGGGTATGGACACACATTTGGAGCCATTTCAAAAGGAGAACATTTGAAAAGGGGAGCTGCTGACTGAAAGTGTGCAGCAGCTGTTACATTCTAACCAGTTATGTGTGGACAAACTGGGAAAAATGCAAACATAGCAAAGCAGTGCCAACTTTAACCCTGCTGAAGCAGTGTTGAAGTTGGAGCTGTTTTGTTACATTTGTAGCAAGAGTTACTCCTTTCCTTTTGAAACACTTGCAAATATATGTATGTCCATACTCTGATACAATTCTCCCATCAAACATGTTGAATTAAATTACCTTGGGATCATTACAACCCAACAGATCAATCAGTTTTGGACTTAATATAAAGAAAAACATTTTTATGCATGGAACTAGCTTGGTTTATGGCACCAAGATTTGTCTGAACTCTGTCCTTTAGTGACTTTATTTGGTTCATGTATCTTTAGTTGCGGAGCTGCTGCTCCTGCAGCCAGCAGGGGACCTGTTTGGCTTCCCCAGCATCCTGTTCACACCAGGCAGGAGGTAGGGAACTAGCAGAGCAGAGGGGAGCTATAGCTAGGTGGGGGCAGGGAGCGTGGCACTGAAGCTAGAGCTGGCAGCAGTGTGCCACCCATGCCCGGTGAGGCGGCAGGGACACAGACATCTGGTGGGCAGGGTGTGGGTGCAAGGGAACGTGGAAAGGGCTGTAGGGATCTCCCCACACACACACACTTCCCCCTGCATGGCACACAGCCCTCACTGGGGCAGCAGCAGCAGCAGGTGGCCGGTTCCTCCGCCTGCTGTTGTTGCCACTGGGGGATGAGTGGGGGGGTCCCCACAGTACCCCATCCTATTGCCCCCCCACACCACCACACCCCATCACAAACCCCTCTTACAGCCCACCATACACACAGCCCCTTGCCCCACACACAATATATAGGCATAAGACTTTATTTTTGGAGTTTTTATGCAATCACCTCTATATTTCAATGAGGTAAGGACACTAGTCAGGGAGGCACTGAGGTCCTGGACAGGAAGGGAGTTGGGAGTTTGAGAAAAGTGGTTGTTCCTTAAGGAGATGATTGTCCAAGCCCAAAGGGTGACAATCCCAACACAGATCAAAGGGGTCAAGAGTGCTCAAAAACCCCATGGCTCACCAAAAGCATCCAGGAATGTCTCAAAACTAAAAAGGAGGCATATACCTAATGGAATGGAGGGGCCATCACCAAGGAAGATTATACCTCCATTGCTCAAGACGGGAGAGGTGCTGTTAGGAAGGCTAAGGTGGAGATGGAACTGGGACTAGCGACCCAGATCAAGGATAACAGGAAGTCCTTTTTTAAATACATAGTGGGTAAAAAGAAGGTGCTGGGCAATGTAGGGCCGCTGCAGGACAAGCTAGGAAATCTAGTTGTTACACCAGATGACAAAGCTAACCTCTTTAACAATTTCTTTGCCTCCATTCTTTTGAGCAGGGCATCTTCCCCACCAGGATCCCCAATGGATCCAGGGGAGGTGAAGCCAGGCCCAGGGTCAGTGAGGACCTAGTCAGGGAACTTCTGTTGGGACTAGATGTGTTCAGATCAGCAGGTCCTGATGATCTCCACCCCAGAGTGCTGAGGGAACTAGCAGAAGTCATTGTGGGACCCCTGGCACAGCTTTACAAGCACTTGTGGTGCTCTGGCAAGGTGCTGGACGACTGGAAAAGGGCTAGTGTGGTCCCCATTTTCAAAAAAGGGAGGAAGAAGGACCCAGGAAACTACAGGCCCATTAGTCTTATCTCAGTCCTGGGGAAGTTCTTTGAGAAAATTATCCAGGAGCACATCTGCAAGGGACCAGCAGAGGGAATCATGCTTAGGGGCAATCAACATGGGTTCATTCAAGGCAGGTCCCATCAGACCAACGTGGTGGCCTTCTATGACCAGGTCACTAAATCCTTGGACGCAGGTGTCACAGTGGACATAGTCTTCCTGGATTTTAGGAAGGCCTTCAACACTGTCTCTCACCCCATTCTCATTAAGAAATTAGGCAACTGTGGCGTCAATGCCTACACAGTCAGATAGGTCACAAATTTGCTGGAGGGCTGCACCCAGAGTGGTGGTGGACAGGTCATTTTTGACCTGGAGGGATGTGGGCAGTGGGGTTCCACAGGGCTCAGTCCTCAAGCCTATGATGTTCAACATCTTCATAAGCAACTTGGACAAGGGGACAAAAAGCACCCTGTTCAAGTTCACAGATGACACTAAGATGTGGGGAGAAGTGGGCACGCTGGAGGAGAGGGATAGGCTACAACTAGATCTGGACAGGTTACAGGAGTGGGCGGATGAGAACAGGATGGGTTTCAATGCGGACAAGTGCAAGGTGTTGCAGCTGGGGAGGAAGAACCAGCAGCATACCTACAGGCTGGGGAACTCCCTTCTTGTCAGCACAGAGGCAGAAAAGGATCTTGGAGTCATTACTGATTCCAAAGTGAACATGGTCCGCCAATGTGGGGACACAGTCAAGAAGGCTAACCGCACCTTGTCATGCATCCATAGATGTATCATGAGCAGGTCCAAGGAGGTGATCCTCTCCCTCTATGCAACATTGGTCACGCCACAGTTGGAGTACTGTGTCCAGCTCTGGGTGCCACACTTCAGGAGGGATGTGCCTAGCATCGAGAGGGTCCAGAGGAGGGCCACCCACATGATCAGGGGGCAGCAAGGCAGGTCCTACGAGCGGAGGCTACAGAACATGAACCTGTTCAGCCTCCACAAGAGAAGGCTGAAGGGGGATCTGGTGGTCATCTACAAACTGGCCAAGGGGGACCAACAGGCTATGGGAAAGTCCCTGTTCCCCTGAACACTACTGGGGGTAACAAGGAATAACAGCCATAAGTTGACTGAGAGTAGATTCAGGCTCAATATCAGGAGGCACTACTTCAGTCAGGGTGGCTAGGATCTGGAACCAACTTCCAAGGGAAGTGGTGCTTGCCCCTACCCTGGGGGTCTTCAGAAGGAGGCTGGATAATCATCTAGCCAGGGTCATTTGACCCCAGCATTCTTTCCTGCCCATGGTAGGGGGTCAGATTTGATGATCTACTTAGGTCCTTTCCGACCCTACCAACTATGAAACTATATACAGTACACAAACACAAATCATTACAAAAAACTTTTGTAATAAAATTAAAATATGTTATAGTACAGATGTCAGCAACCCCTGGCACGCATGCCAAGCATGGCACACAAGGTCATTTTGCTCAGCACGCCACTGCCAGTCTGGGCTCCAAGCAGCTGCTGCCAGCCACGGAGCCCAGGCTGCTCCCAGCAGGGAGCTGGGAGGCTGCAAGCCCTGCTGCAAGCAGACTGGGCTCCTTGGGTCAGCTGCAGCCAGGAGGCTACAAACAGCTGCTCTGGGCACATTGGCACCTTCCAAAGTAGATATTGTGGGTTTTTTGGCACTCTGGCCAAAAAACGTTGCCTACCCCTATTATAGTAGGTGTTTCACTTTTACTATATGATTTGGGGTTTTTTTGGTTCTAAGATGGCAATCCTCCCCTCCCAAAAGGAGTACTTCTAGGGCAAGGGGAGGAACTTCCAGTGGCAAAGGTCAGGGATTAGGGGTGGGACTGCTGGTCCCAAGAGGGCGACCAGGGGGCGGAGCACCTGTCAAGGGGTGGGTCTACCCTTGCAGCCCTTAACAGCTCAGGAAAACTCATTAAGCGGCCCTCCAGCTGAAATAATCGCCCAGCCCTTCTCTAGTTCTACCATACTGCACATACCTAACTTTACTCTTATGAGTAAATCAGTAAAAGTATTCATGGGATTGAAGTTACATGCACAAAAAAGTGTATGACAGGGCTTGAAGTACAAACAAGATGTCATGTGGGTGAACACAAGAGAAAGGCAGAAATGGAAATGCAAACTTGGATATATTACATAAACATGCTGTTTAGAGCGTTCATAGTTGTAGGCAGCGTTGAGCTGGGGGTGCATTATTTCTTAATTGCCTTTTTGAGTAAACTATGTAAGAGAAAGTGTCACGTTATTGGCTACCTCCAGGAACTATCAATGTTGTGCATTCAAGTTTATTTTCCTAATAAGGCTGCTTAGTAGCATAACCTATTAGTAGATTTGAAGTCTTACGAGTAAAAGTTTCTCTCTTTATGCCTCAACAGCTATCCCATAAGATTCTATAGAGTCTCTTGGGCATCGGACTATTCTCCCACTTCTAAAACTTAACTACTGCATAGATAAGTCAAGGTAAGTGTGACAGAGAGCCTGAGACACTCTTGTTATTTTAAGAGGGAAGCAGCTTAGGGAGTGCTCTGCAGGACAGGCAGGGCACAGCTGCCAAAGTAATCAGTTAAAGAGATTAGTTAGCAAGTACCTGCAGGAAGTCCAGAGGAGTTACCTGACTGGAAGAGGACAGGACACTGGGAAAAATATAGGGCAGCCCCAGAGGCAGGGCAGGCAGTCTGGCCATGGAGGATGAACAGGGAAGAGCTCTGTGGAGGCACCTGTAACTTACAGGCAGACTGTGAGTGAGCTAGGCCCTGAGACGGCTAAGGAAGCCAAGGGCTAGCAGCTGTTGTTAACCCAGGTTAGAGTTTTGTTAGAGCCATGAGTGCTTGTGTTTGTACTTTTGTTTATCCCAGTGACCCGGGGAGGGACCAGACACTGAGTGAAGAACCCAGTAGTTTGGGAGGGAGGAAACTGTGAAGGATGGCTTGGAGATCCCATAGCACCCAGAGCGTGGTGCAGCAATCATGTAGAGCCCATGAGGGACAATCTCAGAGTGGCTAGGGGAGGTGTACCTAGTACACCCAAAGGATGACTTCATAGAGCCCATGAAGGGCAAGCACAGAGTGCCTGCAAGGGGTGCAACAAGCACACCAAGAGGCAGTCTTATAGATCCCATGAGAGGCAAAACCAGAGCACCTGTGCGGGGCACACCGAGCACACCCAGGAGAGCAATCCTATAGTGCTCAAGAGGGGCAATCACAGACTTCGGGGGGAGCACAGATAACATACCCAGTGGGACAATCCCAGAGACCCTCTGGAGGCACAGCAGCCTGAGAGGGGGCATAGATGGAACAGACAGGCCTAGGACCCGGGGCTCAGACAGACAGCGTTTTTCATTTCACCACCTGCCTACCCCTCTTCCCACCCCTGACTGGGAGAGGGACTCTGTTGGCTGGGCTGTTTGCTGCTGATTGCTGGAGAAGCAAAAACCATGGTTTTAAATACGCTGTAATTTTTTCTTACCCAGGCAATCAGCAGCAAACAGCCCAGCCAGCAGAGCCCCTCTGGCAAGCAGGGGCAGGTGAGGGAGGAGGAGAGGAACCAGTGAAATGAAAAACTTTAAGGAGCTGCCGAGGGGCCACTTCCAGTATGATTTACCGAGACCCCTAGCTATAAATAATCTCAATTAGATTATGACTTGAAGAACATCTTGCATTCAAAAGCTTATCAGTCTCTACCCCAACTACACAGCTGGTCCAATAAAAATATCACCCTAAGAAATCCTTGCCTCTCACATAATTTCAATTAGACATTTTGATCTTTGCACTGTTCTTTACTGAATGCACAATGCATGGCACCATGGGTTTCTGTTCATGAATGCAACCTCTGTCTACCACCATAATAAATAAATAAATTATCCTCCCATTTCACCTACATCAATATCATGTATGTGAAGATTCTACTCTTGGATGACAAGAAACTAGTAAACTCCTATGCTGAGCTGAGAAAAGAAACCTGCCTTTTAAAGATGACCAGACTTGGTCAGAGAGAGAATTGGCAGCAGTTGCCTGATAGTCTAATGGGGTCAGAAATGTGTAGCTACACTCTCTAATTAGGGAAACCATAAAAAGAAGCAACAGGAAAATTAGTATTTTGGTATTTTCTAACCTAAAAGGAATACTGATTCATACCCACACATGGAAAAAAGGAGAACCTAGGCAACCAAGTTCCCAAACTATTTTTAATAGGTCTGGGAACTAATAGAGTTTTCCCTCGATTTATGCTATACATGTAATCCCAGAAAATGGTGCATAAATCACATTTGCATAAAGCAAACCCAAGTTGTAATGTAACAAATAGGGATAGGTTCCCATGACTGTGAGGGAGGGAAGGGTGGAGTGAGACTGGGACTAGGGAAGGGGCAGGGGAAGGGGTGCTGCTCCTAGGACTGCACAATGCAGCAAAGCAGAGGGAATAGAGCGGCACTCACCCCAGCCATGGCTGCAGCAGGAGCAGCTGGCACCAGTTGCCTGCAGCTACTGGGTTGCACCATGCTCCGCCTGTCCCCACGCATTCCAGTTCCTGGACTGCACCATGCCCTGGTACAGGCAGCTGGTGTCAGTTGCTCCCAGGGCTGTTGCAGCAGGGGCTGGGAAGAGTACTGTGCACTGCACTGCCCAGGGCTTCATTTGTTCACACTCATGCCAGCCCGTGCTGGAACAACGAAGGGAGCAGCTGACAGCAGCTGCCTGCACCATGGCACAGTGCAGCCCAAGAGCTAGGGTGAGCCCAGGCATGGTGGGGCAGGCAGAGCACAGTGCAGCCCTGCGGCTGCAGGCAGCTGGTGCCAGCCAATCCTGGGGCGCATGCAAACAGGGCTGGGGTGAGTAGGGCCATGGCCCTTTCCCTGTCCCCCTTACCTGAGGTTCCCGCATCAGAGGAGCCACGTGATCCCAGGCCAGAAGCTGGGGCTTCTGGCTGGGGGGATGGAGTTGGGTTGGCTCTGCAGTTGTGGGAGCCCACCTGGCTTCCCCTGGGTCCTACTGCCCCTGTCTCCTGTTGTCTTTGACAAGAACCAAAGACAGAGCCCATTCCTGATTTACAGCCTCATGAATAAAGTAGTCCAGGTTATACATTATGAGAAGTAAGAGTTCACAAACAACATATTTTCTCCTTTAAAAGGCCACCTCTTAGCACATAGGGGGCTAATTTAGCTCCCTATGAATACCATAACAGAAGCGCCAATAACTGAATCTTATAAATGAAGATTCAAGTTATTATCAAAATTAGAACTGAACAGAAAACAAAGAGAGAATTTAGGGGGCCAGACACTGGCACTGTCACAAGCTGTAATATATTTTTTAATGAGTCATATCTTGTTGGTTCTCTCAACCTGACCTTTTTAAGGCCAAGAACTAGAAAAGTGGTGCTGCATTTGCTCCAGTACAGGCAGTCCTCAGACTTTCCACGTAATTGGTTCCTGAAAAACTCATCTTAAAATAGAAACATTGTAACTCAGAAACAATTTTCTCATAGGAACCATGTTACAAATGGGGATTTGGTTCCTTTAGGATGGTGAATACTGCATGTGTCTGGTAAGTGGTGAAAGGGAAAGGGGAAGGGAAGGAGTGAAGGGGCACAGAACAATGACCCCCAACAGCGAGGGAAGGACTGGGACTGGAGCTGGGGCTGGAGCAAGTGTAGCCCAGCTGGGACCAACTGGGTATAATGAGGTAGTGGGGGCAGCAGCTCCCGCCTTGTCACGCTGCTCATCTGACGACTCAACCAGCAGTTCCCACTGCTTATCCAGGAAGCCATGGGGGGCATGTGCCCCTAGATCTGTGCAGGGTGGGGCTGGGGCTGCACCAGGCTGCACTCCAAGTAGGCAGCAGGGGTACAGTCAATTTTCAGGTGGCTGCAGCCCTCCCACAGCCCCCAGACCGCCCCTAGTCTAGGGGTAGACCTAGGGGTATACCATGCCCTCCCACTGCTCGCCCAGCCAGGGCAGGGTAGGCACAGGACAGAGCTGCTGTGCTGCCTCTGGACAAGCAGCGCACAGTGGCACGAGCCGTCCTCCCGCCCGCGCCCCCTCCCTCCCAGACAAGCCACAGCTTTGAGGGTATGGTGGGGAGGGGCATGTGGCCCCAAATTGGGGCATGGCAGGCAGTACAGCCCCTGCTCTGCTCACCCTACACTGCACAGATCCAGGGGCACACACTGCACCAGACCCTCCTGGACCAGCGGCAGGAGCAGCAGCAAGAACTGCCAGAGAAGCAGTGTGCAGTGGCAGGATCCACTGCCCACCTTCCCTACACCCGCTTGGCCCAGCTGGGCAGCACTTACCCCAAACCTGGTCTCAGTCCCTCCCTCACCACAGGGGGCATTGATCTGCCCCCACACTCCTTCCCTTGCCCCACATCTTCCACAACTTACCAAATGCATGCAGTATTAACCATTGTAAAGATGAAGTCCATGTCAGAATGTTGAAACAGGGTGCCAATTTATAAACATCATAAGTGAAATTAGTTGCAACTCAAAAAGTTGCCTGTACATCAATATCCACTAGATGATTCACTTATTTTCTATCTGTGGTTTCAAATATGAATACAGCACCTCCACCATACAAAAACCAATACACTTCTAGAAATAGAGCCTAAAAATGTCCTAGTCCTTATTTTTCTTCTACCTACTAAATCACCATGACTGGCCCTTTAAATATTAACAACTGATAGCTGGTTGAATTTCTGAAGCCTTTCCTAAAAGAATGCGTGTAAAGAAATGATGACATGAACCAAATATAGGGAAGAACCAAAAGCAAGTAACTACATTAAGAACATCTTACTCTGGTAAATGAGGTAATCCAGACTGCAACTCTTCAGAATAGGTAACCATACAGTGGTTCTTCTGTTGATATTGGGACAATAAAGAAATATAGTCCACTCTAGAAGATGATGGTTTCTTTTCTATTACATCTGCTAAAGGTGCTGGTGGTAGCAGTGATAGTGAAGGTTGTACATTTGAGGCACTCTCAGGCTACAAAATATATAAAGGATGCATAGATTTAAAAGCTGCAATTTACTAAATAGCATGAAATATACATTGTCTGAAGGTTTCCATTAGCTGATCCAGGCTCCCAGCTCCAGGGGCACACAACAGGCTCCTGCACCATGCATCTCCAAGGCTGGGAGCCCATCATCTGATCCCAGCTTGCAACTGCAGGGACACGCCTGATCAACAAACAGGTTGCCCGGCAGGAGACTCCAGCCTTGGAAGCATACCATGGTAGCCCCATCAGCTGCAGGGTTCCAGCCTCTGGAACACATGGGAGTCCAGATCAGTTGACAGGGCTCCCAGCCACAGGGTGCACCTAGCCATATATTTAATGAATGGCATGATAGGAATCAGCCACAAAGTTATACATTTTTGCAGAACAACTTTATTGTGACTTATTCCTTGTTTATGATGCCATTAATTGCTTTAACTTGTGGCTGGATTACAATTTAAGGTGTGATTAACTGGTCTATTTAAATGTAAATCCTGACCAAATTCATGTCTGATGACTGGTGGTTTATGCATAATGAACTATTGCTCACAATGGGGTTCCAACTAATATATATCTTAGTCTATAAAGCTGCATATCAACTGTAGAGGGTCAATATGCAGCTTTTATAGACTAAGATATGAAGAGCACAAGCTTTCATGAATCTAAATTCATTTAATCGGATGATGTTTATAGTCACAGAAGAGAGATAAAGGTTGACTATGTCTGAAGACAATGCTTCAGTTTCTTACCTCAGTTCATGGATAAGAAACATATGAAGCAATGTAAAAGAAGGCTTGTTTTGCTACTATTAGTTTAGTATCATACAGATCAAAGACACTGTAGGCCTACAAAACTGACTAAGATAAAGCTCTTAATGTAGCTTTGACATGGCAATAAATCTTCTTTTGTAAAGATTCATTTGCAATGTCTCTTTCCATGGTAGCAGGGGTTTGGGTTGTAGCCGTGTTGGTCTAAGGACTTAGGCAGACAAGGTTCCTTGGCTGAATTTGATATCTTTTTTAGACCAACACAAATGGTTGGAGAATAGTTAGTAAGCAAGCTTTTAGGTTCAAAACCCCTTTGT